>QNTS01001804.1:116121-194515 GCA_003317085.1 Hucho hucho
GACAGACAGACAGACAGACAGACAGACAGACAGACAGACAGACAGACAGACAGACAGACAGACAGACACCATATCAACTTCATGCAGCGCCTCAATGAAACAAAACCAATCTTATTAACACTACTGTTCATGAAACACAACCAATCTTATTAACACTACTGTTCATGAAACACAACCAATCTTATTAACACTACTGTTCATGAATAAGTAAAAATCGAACACGTCTTTGTTTCCTCACACACATTTTACAACTTGACAGCCTAGTGAACCCTCGTTGTCTAATTCTTCACGTACAGTAACTCCGTGGTGCAGTAAAGTAGCCTACTAGTCTACAGGAGAGTGGTGTGATGCAGATGGGATCCTCTCCATGTAAAGTGACTGAGCCACCTGGAGCAGGTTTCTGCCGTGCTACTAGGCCGAAGGAACATTGGAAATATTGTAAGGTATCTTGCATGGTGGAGATACCTTTCCTTACTAAATTATTAATAGGAGGCCTCTGGTTGACAGCACTGCTTTGGAAATCATTAACTGCAGGTTGACGTTTATTGTCATGAATCTTGTCCTGGAGGCAGAATTGAGTGATTTCCATTAGATGGGCCAGCTGCATCAAAATTGGCTATATTGTAAAAATTTATGAAAACAAAAATAAGCTTTTTAAGGTTAGGGCCAGGCATTAGGGTTACCAGTGTGGTTAAGATTAGGGTTAGGTTTTATGACTTTGTGGCTGTGCCAGCTAGTGACCGCTCTGCAGAGCTGCCTCCAGAACAACATTCATGACAAAAAACACTAACCTGCCCAGTAGCCCTGTTACCTGGCCAGGGAGAGGATATTTATCAGAAGAAAGTAATGCTGGCTAGTTGATTGATTGCCCCTTAGCTGCTAGGTTACTAGGTGACTTCATGGACGCGTCTGGCTTGGCTGGCCAATGGAAACACATTTTAAATTGTCATCATTAATTGTCTGCAATCGGGCATTATACTCTCACACAGGTGCTCTCTCACTTTCTTTATTGCTTGTTTCTTTCACGTAAATGCTCACATAGGCTGATGTAGATTAGAAGACGTACCAACTCAGCAGATGCTACTGACACACACCAGCCTGCTGAGCAGTCACGTTCTGGTTATTGATTTGATTTGATCTTATTTGGTCATTCAAATTACACATGAAGCTGCCTCAGTTGCAACCCAACATTAGGCTACATATTTAAATGTGCATTATACAGTATCTTCAATTAGCAACAGTTAATCTAGAGTTAATCTAGATTGAAAAAAAAAATGTCTTTATGTAGTTGAATTCTGGACTCCCCCCACTAGCATATCTGAGGCATTGTATGAAGAAACGTAGCTACAACCGCTTTTAGTGGGATTAACTTATTGTTTTAGTGTTTTCTTCCTCTGGAGCTCTATCCACCTGTTTGAGCCTTGTGTCTTTCTGGATAGAAGCAGTAATACAGTGTTTACTAACATAAGGTCAGAGGAGGTATGGCTCTGTTCAGACAATAAGGCTACACGCTGTCCAATAAATAAATACAGAATTGTGCCAGGGACCAAATTGTTATAACTAGTTCATAGACAGATCTCAATATAGACAAAATACGTTTTTTGAATGGTGAGTCTAAGTCACGACCATTCCTTTTCTCTGCAAATGGCCCCTACAGTCTACAGTGTACAGTGTACAGTGTACAGTGTACAGTGTACAGTCTACAGTCTACAGTCTACAGCCTACAGTCTACAGTCTACAGTCTACAATCTGAAAGCACCCTTTCATTTGAATCATTTCCAATTTCTATGCTTTCTGTCATGGCCATTTCTCCATTTTGGCAAAGGCTGAAAAGAACTGTCCAATGAATCAGCAAATAATGACGTTATTCTATCTACTAAAAATTTTATACATCAACATTTTCCGCAAATGTTTATACTTCAACTGTTGGCTTTGTTCTAATTCTCTCCAATGTGCCTTTCTTTTTTTGGGGTTTCTTTAGTAGACTTCACATCCATTCAGTTTGTTTCTCTCTCTCAGACATTGCCTGAAGACCAAAGACCGTTAACTTGACTTCCTGCGATGGCGTTAAGGTTGTGCAGTTGCAGATGAAATGCGACGTGTTATTACTTCCCTTTAAGAGTGCAGATTCAATATCCTGTAGCACAGCCTCAAGTATGGTGATTTCTCAGAAACTCTGTGTCCTCAGACTTATGCCTTAGATGTCTCAGAAACTCTGTGTCCTCAGACTTACGCCTTAGATGTCTCAGAATCTCTGTGTCCTCAGACTTACGCCTTAGATGTCTCAGAATCTCTGTGTCCTCAGACTTACGTTCAGATTTTATTCCCCTCCTCTAGCTGCCTCTCAGTCTCTGTCACATGTGGCTTTGTAACATCAAGAGAAGAGAGGAAAGAAGACAGACTTTATTATGCTAATAGAAAGACATGTAGGACAGAGCAAAGCATCTCATATTGTTAGCAGGCTGCAACAACAACAAGCCCAGAACACTATTGTATGGTGGCCTCAACGTGACAAACCTTATTCTCCTTTTTCTCAAACCTTGGACTATATCCCGGAGGAAGTGAATTTGTTGATATGAATATATGAGTGGTATGTTTCGTTATTATAGACGTTTTCCTTGTCATAATGTAACATGCATATTTTCCTTATTTAAAATCATACAAATCCCTAAATATCTGTCAGAACCTTTCCGTGCTTTTCCCCCCCTTATGAACCATTTCTCCACTTCCTGTTTAGAGGAATTACAGACTCAAGCTTCCTCATACCGCAGTCCCCATTGCTCATTATGTTCCTGAAAAACAACATCCTGGGAAAGGTACACAATGTCTTATAAGTTACACTTGTCATAACACTTACAATGGCCTCACAGGTTATATTTTCAGTTCCTGTCTTCACCAGTTACCAAACACTCCAGCCCATTCCATCTCTCTCTCTCTCTCTCGCTCCCATTTCTCTGTGAGACGATGAAGGAAATCCATTTCATTAGTAATTGACTTGAGAAGAAGTGCAGTGGGGGAGAACGGAGAAACGGAGCAGGGGTCTGGTTGTTTGACTAACGGAGCCCTCTCAGTGGGTGTGATGGTGGCGTGATGGGTAAAACTCAGAAGTCAGCTATCACTTTGAAACATGCTGGTCCTTATCTCTGTCACAGGGCCTAATAGAGTAATGAATCAACATAAAGCCTGCCTGGGCCTCTCCTAAATGGACCGTTGCTCCTCTGCGAACACTATAGCCACCAACACTGCCTTAGTAAGCATATTGTCTGGGTGGGTTTGGGGATTTTGGGGAGTTCACCTACCTGAGTTGTGTCTGTGGCTGTTGTAGCTGTCCACACATGGCTAGACATGATCTGACCTAGCATTTATGAAATGGACCCACGTGTGTGCCTTGAGAGTGAAGTATTTTATTTCAATGCTTCAATGTTGAGTGATGATGATGAAGAGATGCTCGGTGTATGGATAACAAGCAGAGGCTGGTATTGACAAAAGAACTCACCAAATGGGTCTGCTAGGTACCCACGAATGACAAATTAAGACTTAGTTTGGTCGATGTATTCAAGTGGCAGACAGACAGCGGCTGCATTGTGCTGGGCTTCTTGGGTGTTGAAAGCTTCCAATGGAAGCTATTTGGCCTTCAGTAGTTTGAAAATTATATTTCTTTCCCATGGTGTATTAGAGTGACTCTGTTTCAAAATGCCAGTTATTCACCCAACCATAACGATAATCCTTTGCTACATGTAGGTCAACTGTACATCAATCGATTACTTCACTCAATGTGAAAATACACAATGGCCTACTATTTTAAACTGGACAGTTTTGCGTCTTCATTAGTCTTTCAATAGCTCTTTCTTTTTCAAAAGCTGAAGAACATATGCACGTCTAGGTACGTTTTGCAGGTGCTGGAGTTAAAGTAATATTATATAGTTATAGGTATATTTATATAATTCTATTATATAGTCATAGTTATATTATATAATATAGTTATAGTTATATCATATGAAATAGTTAGTTATAGTTATACTAAATTACACAGGTAGCCTGGTGGTTAGAGTGTTGAGCTAGTAACTGAAAGGTTGCTAGATCAAATCCCAGAGCTGACAAGGTAAAAATCTGTTGTTCTGCCCCTGAACAAGGCAGTTAATCCACTGTTCCTAGGCCGTCATTGAAAATAAGAACAGACTTGCCTAGTTAAATAAAAAAATAATTATATAGTTATATTGTGTTATATAGTTATATTATATTAATTTGTTATTTATAGTTATATTATGCAGTTATACTTATATTATATAGTTATATTATATTATATAGTTATCTTATTTTGTATAGTCATAGGCGAACTCATGATTTTTTTTGTAAAACGTATCAATAAAATCACCTGGGAGCATGAACAGTAGTGTGCAGCGTTTTCCTTTGTATAAGCTCTTTCTTTTTCCAATGCGATTCTGCTTTCTTTTTTTCTGGCTCACAACATATCTCATTGTCTATTCAGTACCTGTACTTTGCCACCAAGTGTTTAGATATTTTTTCAAAGTGAAAATGAATATGTATCAGAACACAAATCAGTCTCACACTTAACAGAAATGGTTCATTCATAGGAGAACCTTTACATTTGCACAGAAATGGTTCTGAACATGCCGTTCTGTAGAGATCTTCTCCTGAGATGCTAACATTCTGACAGGAGTGTATTTGTCTCCACATGCAGCTCTGTACTTCATGTTCTCTGCTCGTTCTCAAACCATGTTTAATGTTGTCACAGGGATTATGCAAGCCTTTCATATCCATCCCTTCAATCTGCATGAATTCATGACTGGGCCCTTTACAGTAGCGTAGCTGGCTAGGCTTGTGTTTAAATTGAGCTCTTGGTGTAAATAGACACTGTTTAATTCTGACCTTCAAAGATAATAAATGCATTCATCAATTTCCAATGGATTTGAAATGCAGGTTCTCCGTGTGAATTCTTCTGGAGCTAGAGAGGGACGGAGACCATGTACTGAATTGTTCAATATTAAAGGGAATGGGTCCCCTGGTTGTTCGATGTATCTGGCCCTCGTCCCTGGAGGGTGAAACAGTCGTACTGTACTGTAGTGAGCATACACACAGCACAGCCTCCTGGTCAATTCTCAGTCAGTCAGCATCCACTACTGAGCCTGTTAGTGTTTCACAGGATACCATCTGGAAACAATTTTTCACTCTCCGACAGAGAATGTTGAGAAAAATAAACTCACTAACATATTGCCATTTTTGTACTCTCAAAAAAATATATATACATATTTTGGTCGATAGACCTTCATCAGGGTTTGCAGAGAGGTGTGACTGCTCTCCTCAATGGAGAAAACATACAGGTCCACCCATTTACTCCCCAAATAACAGGACTTCTGCTCTGTTGTTACGGACCGTCAGCATCCACTGCTGAGCTAGTGTCTCAGAGGGTGTAGCACCTTCCTGATCTCTGTTTCAGTCTGAAATCCAATAGAGCCAGCTACTGTAGAACACAGAAGGATAGGGAGCACTACTAAACCAAAGAGCACACTCAATTCTCCTTTTGACACTCTACTGTGTATCCACAGGGTCAAGTCAAAGAGAATAAATGAGGACGAAGGAACACTTCATGTACAGTAAGCAGGATACAAGTCCGAATTAACAGATTTAAAAAACTGATACATTTCAATGCATTGACCATCGTCTGGGAGTCTACGGCCATCAGAGTTTCTAGACCTGGACAGAGTTGTCTGTTGTGGAGATGTATTATACCTGACAGGACGATGGTGTCCGCAGTATCTGATCCTCTCATATCTAAGAGGATAACTTCTGACAGGGACATACCAGGAGTGTTTAGGAGTAGGGGCTAAGAGGATAACTTCTGACAGGGACATACCAGGAGTGTTTAGGAGTAGGGGGCTAAGAGGATAACTTCTGACAGGGACATACCAGGAGTGTTTAGGAGTAGGGGGCTAAGAGGATAACTTCTGACAGGGACAGGACATACAACTCTATATGACCCTAAAATGGAGCCAGTTATATGACAAAAAAGGTGTTGCAGCTCTTTTTCCAGTTTACAGTGAGCATGAAAAAATAGCACTGTGTGTGTGACACTTCACTGACATTTAAATGTCTCCCAGTCTTTTGGCTGCCGCGTCTGTGTGTGAGAAGGGTTTCAGTACAATTTCCTTTACAGGAGGCTGCTTACAGCGGTGGCACTTAGGTATTCTCAGACTCTGCATGCCTCTGAGAGACGAATATAATGGTTCCAATTTTATCATTTTGTTTTGCTTCCGTGTCTGACTCGGGGGAGGGCTGCGGCTTGGCATGTCGATGCATTGGCTTCCCTCCGTGGAGCAGACCTCTAAATCCTTTTACTCACAACTCTCCCTGGCTAACACCCCACTGGGAAGGCTTTGCATCCGAAATGTAAAATTAGTTATTCCTGTTCGCTTTGAATTAAACGTTTTCCAGCTGCCTCACTCTTACAACATCAGGCCTCTGGGCAAGGTATTGTTGAGAAGGGGTGGTGCACCCTTCGTTTAGTCTCATCTCCTCTTTACATGTTTTTCCTTTTCTCCTCCCTCTCCTCCACTATCCTGAGATGCACTGGAGAGACGATGTGCTAGAATCTATTACCACCGCAGGGGGGTTGAGTTGAGGTTGGAGTTCAGGTTTGTTTCCGGTCATGTTTTGTTGTGTCAGTGTCAGCCGAGTGCAACGGCGGCTCGCCCATTTAGGCTTAAGGGACGGAGCCCCACTTGTGAATGGTTAACAAAAAAAAAGTTAAAAACTTCTGATAAAAAAATATGTATAAATGTAATTCATGGATTATGTTTTAAATGCTCATAAAAGTGCAGTAAATGTTTCAAAAATATATTGTTAAAAACAAGCTGTTCAGTTACTTAATACTCTGCCCCATCAGCGACTGCCAGCAGCTCTGACTCCTTGGGTGCATAGGTTGTGCAAAAATTGCTTGAATTGTTTTGCCAGCTATTTGCTATGAGGGGGCACTGCCCCAATGAAATCGCAGGATTTCACAGCATACATTATAACAGCACAAAGTAAACGGACTGTCCCGGGTCGCTCAAATGTGCGTCCGTTCATTCAGAACTTCTGGGTCTGCTCTAGTCTCCATCCCAATTAGTCTATTTGCCAGACGGCTTACTTCCGCACGTGACACTAACGTTAAAACCCGAAAATGTGGTTTGAGGCTCCGTATGCAATTGCAGAGCCACTGGAAGCATGCAGAGGCCAAATTGAGCTCTGTACCGCATCACCGTGCACCTCCCAAATGTTGTAACAATGCGGAGGGCTCTGAATACGTCCGTCCGTATAGCTCCGCATTGACATTATTGGTTGATGGTAGGTGGGGGTAGGATGTCCTGTATAAACACTAACTCACTTCCTTGCCAACTTCATTCACAACAGCTCTGCTGAACCGCTCTGCACTGCTCCGTGAAGCGCAATCAGTATGAACACCCTGACTTCTGCAGAGGCCGTATCACCGTAAATACTGCATGACCAACGTAGATGTCTGATTGACCATGCAGTGCCTTAGGTTTGAAATCATATTTCAACTACGAGGATATATTTAAAAAATAGACAGGCTTTATGATTTTGTAGCTGTGGTAACTAGTGACGACCGTTCTCACTGGTGCACTCGTTTGTTTGTGAGCTGGCTGCTCATTCTAAATAGTATAATTGAATCTGTTCAAAACAGTGGCATCACGTGCAGCAGTGGTCATTCGGTTTTTGACATACAAAAGTGAAATAGGTGTATTTATGCTGTTCAAATGCACAGATCGCTTTATATATCTTCTCAAAGAAAATACCGGTATTTCAGAAACTTGGCATCATATTTCTGTCATGATACTTTGTTGACAACTCCAACCACCTCGCGCCCTGGGTATTCAGCCAATCAGCGACTGCCGCTGGCAGAGTGTTTGTCTGGCACAAACAAGCTCTGTGAACGGAAGTCCGAGTTGTGGAAGTTGAAGGCTGAACTGGGGCACTTTAATCAGCAGGTCTAGTGACGCGCTGTAGAGCCAGCTGTTTGGCAGGGCCAGGACTCTAGGTTGCAGGACGCCAGCAGAAAGCTGTTTGTAGTACCTGCCTCAGGCACTGACCCCTGCAGTCCCCCTCGCTGGGTGTAATCTACAAAGACAATACTGGCAGAGCAGCCCGGCAACAAGGCTGCTAGCAAGGCTTTTCATTTTGCTAAGTGTTCCGCTGGCAAATGGAATGCTTTTTTTTCTCCCCTGTGAAAGATTAGATCTGCTAAAGAGGCTGAAATGGAATTAATTTTTGCCCTGAATTTGGAGTTTGCTGACTTGGCAATTACCAAATCCACAAGGATTTGCAAGGTGTTTAACTATTGACAATAGCTAGATGTAGTTCTGATCAACATTACCTCGTCATCATCATCATCATCATCATCATCATCATCATCATAAGGGCTTGTAAGTAAGCATTTCACTGTAAGGTCTACACCTGTTGTATTCAGCGCATGTGACAAATTATAATCTACATATATTACCACCATTATAATCATCATCATTACGTCTGTGCAAGGCAATGTATTACATGTAAAATGTAACTGTGTAGAAACATTACCAAATCAGTCCCAAAACTGTTGCGTTCCAAACCCCCTGTATGAGATGCATGCCACAGAGAGTAGACTCCTTGATGGGTGAAGAGCTATGGTAAGTTGACAATGCATGGCAGCTCTATTTCACAGCATGATGTCACACTTAACATCACCACATCAGTACTGTACTGTTAATGTAGTGTGAGCCTCCATGAAAAGTACACACATTTTCCCACTTTTTCAACTCACTGTTGGAATCGCTCTATAGTCTTTTTCATTTCTACCTTTTCATTTCTCCCCAGTCTTCACATAGCAAAGAATGCACTGTTAAAACTAGTGCCAACTGAGCTGCCACCACCTTAAGGGGGAAGAAACGTTAACTTTGCTGGAGTATTGGAACACATGATTCTGAGGGTCTTGGGACAGATTTAAAGTGTACTGAAACATTCATCCTGAGGTGTTCTGAAACATGACACGGTGTGTTATAACACCATTTAATCAAGAGTTGTGCAACACCTTTGCCAGAGACTGGGAGCACTAACCCAGAAAAGATTGAACACACTTATTGTGTTTCGAGTCCTGTGTACAGTGCAGAATTATATCCCTTCTCTGTTGGTGTTGTTTCAACTCTCTCAAGCTCCTAAATACTATGATGGTGTTTCCATTGGGCCAGTAACCGAAAGGGTGCTGGATCAAATCCCCGAGCTGACTAGGTAAAAATGTGTTGTTCTGCCCCTGAGCAAGGCAGTTAACCCACTGTTCCCTGGGCGCCGAAGACGTGGGGCAGCCCCCTGCACCTCTCTGATTCAGAGGGGTTGGGTTAAATGTGGAAGACACATTTCAGTTGAAGGCATTCAGTTGTACAACTGACTAGGTTTCCCCCTTTCCCCAATCCAGTCTAGTCCAGAATTAGATCTCTTCTTCTGGACTTTCCAAATACTGTAAATGGGAGTCTCTCCTCTTATCGTGTATTTCCTGCTCTTATATGGTGTGCTGATGAACTCATTGGTAATTCCAAAAGGTTAAATACACTATTATGCTCAAACAAAGGACACAAGAAAAGGGTTAAGAAAATACAAGGATAATAACTAATGAGTACAAAATTACTTTTTCAAGACATGATTGAAGCTTCAAATGCCTAGAATTTTATTAGAAAATCATAAAAATGACAAGATTAACAGGTCTTAAACATTAAACAAGATTTCAAAGATCTGTAAGGTAAACAGGAATGTGGCTTTATATTTCATATCCATGGGGAAAAAAATACAGGCAATGACTGCTAATGTTAGCAGTAGCATTCATACAAAACTTCAGCCCAGGGCTCAATGTGATCCATTATACTAATGTATCTAACATGAAACTTTATATTCAAATGGTATATAGCATGAAAGCTTGTTCAGATTAATTGAATCACAGTACAGTTAGACGATATGATTGACAGTTCATTTGGCATTTCATTTGGCATTAGTCTGTGATCCTGATATTGATTGGCTCTGGATGGGATTGGCTAGCCGGTGGGTAACATAGTATGTATGTATGTATGTTTTTCTGCAGGAAGACAGAAATAGCAAATAATAACAAGCAATAATGACAGTACATGAATGCATAACAAATGCTATAATAATAATAATATATTGTGATATGAATATACAAGTATTGATCAAAATACATTTGAGCTATGCAAATATAGGATAGCTATGCAAATATAGCAACAAGATAACAATATGAACGTCAAAAGTGGGACACAATAACATGTGATGTGGTAGGCCAAAGCAGGCTAAAATGGCAGTGGCTATTTAATGTAGCATATAGCAAACAACAGCTAAAACTCGTAAAGTTAGTAGGAAAACAAGTCATCAGTATTAACTAAAAAGCTTGCCTTTGTTTGCATAAAAAACAAGGTGCGAACAAGGTGGTGTCAATTAACAACTACAGGTACACCAGTGGCGTTTGTACCTGAGGGAGGAGGATGTTATTTTTATGAACATGGCCTTATTTCTATTACAGCATATTGGATGATTGTCATTCATATTCGATTCACCCAGCTCAATTTAACATTGATAGGTTTAGGCTATGTGAGAGAAAAATTGCAAGATTATGTTATAATACTTATTGCATCAAATGGTTGTTTTATGCAACAGAATAAGGAGTTGTTAGAACTCTCATCTGTGTGTGTTCTACTGAGGATGGGCCTCTGGAAGATTTACCATGTCTTTGGGTGATACCGCATTCCAGAGCATGAGTTAATGTTTCTGTTCTATAAGGTACCAGGGAGAGATGGGTCTCCCGGCCGTGACCGGGAGACCCATGGGGCGGCGCACAATTGGCCCAGCGTCGTCCAGGTTAGGGGAGGGTTTGGCCGGCAGGGATGTCCTTGTCCCATCTTGCACCAGCGACCCGTGTGGTGGGCCTGGCGCACTGCATGCTGACACGGTCGCCAGGTGTACAGTGTTTCCTCCGACACATTGGTGCGGTTGGCTTCCGGGTTAAGTAGGCATTGTGTCAAGAAGCAGTGCGGCTTGGTTGGGTTGTGTTTTGGAGGACGCATGGCTCTCGACCTTTGCCTCTCCCGAGTCCGTATGGGAGTTGCAGCGATGAGACAAGACTGTAACTATCAATTGGATACCACGAAATTGGGGAGAAAAAGGGGTACATTTTTTTTATTATAATAATACATTTCAACTGAATCAGCGCTGATCACACGCAAACACAGTTCATTTTCATAGCAGCCACATAAAAAAGCATGCTTGTATATAGAATTCCTTCTCACAACTATCTATGCGCACTCACCTTTTCCCTTCTCTTGTGGACTTTAGTGCACAACACATCAGCTGTATGTGACCAGGCCAAAAACCTTTAAAGCCAAACCTTCATATCATGACTGCTAACCGCTACACACAGCCTATATCATTATCACCTCATAGTCAACATGGCTAATACAACTAACGCATTAGTAAGCCCGCTACAATCACGCAGTACAGTCTACAACCAGAAAGCAGTTTAGCAGTTACACCGGCAGGCCCCTGTGGCAATAAATGAATACAACCACAAGCTTACCTTGACTTGTAAGAGTTCCAGTGTTGAATAGCCATAGCCAGTTAGCTAACATGGCATCCCTATCTGTTTGAGCCGGGTGTTTGAGTAGGATAAACTAGCAAGCTGCATTCGCTAGCTAAGTGAAAGTGAACGTTTAAAAAATACAACCAAATATAGCTACCTCTCTTGCTTCTCCTTGTTCAACTATTGTCTTTCTCTCTCTTTGAGTCAACTACTCACCACATTGTATGCATTGCAGTGCTAGCTAGCTGTAGCTTATGTTTTCAGTACTAGATTCATTCTCTGACCCTTTGATTGGGTGGACAACTGGACAACATGTCAGTTCATACTACAATAGCTCTGAAAGGTTGGAGGACATGCTCCAGAAGTTGTCATAATTACTGTGTAAGTCTATGGAAGGGGGTGAGAACTATGAGCCTCCTAGGTTTTGTTTTGAAGTTAATGTACCAATAAGAGGACAGAAGCTAGCTGTCCTCCAGCTACGCCATGGTGCGACCAAATATTTTTATAACTAAACCATCGTTTCCAATGGGAACAAATGAGCCATAGTGGGCAGAACACGCAAGGAGAGGGGCAGAGCCAAGCCCGAGCTAGTGAGATCCTATTTGTGCGTTCTAGCATTATCTGCATATTTCCTTTACGGAACACCTACTCTGTGAAGTGCGCTTGTGCAATAACTACATTCGCCTTTGCACTCCTTAACAACGAGATTTTTAAAAACCTTTGCAAAGGGTAAAGTGTACAAACCTTAGTAACATATTTTTAATTTTGGAAACAGAAAACTGTACTGAGATCAAATGTTTCATCGATGAGAAAATTTGCAGAATGTCGGCCAAAATCCATCTTGTTCCATCTTCTCCCACTGCCCGCCAGTGGGCTTCCTCTCGCTACCTTATTTGGTAGTGAGTGGAAATGCCAAGCGGATGCTTCACATTTATACATCCAGTGAAATATCTGTCTCATTGTTCTGTCTGTAGTGCTACCCTACAAAGTGCTGCTGAGGCTAAATGTAGATCTTCATTGCAAAACAGTGTGTTTTAATCAATTATTTGGTGACGTGAATATATTTAGTAGTTTTATCTAAAAAGGATAACTTATTTTTATGTTTCACTATTTTTATTAAATTCACTGAGGAGGATGGTCCTCCCCTTCTTCCTCTGATCAGCCTCCACTGATGTACACTCTGAAAAAAGGGTTCCAAAAAGATTCTACGGCTGTCCCCATAGGAGAACCCTTTTGGGTTCCAGGTAGAACCCTCTGTGTAAGTCAAATTCATTCCACAGAGGGCCGAGTGTCTGTGGGATTTCGCTCCTCTCTTGTACTTGATTGATTAATTAAGGTCACTAATTAGTAAGGAACTCCCCACACCTAGTTGTCTAGGGCTTAATTGATAGGAAAAAACAACAATTAGCAGTCACTAGGCCCTCCATGGAATGAGTTTGACAAAGGGTTCTACATTGAACTCAAAAGGGTTTTACATTGAATTTATGTTTTTTCCTGGAACCAAAAGGGTTTACCTGGAACCAATAAGCATCCGTCAAAGGGTTTTCCAAAGGGGACAGCCTAAGAACCCTTTCAGGTTCTAGATAGCACATTTTTTCCTAAGAGTGTAGCATCAAGAAAATGTATAAATTAATCAAAAGTGCTATTTGACTTGGACTATTAGCCTCCGAAATGCTACACAAAACAGCATTTTGTTCTTATTGAGTGAATTTCTTTTCTGTTTCTTTCTTCAATGTGATAACATTTTGTACTCATGTTTTCATTTACGCATACTCTTTGATTGCTTTGGAGCGTTTCACCTGAGCGTTTGGTGTGCTCTCACCTGTCTGAGTTCCTGAACGACCCGAATACAGGCAAGGCGCTCACAAATATGCCTGTTTTTATACTTGACCATATAGTTTGCTAGAGAGAACACATAGCACGAATGCCCTCTCTACACCTCCATGCCCCTGACTGGGGGAATTCTGAAAAGTACGGCACATTTTCACATTTTGCCTTTAATCTAAAAATGTGTCTTCTGATATGGGGGCCCAACTTCCTCACACAGTACGTGGCTCTGTGGTTGATTGGGTCGGAGGTTAACTTCTTAGGGAGTGGCTCCCGAGGTGACAGTTTTGGAGAGTCTGGCGTGCCCAAAGTAAAATGCCTCCCACTCAGGCTCAGGAAATGGCATGGGGACCTGAAATGTCAACAAGTTTTCTCGGGCGCAAGTCTGGCTGGAGAGCCCCACTTTATTTTACTTATATAAGGTATAGGTGACCATCCGAGTGAAATATTATCGCTAATATTCATAAAAGGATAGCTAAGGATGCATTTTAACTGGTATTTGATTTGTTTAGGAAAAGTTTATAGGTATATTTGAACGCGTTCTCTTCACGTTTCATTGGGCAATTCGACGTTGGATTTTCTGAACATAACGCACCAACCAAACAGAGATTTATGGATATAATAAATGACTTTTTCTAACAAAAGAACCATGGATTGTCTTCATTGGACACTTGGGAAGCTCTCAGCAGAAGTTCTTCAAAAGGTAAGGGATTTGTTTTCGCTGTGAAATGTGTTTTGTGTGAACCGCGATGGTTTATGAATTTATGCTAATGGCAAATATTGGTGGTGCTACCCTCAAACAATCAAATGTTGTGCTTTCGCCGTAAAGCCTTTTTGAAATCTGACAACGCTGTGATATTGCCAAGAAGCAGAGCTTTTGATGACTATGCAACACTTGTATATTAATGAATGTTTAATAATTCAACTTTTTGATTTTTTATTTGGCGCCTTGCATTTCACCGGGTAGTGTCGGGAGTGGGGGGCTAGCGCCCCACCACTCCCTAAGTAGTTAATCTAACAGCATTGTCAGATTTCAAAAAGGCTTTATGGCGAAAGCAGAACATTTGATTGTCTGAGGACAGCGCCCCGCTCAAAAATTCAATTAGCATAATAACATAACCAGCAGAGCTGTCACAAAACTCAAAAATAGCATAAAATAAATCGCTTACCTTTGATGATCTTCCTCTGATAGCATACCCAAGCGTCCAGGTTACACAATAAAAGGTCCTTTTGTTCGATAAAGTTCCTCTTTATATCCATATAGCTGGCGGTTGGCGCGTTTTGTTCAGTAATCCACCTGCCCAAAGGCATTCATCCATGGAGACAAACTATATCCCAAAAGTACCCATAAAGTTAGTCGAAAAAAGTCAAACAGCATTTGTAATCAATACTCATATAAACTATAATATTTCAGACGGAATATAACCTGCTGAATAGAAGAGAAAAATAACTGAGCGTGCATTCCCTGTTACGCGCAAAATCCAAAACAGGACACTTGACGTAAACTCAGGAACAAGTGGTCTTACTCCCTTGATTTTCATGATTGAAGCTTGAAACCTTTTTTTAAAGACTGTTGACATCTAGTGAAAGCCATAGGAACTGCAATCTGGGGGTTAAACTATGAGGCTTTGAATAGCTGGCCTATTGAAAACAGTGTGACATGACTGATTCAGACATCCCGGATGGATTTTGCTCTGGTTTTTGCCTGCCATATCAGTTCTGTTATACTCACAGACATTATTTTATGTTGTAGAAACTTCAGAGTGTTTTCTATCCAAGGCTACTAATTATATGCATATCCTAGCTTCTGGGCCTGAGTAACAGGCAGTTTACTTTGGGCATGTTTTTCATCCGAACTTCAAAATACTTCCCCCTAGCCCTAAGAAGTTAAGTCTACTTATCTCAAGTCCAAATTGGGCCCAATGTGCTCAGTGTAACAAGAGTGGTTCAGCACAGCAGTTTATTCCTGAAGACTGGCTGAGTGGACAAAGGCAGTGTTTTGACAAGCGAAAGACCAGGGTTCACATCCACCTCCTCACATGAAGGCTCATGACTGGACCACGTGTTACTTCTGCTATAACTTACATAGCTCTAGACATCTTGATCATAACAACATTTATAATCTTACAATGGGCCTGGCAACTGTAGCCTATAATTAATGCCATCGTCAACCCTAGGAAATGTCTTAAATTCCCAGTGTCTAATCAAAATATTGACTGAAAATCATCATCAATCAATATTTATACTATACATTATTTGCAATGTAAAACCATTTGATTGTATATTTTGTGTTTTGATGCTGCCTTTTACATGCACTGAAACACCAAAAAGTGTTTTCACAGCACTCTCTTGACACAATTATTCAGATTGAAGAACCACTTAGGGTGTTTCAGAGTACTTTATTCTGTTTTGGAAGTACTCTGTTCTGTTCCTCCAACCTTTCAGAGCTATTGTAGTATCAGAACACTGACATTGGGTTTACATGTAAACACCCTCCACCAGATCTCAGCTTAGGTCCACTACTTCTCATGGTAATACTACACAATGATGTTATTTTGAGTCCTTCTATTTTAACAGTGTGGAAGTAATCACTCATGGATTACAAGATTGACTCCATGACATGTACTCACATTTCTCAAGGATACTGACTCCAAAATGTCCATATGGCCTCTTATCCAAACACATAAGGAGGGAGATGGAGTTATTTAAGTGAAAAAGACAGAGAATAGTTTATATGTGATTATGTGTTTATGGTGGCAGGCAGACAAGTGGTTAAGAGCGTTGGGCCAGTAACCAAAAGGTCACTGCTTTGTGTCCCTGAGCCGACTAGGTGCAAAATCTGTCGATGTGCCCTTGATGAAGGCACTTAACCCTAATTGTTCCTGTAAGTTGCTCTGGATAAGAGTGTCTGTTAAGTGACTAAACTGTTAAAAAACAAAATTGATCAACATGCGACAATAGGTCTAGACTCAAATAGTCAATCCGGCTGTTTCACTTTCAATTGCTGTCTTCAGATCAGAAAATGTGGGGATGACTGACTGAGCAGCTCATATTAAACATTATTGAATCTTACCCAAAGACCCAGACTGCTGCGATTGAAATTTGATACAGCTGAGCATAGCCCGGCATGGCTACGGTTCTGAAAGAAATGCCTCAAATGTTTTAAATCTCTGTGTGGAAATGAATCTCGTTTTATCTGGTCACCCAAGCATTTCTTAGCCTATTAGGGAAACAGTCATGAAAACAGAGCTTCACTGAGGATCTGAGAGCTTCAAGACTTTTATGTCATATGTTTCCACATAGATTGAAAGCCATTTGAGAGATGCAGTATATTCATGATGTTTTGTATAGGGTTTTTGCTTCACATTTTGCTTCATATCTATGGCAGGGAGTCATTTAAAGGTGTTGTGTAGCCAGCGTTGCACTCTGCACTACCGACAGTGCACCTTGTTAAGTGCAATTTCCCAGACGTTCGGAGTGCAATGTGCTTGTCGACAACACACCTTTGATTGAATCCCAGGTTATGGATGTTTCTTGTGTAGAACAGGTTTGTTTTGCCTGTCTGTTGACATAAAGATAGGCACCCAAGGTCAATGTTAGACCTGTCTGAAGGTTTCTGCCATAGACAGGTCTTTATAACCCACTCCCCTGGTTGTCATGTCATAATCCAGCTCCAATGGATCAGTCCTCTGATCTGTAAATGTGCTTGTATGGTGAGCCAAGGCATGGAAAAATTCAAACACCTTTCCTACAGTTGCTCCTGGATGTGAGGGAGAGAAAGAGAGGAAGGGAGAGAAAGAGAGAAGGATAATTATAATTGGTCTTAACTTGAAAGGGTACAGGCTCTGAAGCCAGCACACACGTCATGTTAATGAATTAGAGATGAAAACAGCACATATTTTCAAAGACGCACTCTTTAATTGGAGCTCAGAGGAATCCTCATGCAGTCCCCTCTACTCCTCCTGATTATTCTACCTAAAGATTTAAATATGACTTGTTGGAAAGAGTCGGTGTCTTCAAATTCAGTTAAAACATCTGAAAACGATTATCTTGTTGTGCTCTACCGTTGGTCATCCACACTGAGCACAGCTACAGTAGTTAGAGAAAGTGTCAGAGTTAGAGAAAGTGTCAGAGTTAGAGAAAGTGTCAGAGTTAGAGAAAGTGTCAGTTAGAGAAAGTGCACAGTGGAGTTTGAGATGATGACTGCTTTTTAATGCATTCTCGCACTAATCTGTAATTCTAAAGCTATTATGAAGGAATAAACTACTTGTAAAACCTAATTTACATAATGTCATAGTAGAGTTAAATACAGTTATATACAATGGTGTGGTAAGGTGACATAATACTGATTTTCAGAATATCAATCCACTAATGTGTCTTTAGTTGAAAAGGTCAAAGGTAAATGCATATTTTAAAAGACCACCTGAGGCAGGGTTATTCAAATCTTACCCTACAAGGTATGGACTACTGCTGGTTTCCTGTTCTACCTGATAATTAATTGCACCCACCTGGTGTCCCAGGTCTAAATCAGTCCCTGATTAAGGGGGAGAATAAATAAAAATAAACAGTGGAACTGGGTTCGAGGTCCAGATTTAAATTTGAATTTGAGTTAAAGTTATCCAGAGTCCATTTGTTTGTTTCTTTCACTCTCTACTATGTTAATATATTATGAAAGTATTGGCTAATAATACTATATAGGCTACTCTGTATTATTAGTTTATTATAATGTTATTGCAATGCTTTCACAACATATAGGCTAAGCAGGAAAAGCAAAATACTGCTAGAGCGTATAGTTGTCTACTCAGGGGACTTTTATGACAGTAGAGTAAGAGCTAGCTCCATTTCCGTTTTATCAGACGGAAATGGAGTGTTAGCTTTTTCTCCTTTATGGCCTGAGATGAATGTATTCCTGAATGCTTCCCGTGCTTGAGCGAAGGTGGAGATGGAGGAAAAGTGCCTTTGCATTTTTACCCTGAGTGTCTTTTTATGTGTATGTCATGACATTCATTAATACACAGAATTTAAATTGAACTGAATAGAACTGCTTCTTGAGATCTGGCTCGACTAGTGGTTGAAGTGGGCCTGTGCTGACCGCCATCAGGAACCGGAATCTCAAATGTTTTACCGCTTGAGTACCAGGAGCTCTTAAAGAACACTGGCTCTAAAATATGAACCTCGGTACTGTAAAATGTAACAACCCACACTTTCTGTTATTTCCACCTCAAACACACATCTCTGTTTACAAAGGTCAAAGACTTGGTTGGTTGTTATTTTCGTTAGATTAGTAGCAAATAAGATGACATTTTTTAACTTCTCAGGGAGCGGTGGGTCGCTACCCACTCCCGACACTACCAGGTGAAATGCAAGACAAAATTCCAAAATTGAATTATTAAAAATGCACCAATATACAAGTGTTCCATACTCATCAAAAGCTCTGCTTCTTGGCAATATCATAGCGTTGTCGGATTTCAAAAAGGCTTTACGGCGAAAGCACTACATTTGATTGTGTGAGGCTAGCACCTCACATATTTTCCATAACCATACCAGCGCGGTCTATAGAAAATGCAATTCACAGGGAAAACCTGTGCCTTACCTTTTGTAGAACGTCTGCAGAGGGCTTCCTAAGTGTCCAACGAAGACAATCCATGGGTATTTGGTTAGAAAAAGTAATTTATTATATCCTTAAATCTCCTTTTGGTTGGCGCTTTGTGTTCAGAAAATCCAATGTGACGAGAATGCGTTCAACTATACCTATAAACTTTCCCTCAACAAAGCAAAAATGATTTAAAATGCTTCCTTAGCTTATCTTTTATGAATAAAAGTGATTAATCTTTCACTTGGATGGTCACCTAAACGTTATATAAGTCAAATAAAGTGGACCGCTCAGCAAAATGTGCGTTCAAAAACGTGCAACTGAAAAAGAGGTCCCTCGGCTAGAACTTCTCTCAATAGAACGCATTAGTTCCGATTTCCATTAAACTTTGCCTATACACTGCTGACATCTAGTGGAATCAGTAGGTACTACATCCAGTGTCCTGGTATAAAGACTTTTTTATAGGCANTTCACAGGGAAAACCTGTGCCTTACCTTTTGTAGAACGTCTGCAGAGGGCTTCCTAAGTGTCCAACGAAGACAATCCATGGGTATTTGGTTAGAAAAAGTAATTTATTATATCCTTAAATCTCCTTTTGGTTGGCGCTTTGTGTTCAGAAAATCCAATGTGACGAGAATGCGTTCAACTATACCTATAAACTTTCCCTCAACAAAGCAAAAATGATTTAAAATGCTTCCTTAGCTTATCTTTTATGAATAAAAGTGATTAATCTTTCACTTGGATGGTCACCTAAACGTTATATAAGTCAAATAAAGTGGACCGCTCAGCAAAATGTGCGTTCAAAAACGTGCAACTGAAAAAGAGGTCCCTCGGCTAGAACTTCTCTCAATAGAACGCATTAGTTCCGATTTCCATTAAACTTTGCCTATACACTGCTGACATCTAGTGGAATCAGTAGGTACTACATCCAGTGTCCTGGTATAAAGACTTTTTTATAGGCAGTGCCTCAAAGTGAGCTATAACCCAAAAGGAATGACATTTCCAGATGGAAAAATCTCTGTTTTTTGCCTGCCAAATGACTTCTCTTACACTCACAGACAAAATGATAACACTTTTGGAAACCTCAGAGTGTTTCCTATCCAATAGTACTAATTATGTCCATATCTTAGTTTCTGAGCCTGGGTGGCAAGCATTTTACTTTGGGCACGCCAGACTCTCCAAAACCGACCCCTCAGCTGCCGCTCCACAACAAGTTGTTACCATGGTACCTGAGTATGTGATGTCAGCACAAATCTCTAGATGGATTTTCAGTCTCCACAGTACAGCATATAGAGAGGAAATGTTAGATGGCTGCAAACAGCAAGCATCCAACATAAAACAAAAAAAAACACATGTTGAGACAATAAATCCAGAGGCGAGAGCTGTGCTACTAATCTGTCTGTTGTCAGGGTGACGTATGTCCCCAGAGCTGGGGATGAGGTCGCGGGTGCTAGCCAAGCACATTCTGCTGGCGTCGCCCCATTTATGTTCCTGACGGATTGACACGGAGGTGTGCGTCAAGTTCTGCTGGGGCTGGAGCAGGGATGGGTGTTGATGTTGAAAGAATGGCGCTGCAATGGATGGCTTTTGTTTAATGGGCTCCTGGCCAGTTCTGCTGTTTTTTTTTTGCAGTGATCGTTACTTTTCTTTGTCAATAATGTTTTCTGCCATCGTTTCCTATGACCGAAAAGAGCTTCTGGACATCAGGTCACCGATCACATTTCTACTTCAACGAGTCAGCGGTGCAGGACATACTTCTCACCACGGATCAGGCCCTAATCCCCGATTCTCGGGAAAAGGAAGAAACGGCGGGCACCCTGTCGAAACTACGTCGGCGAGTAAATAATCCCCCTCTGCCCTTCCACTGGAAAGGCTCTTCTTGTTTTTAGGTGATAGGAGTGCAACCCGGTATGGTCGTCTGCTGCAATAGCCCATCCATGACAAGGACCGACGAGTTGTGCTTTCCGAGATGCCATTCTGCAGTACAACACTGTTGTACTGCGCCATTATTTGCCTGTTTGTGGCCCGCCTGTTAGCTTGTACAATTCTTGCCATTCTCCTTCGACCTCTCATCAACAAACGGTTTTCGTCCACAGGACTGCCGCTGACTGGATATTTTTTGTTTGCTGCACCAAAGGCTGTGGCGGTCATAACATTTTGTCAGACGGTAATTGTAATGCAAATGGCTGCTGGTCTCACAGTAGTTGGCCGTTTATTAACATAAACATGTTTAAGAAGCATCTATATTTAAAAAAGTGGAATAAATCCATTTAATATAGTCATCACCATAAAATCCATTATTTATTCAGTTGTGATAAACCTATAAACCAGGGAATGTCTTAGAAATCAAAACGTAAAGGCTGCATCATGCAACTCTAAATTGAGGATTTGGAAAAAGTTGCAATAAAAGGCATGCGCTCTGATCCTTGCACTTCCAGTGGATAGCGATAGAAAATTGCATTGCTGCTATTAATTCTGTCATTTTAAATCCATCTTCCATTGATTAAATACATCACATGAGCAACATTATGTGGAACCCTGCTCGTCGAACATCTCATTCCAAAATCATGGGCATTAATATGGAGTTGGTCCCCCCTTTGCTGCTATAACAGCCTCCACTCTTCTGGGAAGGCTTTCCCTAGATGTTGGAACATTGCTGCAGGAACTTGCTTCCATTCAGCCACAAGCGCATTAGTGAGGTCGGCACTGATGTTGGGCGATTAGGCCTGGTTCGCACTCGTTGTTCCAATTCATCCCAAAGGTGTTCGATGGAGTTCAGGTCAGGGTTCTGTGCAGGCAAGTCAAGTTCTTCCACACCGATATCGACAAACCATTTCTGTATGGACCTCGCTTTGTGCATTGTCAAGCTGAAACAGGAAAGGGCCTTCCCCAAACTGTTGCCACAAAGTTGGAAGCAAAGAATCATCTAGAATGTCATTGTATGCTGTAGCGTTAAGATTTCCCTTCACTGGAACTAAGGGGCCTGAACCAACAGCCCCAGACCATTATTCCTCCTCCACCAAACTTTACAGTCAGCACAGGAACTGTTCTTCGTTAGCTTCATGAAATTAGTTTCCATGGCCAAGTAGCCGCACACAAGCCTAAGATCAACATGCACAATGCCAAGCATCGGCTGGAGTAGTGTAAAGCTCACCGCCATTGGACTCTGGAGCATTGGAAACGCATTCTCTGGAGTGATGCATTCGGGCAGGTAGTGTTTTCCTAGCATCCGCCAAACACAGATTTGTCCGTCGGACTGCCAGATGGTGAAACATGATTCATCACTCCAGAGAACACGTTTCCACTACTCCAGAGTAAAATGGCGGCAAGCTTTACACCACTTCAGCCGACGCTTGGCATTGCGATGGCTTGTTTGCGGCTGCTCGGCCATGAATCTTCCAACGAACAGTTCTTGCACTGACGTTGCTTCCAGTTTGGAACTCAGTAGTGAGTGTTGCAACCGAGGACAGACAATTTTTACGAGCTTCAGCACTCAGCGGTCCCCTTCTGTGAGCTTGTGTGGCCTACCACTTTGCGGGGTAGCTCTAGTAGGGCAGAAATTTGACGAACTGACTCGTTGGCCATTCTACTGCCAATGTTTGTCTGTGGAGATTGCATGGCTGTGTGCACGATTTTATACACCTGTCAGCAACGGGTGTGGCTGAAATAGCCAAATCCACAACTTTTGTATATATAGTGTACCTAACTTGGAAGAACTTGATATGTACCAGATTCACTCATGTAGAAACAAGGCAACAGTAAACATGTCACCCCCACCCACCCAATTGAGATAACGCGTGTGACTAACAAATTTCAGTTATCTTGTGTGACCACAGATTATACATTATATTGACCAGATGCTCAAGTGGCCAGGCATGGAAGGTAGTTAGCATGGGTACCAGTCTCTTTACCAAATCGCATGTGACTAACGTACGAACGGACAGACGGAATGGACAGACACCGATCCACAGTCCCCTCCCCAATTTTGTTTGATTAAAGAGTTTGTCTTGTTACCCAGCATGCTTTGCAAGTGTTCATTTTTACATTTACATTTTGGTCATTTAGTAGACGCTTTTATCTAGAGCAACTTTAGTCAGTGCCTTCAACAAAGGTAGATTAAACAACTACATGTAAAAAGTCAAATGTTTCTGTACCCGTTGCTGAGAAGTGGACTGTTGGTTGGGTAAATGTTTCTGTACCCATTGCTGAGAAGTGGACTGTTGGTTGGGTAAATGTTTCTTAACTACTGCGCGTTTCCGAAGCTACTGAAAAGGCTCACAGAAGTGCTAGAGACAGATGGAAGCATTAATGTTCCCTGCTGAAATCACCTTCATGCCATTGTTAATTGGGAACAAAACTTTTAAATATGACATAGTGTTCCCTTCATCAAATTGGACAAACTCAAGTCAAAGAGCTAGGACTGACACCATTGATTACATTTAGGAGGGTATTTGTTCCCGTTGTGTTGAAACATGATCACATTAATACATTTTGTCAATCAGACATAATACATTCTTATTATTATTTCTATAATTCAATAACATTTGAATAACATATAAATGAATACATCTGTAATAATAATTTAATGTAAAAATAACCTGTTTCCATTTGGTTTTGCCGTTGTCCACAATGTAATAAGGCACTGGAACTATGACACACCCCACACCATTTTAATCCATTGTGCAAGTTTCTGTAAAGCTCTTTAGTTGTGCAGCGCTGAGAGTGGAAACCTGACTTGTGATGATGATTGTATGATTCTGTGGGTATAATTGTGTCTCCGTGATATGCGGCATATATCAATAGTTAACACTCTGGATCCTTAGAGTGAGCTGCCCACAGACGTCAGTTCAACGTCCAGCCTGATGCGGATATTAGCCTGACTGAGTTGTCAATTAACAGGAGCTCAATGTGGAACAAATTAAGCCTGAAACCTGAAGCCTGATGTTGAGTTAAAAAACGACACAAAGAAAGTTTGGGTGTTGATTTTTTTGTTGTGTGTAATCAAAGTTGTTTTCCCACTTTGATTCAATATGGACAAAACTATGCTGTGACAATGTTGATTCAATGTGTTTGAGACCAGTGGGATCAGGGCTCAGGGTGTTGTGTTGGCTTCCAGCTCTGTTAATCCTCTCTCTCTCTGCTCCTCTGCATCAGAGGCTTCTCATCTCTTACACTTCCCTCCCTCCCTCCCATCGTATCCCTTCTCCTCTCCTTATCTTCTCCTGTCCTCCCTCTTCCCTTCTTCCCCCTCTCCTTTCTATTCCTCTCTGCTCCATTTACTTCCCTCTGCTCTCCTCCCCCCATTTCGTCTATACTTCCTAATCTCTCCCCTCCTCTCCTCTTTCCTCCTCTACCATCCCTTCCTGTAGCCCCTCCTCCCTCCTCTCCTCTCCTGTCTTCTCCTCTCCTCCCCATCTCCTCCCTCCCATACCCCATCTGCCCTCCTGTCCTCTCCTCCCCATCTCCTCTCCATGTTTACTGTTCTGTTGCTTGGCAGTATGCTAAACTGTAGTATATACAGCTCTCTTCTGTCTGTGTAACCTGCTACTAGCCCCAGGTCTACATCTCTAAACTCTGTAACCACATGAACCACACAAGCCTGCCACGGTCACACGGTCACTGTATCTACTACTATACTCTAGTTGTCAATGTTATACTTTTTGCTACAGTTTACTCTGTATACAAAACATTAGGAGGATGGTACATGATAGCATTATTATTCATGTCATTGTGATGATACAATGATGTCTTGAAATGACAAACCTTGCATTTTGCATTTTACAGCAGTTTGCATCTAGGAAGTGCATGCTCAAAGCTACACCCAGGCCATAGTTTAGAGGGGGTTCAGGTCCGTCTGCCTGGCTGTACTGGCTGTGTAACTGGGCTGGTCTAGTTCCCTTCCTATTGACATGACCCAAAGTGACAGCCAAGGGATTTCCTGCTTGGCTAACAGGAAGATTTACTGTTCTAACAGGTAACACTTTCACCAGGATTTGTCCAAGATTGTGAGGCTGCCTTCATTTTGTTGAGCATTTATACCTGGTATTATGTTGTCACACTGCTTCAGAATAATATAGTATTACATCTGAATGACACCTGTGACGTTTACCAAACGTTTAGCTTGTAAACACTACCGTTCAAAAGTTTGGGGTCACTTAGAAATGTCCTTGTTTTTTAAAGAAAAGCACATTTTTTGTCCATTAAAATACATCAAATTGATCAGAAATTTGTAAGATTAAGATGGACAAAAGAGCACAGACACTGGACAGAGGAACTCTGCCTAGAAGGCCAGCATCAAGGAGTCGCCTATGTAGATATTCCATAAACAATCTGCCGTTTCCAGCTACAATAGTCATTTACAACATTAACAATGTCTGCACTGTATTTCAGATCAGCTCATAACAGCTCATAAACATACATGTGTGAGAACAGCTCGTAAACATACATGAGTGAGAACAGCTCGTAAACATATGTGTGAGAACAGCTCGTAAACATACATGTGTGAGAACAGCTCGTAAACACACGTGTGAGAACAGCTCGTAAACATACGTGTGAGAACAGCTCGTAAACATACATGTGTGAGAACAGCTCATAAACATACAAGCGTGAGAACAGCTTGTAAACATACATGTGTGAGAACAGCTCGTAAACATACATGTGTGAGAACAGCTTGTAAACATACATGAGTGAGAACAGCTCGTAAACATACATGTGTGAGAACAGCTTGTAAACATACATGTGTGAGAACAGCTTGTAAACATACATGTGTGAGAACAGCTCGTAAACATACATGTGAGAACAGGACAAACGATTTTCTTTGTCATGATTTTGTTTTTCTTTCATAGTTTCATTTTCTATTTATACACAATTTGTTCAAAATAGATTGTATTGCTCTTCTCAATTGTTAAGGAGAATGTGGACAAAACATAAATACTTTCCTGTCACTTCGTATTGAGGAAGTTACTTTGAAGCCAATGCCCTTTCAATGACCTCTCAAAATCATAATATTATTCAAAAGTGATTGCTGAAGCTTGCAAAGTCGAACAGGTTTGTCCAAACAAACTCGTCATACAATTGTTGATTTCCCTGTCTTTTTTTTGCTTAGCTCTGCAGTGCCAACCGAGCTTCCCTTTTGCATCTGTCTCCTTCTTGTCCTCCATATGTTCGTTTTTTCGTTCACTCCATCAGAGGGGCGTGCTGGAGACTGGAGTCGAGAAGTGAGCGACTTCTCTTGGGCAGTGGTGAGTGAAATGTCTTTCACCACTCACTCTGACAAGCTGTTGGTCTCTCTGGGAGCTCATGAGAGATGGTGAGAGGCATAAGACGTGCCGATCTGGAAGCTGCCCAGAGATGGGGAAGATTCCCCCGTAAAGTGATGGGGAGGGAGGGCGGGAATGAGGTAGGGAGGGAAGGAGGGAGGACATGGTAGCTGTGTTCCCTCACTGTATTACCAATTCCTCAGAGTGCCAATGAAGTATCATAGTGCAGAATGAAGTACCATAGTGCAGAATGAAGTACCATAGTGCAGAATAAAGTACCATAGTGCAGAATAAAGTACCATAGTGCAGAATAAAGTACCATAGTGCAGAATAAAGTACCATAGTGCAGAATAAAGTACCATAGTGCAGAATGAAGTACCATAGTGCAGAATGAAGTACCATAGTGCAGAATAAAGTACCATAGTGCAGAATAAAGTACCATAGTGCAGAATGAAGTACCATAGTGCAGAATGAAGTACCATAGTGCAGAATAAAGTACCATAGTGCAGAATAAAGTACCATAGTGCAGAATAAAGTACCATAGTGCAGAATGAAGTACCATAGTGCAGAATGAAGTACCATAGTGCAGAATGAAGTACCATAGTGCAGAATAAAGTACCATAGTGCAGAATAAAGTACCATAGTGCAGAATGAAGTACCATAGTGCAGAATAAAGTACTATAGTGCAGAATGAAGTACCATAGTGCAGAATGAAGTACCATAGTGCAGAATAAAGTACCATAGTGCAGAATGAAGTACCATAGTGCAGAATGAAATTCTCACAAACGTTGGAAAAGAAAAGATCAGAAAGAAGAACTATAAGAGGACATTTCCTCATCTGTGTTATTTACAGTGTTCCACAGTTAATCCCATTATTTACAGTGTTCCACAGTTAATCCCATTATTTACAGTGTTCCACAGTTAATAACATTATTTACAGTGTTCCACACTAGTTAATTCCATTATTTACAGTTGATCCCATTATTTGCAGTGTTCCACAGTTAATAACATTATTTACAGAGTGTTCCACAGTTAATCCCATTATTTACAGTGTTCTAGACTAGTTAATTCCATTATTTACAGTTGATCCCATTATTTGCAGTGTTCCACAGTTAATAACATTATTTACAGAGTGTTCCACAGTTAATCCCATTATTTACAGTGTTCCACAGTTAATCATATTTTTTACAGTGTTCCACAGTTAATCATATTTTTTACAGTGTTCCACAGTTAATCACATTATTTACAGTGTTCCACAGTTAATCCCATTATCTACAGTGTTCTACAGTTAATCACATTATTTACAGTGGTCCACAGTTAATCACATTATTTACAGTGTTCCGCAGTATACATTTTTGTAATTTAGAAGAGGCTCTTATCCTGAGCAACTTGTGGCGTGCATACATTTTCATACTGGTCCCCCGCGGGAATCAAACCCACAACCCTGGCATTGAAAGTGCCATGTTCTACCTACTGAGTCACAAGGAACCACAGTTAATCACATTATTTCACACACCAGTTTTGAAATATTAATATGTGGTAAGAATTAGAACACCTATCCCCAAAGGAAATATAGTGAACTGTTAGAATTGGGGCAACTGTAATTGTCTTTCCATAAAGTAACTAACGTACACTACATAACTAAAAGTATGTGGACACCTGCTTGTCTAAAATCTCATTACAAAATCATGGCCATTAATATGGAGTTTGTCCCCCCTTTGCTGTTATAACAGCCTCCACAAACCATTTCTGTATGGACCTCGCTTGGTGCACGGCGGTATTGTCATGCTGAAACAGGAAAGGGCCTTTCCCAAACTGTTGCCACAAAGTTGGAAGCAAAAAAAAATCTATATTGTCATTATATGCTGTAGCGTTAAGATTTCCCTTCACTGGAACTAAGGGGCCTAGCCCGAACCATGAAAAACAGATCCAGATAATTATTCTGCCATTCTACTGCCAATGTTTGTCTATGGAGATCGCATGGCTTTGTGCTCAATTTTATTAACCTGTCAGCAAAGGGTGTGGCTGAAATTGCCAAATCCACTGATTTGAAGGGGTGTCCACTTACTTTTGTATATATAGTGTGTATATAGTGTATATGTAGTGTATATATAGTGTATATATAGTGTATATATGGTGTGTATAGTGTATGTTCAAGTTTAAGCAGATTTAGTAGGGACTTGCCTGCTAATGGAAATGCTCCAAAATGAAGTGTGTAATTCACATTGTAAGTATCGAGGTGAACCCTTGGGTAATGCATCCTACTGTCAAGAAGATTAAACTCTGTTCAGTCAAATCTAAAAGCACTTCCGAGGCTTTCTGAACAGTTGGCACGTCAGTCGACTTGGTTTCATCATTGCAGAAGAGTCAGAATCAGGACAAAGTCTTTCCTGAGCCTTTGTTTAAGAGTGCATATTGCATTGTCTCTCTAAGGCTAGTTCACTTATAGTGTTCCTCTCCTCTATTCAGAGAACTCTCAGTGGTGTTGGCGTTTGGAGTGCTGCTGACATGAAAGAATGTTCTGTTGTGTTCTAGATAGAATCAGACACTAGCACAGATAGGAGTCAACCTGTGCCCTTTTTTATAAAGTTTGTCGTTGTTGTTCTGAACCCATTGCCCGTAAGTCGTTGTCAAGTTTGCCACCCTCCACCCCACCCCGTCCGTTGGATGCGCCTGTTGGTCTGCCCTGTATAGAGCTTGAGCACACCAGGTTGCGCCTTTTCTCATTCTACTCTGTACTGAGATTGTAACGGTCTGTTATCCAAACATGCACGGCTTGAGATACAGTCACTGGTAAGGTGTGTGTAGATAACTACAGCAGCATAATATTTGGTTGACTCTTGATAAAGCTTGATTTACATCATCAATAATCAGTCTGGTTGGCTGAGAGCAGCAGAGAGAGGCAGAAGTACAAAGCTGATTGCAGGCTTCCATTTTTTCAGTTTTGGCACCTGACACCTGAAAGACAGAATAGACAGAATATATAGAATATAATCGAATATAATAACTGCAGTCCGTATTCCAAATGATGAATGACGGCCAGTGGGAGAAATGAAAATAACAAAATGAAGCTGACCATGAAGCATTATTGAAGCTACTGTGCCAGTATTGAGAGTTCTCATGAGAGAAGGCAATTAAACAGGAAACATCTACAAATAAATACTTAACTGTAGCGGACTGGGATTGGGTTGTAGGTAAAGTAGGAAAGCTGAGACATCCTATAATTCCTCCTGCTGTGTTAAATGATGATTGCTGATTTAGGAGGGAAATGATGATTGTTGAGTGTTTTAGGAGGGAACAGAGAGGGACTATTCTCAGAATTAGATCCTGTTACGTGAGAAAAGCTCCAGAACACCTGACTCAATTCACTGTTGGGACCGGTCACTCGCTAGCAACCAACATAGCAACCAGACCCTCTCTGGAGACCAGAAAAATAGAGCAGCAAGAAATGTGAGATTGTTTGTTTTCTATTTGGCATTTGCAATTTCACAAAATATCATATGGTGTTAGGAAACATACTGTATGTGTTTATAAAGACACAATATTTGCCCACAAAGATTTTAATGCTTTTAACAGATCAGCAAAGCCCAAAACAGCAAAGCCTCTAAACGAGCTTAGCATATGATGTAGCTAAGTGATAATAAACTCATAATGGTGTTTGGGTTAGTGGCTCCCTGCTTACATCAGTAATACTCCAAACAAGTGGTGAACTAGACTGGGAAGTGGCCATGTCTGCAGCTTTAAGACAGTAAATCCATATTTATGGAGATTTATCCTTCAGCTGTGTAGACTAATGGCCAGGGCAGTTTCTAGTTTTATAGCCTGTACCATTGTGTGTTTGCCAAACAAAAAGGGCTGGGGTATGTAGAAAAAGTGAGTATTTGATTTGCTAAGCATTTGAATACTGGCAGCAAATGGAGAATTATTAATCATCCATAAAAGCTGTTTTATGTGGCTAGTCTTGTATGGTCTAGCTGTAACAGTGTAGCTAGCTCTATGCCTTTTATTTGTGGCCAGCGGAATTCATTGAATCTGTTTCATTTTGAAAGGGCATAATGCAGCTATCCACCCCTAACACCCCACGTCTCTCTTCAGACTGGTCTCATAGACTATACGTAATATAGTAATTGTAAATCCGGCACTGAAATTAGTATGATATGTTACGTTTGGTATGATTACATAAGATAGAAGGTTTGGTCAACTTTAGCATTTTAGCTACTTTGCTGCTACTTGGCATGTTAGCTAGCCCTTACCTTAACCCTAACCCTAACCTCAACCCTTTAACCTAACCTTAACCCTAAACTGAACCCCTAACCCCTAGCATTGCTAACGTTTGCCAGCTAGCTAACATTAGCATTAGCCACCGAGCCACCTAGATAACGTTAGCCACAGCAAATTGGAATTCGTAACATATCATAGGTTTAGCAAATGTTTAACATATTGTATGTTTTGCAAATTCTTAACATATTGTATGAATTGCAATTCGTAACATATTGTGCAAATTGCAATTCATAACATATAATACAAATTGTAATCAGTAACATATACAAAATGGATGATGGGCATCCGCAAATTAATACTGTACATACAATACGAAATGGAACATATCATTCCAAATGGGGTGTCTCGGATTTATATATAGAATAATATGAAATGCTCTGAGACCACGTTGCTCTTTTACCCAGTAATTCTGTCCACCCGCATATCTGCTGTAGAATATATTTCCCATCATTTCCCCGTAGCAAGATGAATAGCTTTTGCACCAGCCTATTTCTGTGAAAGAGATAACTGTAGTTATCCATCATCCCATGACTGCGAAACCTGGTCAATCCGATTTATAGTAATTTTATGATAATGAAAATGACATTTTTTTCAGTCAGTTTTTTTGTGGTTTCAGTGTCTGATAACAACCTCTCAAATTTCAGCACTGATATTAGTAAAATAATTGTGGAAGCCTTTCTTTCCATGACTGCTTTTTTAGGTTCTCACAGACCATCCAGTTAAAAATCTGAGGCTGAAATGACACCCTATTCCCTATATAGTGCACTGCTTTTGATCAGAGCCCTATGGGCCCTATGGGCCCGAGTCAAAAGTAATGCACTATATAGGCTGCCATTTCAGATACAGTCTCTGTTCATTCCTTAGACCTGACAGCACCTGTTGACATTTCTACTAAAGACACAGCAAGCCCTAACCTGAATGTGACTTCATCAGATCTCCCCCAGAATGAAGTGCAGGCCCCCTCCTCTCTCTGCCCTGTAATTCACCACACAATTGAGATGTCAGGGAAGTGCATTTTAGTTCTTCGGAGGAGGGAGAATGGACAGGCTCCAAATTGATTTTTCGTTGTTGTTGTTGTTGTTGTTCCACAAAAGCGTTTAAGGTAGAATATCCAGGGTATACTTGTCATTCATTGTTCTCACAGTAAACTGAGCGTGTTGAGGCTTTCATTCATGGTGGATGTGTATACAAATCCGACCCAGGAGCAGAAAGAAACACAATGAAAGTCTAAAGGCTCACATTATTCATACTTAATCAAATACAATAGACATAGAAAGACCATTAACCTCTACAGGATTGGTGGGTCCCCCTCGGGACGGTTGAGCTAACGTATTATAATGCGATTAGCATGAGGTTGTAAGTAACAAGAACATTTCCCAGGACATAGACATCTGATATTGGCAGAAAGCTTAAATTCTTGTTAATCTAACTGCATTGTCCAATTTACAGTAGCTATTACAGTGAAAGAATACCATGCTATTGTTTGAGGAGAGTGCACAGTTATGAACTTGAAAAGTTATTAATAAACCAATTAGGCACATTTGGGCAGTCTTGATTCAACATTTTGAACAGAAATGCAATGGTTCATTGGAGTAGTCTAAAACATTTCTCTTGCATTTCAAAGATGATGGTACAAAAAAATACAAAAATACGCATGTTTTTTCTTTGTATTATCTTTTACCAGATCTAATGTGTTATTCTCCTACATTAATTTCACATTTCCACAAAGTGTTTCCTTTAAAATGGTATCAAGAATATGCATATCCTTGCTTTAGATTTGGGCATGTCATTTTAGGTGAAAATTAAAAAAAAGCGTACGATCCAAATTAAATCCAGTATGTCAATCTCATGCACTGCAGAGCGTCAAAACGATTCTCCCTAGTCATGCTGCACACTATACCTTCACAACCCACTCTTTATCCACTCTTTATCCACTTTTCACCCACTCTTCACGCACTCTTTATCCACTCTTTATCCACTTTTCACCCACTCTTCACCCACTCTTCACCCACTCGTTATCCACTCTTCACCAACCCTTTACCCACTCTTTTTCCACTCTTTATCCACTCTTTACCCACTCTTTACCCACTCTTTATCCACTCTTTATCTACTCTTTATCCACTCTTCACCCACCCTTCACCCACCCTTTACCCACTCTTTACCCACTCTTTATCCACTCTTTATCCACTCTTTACCCACTCTTTATCCACTCTTTATCCACTCTTCACCCACCCTTCACCCACCCTTTACCCACTCTTTACCCACTCTTTACCCACTCTTTATCCACTCTTTATCCACTCTTCACCGACTCTTTATCCACTCTTTATCCACTCTTCACCGACTCTTTATCCACTATTTATCCACTCTTTATCCACTCTTTACCCACTCTTTACCCACTCTTTATCCACCCTTCATCCCTGTTCATCCACTCTTTATCATCAGAGACTCAGGTTGAACCAGACATAGATGTCACTATGAAGCGTAATACACCGGCATCGGCACAGGACCAACATTGTTAAAGTAAAAATGGTTCCCCATATCTACAGAAAAGATCCACTGAAAAATATTCCACCCGAGGAATACTCAGAAATAAAACAAAATCCAATGTGAAATCAATTGCGGATCACTGCCTCTGTGTTTGCTTGACTGGGCTTTGCGTCTGAAATACAACTCAGCCTTCCAGGCGGAAGTGGGACACAGGGACACCGAGGCGGATCTGGAGCCCAGCCACCAAGTCTTCCACCTGGGTGGACCCGCAGCCCAGCATCCCTCGGGAATCCTCCATCCTTCATTCTCCCTTGACTGGCTCCCTTTACCCAGGGCAGGGCCTGTAACCACACACACACAAACACACACACACAAGCACGTGCACACACTGTCCCTGGGCCTCTGCAGAAGGATGTTAATAACCTGTTATTAACACTCTGTGTCCTCCTCCTCAACCGCGTGACTCATCCTGTTAATAAGCACTAAGGAGAGGACTGGCCAGAGCTCAACTCCTAAACACACAGTCTGCCAGTATGGGGACGGACAGACAGACAGGCTAATGCCACTGTCACTGCTCCTCCCGCTGTCTATTCCTGTCTCTATCTCTGTCCTCGTCCCTCTCTGGCTCACACCCTCCCTCTCTCCCTCTAAATTCAATTCAGTTAATTCTCTCTCATGTCTGTCCATTCTGTCCTCTCCATTGTCTCCCTGTCCTCACCAAACAGGCAGATGACAGTGCCTAAGGCAGAAACAATGATTCTCTGTCTCTGTCTCCCAAAATGAGACTGGAGCCTGAGGTAATGTAAACCGAACAACCTCCTCTACGCTGGGGTTTACCCCTGCTACCTGCCGACCGCCTCTACGCAGACTCCTTCACATTTGCCTCGCTCACAAATAAACAGGTGCACACAGATCCCACTTAAGATTCTGAGCCGAAGCTGCCACTTAGTTTCCAGAGGACTGGATCAAGAAGGGCCTTCAAGGGCATTCCATCCTGCTGCCCCGCCAGACAGAAACAATACCTCAACCTCACAAAACCAACTTGGGGCTCGATTAAATCCGTAGCTCTGAAGATCTGCGGTTTAGCGCGATGGAACATTTTAAAGGTCATTTCAGATTGAGCCAACATATGCAGCATTTACAGTGAATGCAGTCTCCACAAAAACTGGAACATTGCCTTTAAATTTCTATGGCGCTGTAACGCAGGTCTTCAGCTCTACGGCTTGAATCAAGTCCTAACTGTATTTCTCCTGATATGGGGGCTGAAAGAAAACATTTAGGTCAGTGATCACCAACTCTGGCCCTGGCGTGCTGGCGTTTGCAGAGTTTTAGATCAAATATTAATGGTGCTTATATTTATCCTATTTAAAGTGTGTATTACTGTTATACAAATTGAAAATACATCTTTTTTTTTGTTGCATATCCCAACTCTCTCTGAGACATGGCAGGCTAAAGACTGGACTAGGTAGCTCCTGTATATAGCAATAACTCCTAATATTATTATTGTAATAATAGACATATTATTAATATTTACTGTATATATTTTTTTATGTTTCTTTGTCACATACAGGTACAGTGAAATGTGTTGTTTTACAGGGTCAGCCATAGTAGTATGACAGGTGCAGTGAAATGTGTTGTTTTACAGGGTCAGTCATAGTAGTATGATAGGTGCAGTGAAATGTGTTGTTTTACAGGGTCAGCCATAGTAGTATGACAGGTGCAGTGAAATGTGTTGTTTTACAGGGTCAGTCATAGTAGTATGATAGGTGCAGTGAAATGTGTTGTTTTACAGGGTCAGCCATAGTAGTATGACAGGTGCAGTGAAATGTGTTGTTTTACAGGGTCAGCCATAGTAGTACGGCATCTCAGGAGCAAATTATGCTTACACAATATTAATGTAATATGCATATCATGTAATTATAGACATGTTAATTAGATGAGGGGCGTTTTATACAAGGTATCTTATTCCCGATGGTATTGTAATTTACTGTTATATTAAATCAACGAAAAAAAATATAATTCTAATTTCTGATGAGTTCGTAAGAGACCGATGGAAATGAAACAATGTTTACGCATGTCGTTTCAGATAAAGTCCTTTGCACCCCCTGTTATGGTTCATTGTGTGCCATTCCTTTATCAGCCTCGTATGACATTAGTGACGCTAAAGCCACCCACTGAAGTTGTGACGTCTCTGACCTCAATGTCTTTGTCAGGGAATTAATAATTTCAATAATTGTATCCATTTAGTGGCATACCAAGTGAGAAGCCAATAGACTTACATGACCAGTATGAGTCATAACTATTTCTTTATTTAGCTTGAACGTCCATTGGTAGATAGTTATCTTTCTCTCTTTCTCCAACCTTTCAATCCATTACCAAACCCACAGTATTGCTTTAACTTGTATGCATGTCCTTGTCCTTCCCAGTGCATAGTGTATCTCCAGTCTCTATAAACAAGTTGTGTTTTACTAGGTCAGTGCAATCATACATCACTACTCCAGTTGGTTTCGTCTTTAACCACCCTCTACAATTGCCCTCTAGGGAAATCTATAGCGAGGCCTTATTAAGCTAAATCCTCTGTGAAGCCGGGTGCTTCAGGAGCGCCATCCCACTCCTGCTGACTCGTAAAAATGATGTAAGAGCCCTGTTGTGATGATTGCTGACATCAGCCGAATATAATTCTATTAGAGCAACCCATGTGTTGCTAGGTTTTCATTGCAATCCAATGTGTTGCTAGGTTCTCATTGCAATCCAATGTGTTGCTAGGTTCTCATTGCAATCCAATGTGTTGCTAGGTTCTCATTGCAATCCAATTTGTTGCTAGGTTCTCATTGCAATCCAATGTGTTGCTAGGTTCTCATTGCAATCCAATGTGTTGCTAGGTTCTCATTGCAATCCAATGTGTTGCTAGGTTCGCATTGCGGCTCACATTTATCAGCCTGGTCTCATTGTTGATTTTGTCCATCCACACCAGACGTGATCAGGACACGCAGGTTAAAATATCAAAACGAACTCTGAACCAAATATATTAATTTGGGGACAGGTCGAAACATTGATTTAGCTAGCTAGATTGCTGTTGCGAGCTTATTTGTCCTGGAATATAAACATTGGGTTATTTTACCTGAAATGCACAAGGTCCTTTTTTTATGGATATTTGTACAATTTTGGCCCATTTTGAGTCACTACTCCAACAATTAATCCACAAATAAAAAGCGAAACCCAGTTAGTTTGATTTGATACAACTAGTGTGGGATGTTAAGTGGGATGTTATGACTACCCCTGGAAAGTGAGTTGCGTTCAGGGGATCTATGTGTTTGAGAGTGTGAGTTGGAAGTAGACGTTACACATTTATTGTGAGTGTTCTGCTGGGAGATGGGGGTGTGTCTTAGGGCACTCTAGGTTTAAGATGACAAAGGTTAAGACCAGAGGATTTTAATATCCCATAACTCTTTGCAACAATGGGACAAGCAATGCTAGTTAGCAACGGCGCTGGTCCCATGAATCTGTTTATTTTTAAAAGCTTCCACATGGAATCATAACTTGTACTCACTTTTAAGTCACCATAGCTCAGCTCAGTGTACCAGTGAATGTTTCTTCCCCTTGCACTCTAAACTATGTAATCTACCCCCCACTGCAAATGCAGCTGAAATGTTGCAGTATTAATATGCTTTTATAACAGTATTGATATTGTATGTACATGTAAATGTAATTTTACTTGAGAGACTTCTAATCAGCTAGTTTAGCTTTCAAGGTAGGATTCACAATAATGAACAAACCTTTCCAGAAGGCTATTTCTGCTTGTGTGGTCCAATTGCTTAGCTATAATATTACGTCCCAGGTAACAACCCTTCACACAGTTTCCTGGTGTGCCTCTTTCTAAAACAGCCCACTGATGCCATGTACATTCATGCTAACTTTAGCCTACTTATTTCTATGTGACTGTGCTGTTTCACCTGGCTGCCTTTATGGTGTTTTCACTGCCTTTCCTCCTGCCACCTGCCTTCTGCCAGCCCAGGACTCGGAAAACACACACACACACACACACACACACACACACACACACACACACACACACACACACACACACACACACACACACACACACACACACACACACACACTTAGGCCTCAGAAAAATCTCTCCTTCCTAATCTTGAGTATTAACCAGAGGCCCCTGACAGGATGCAGTAGCAACGTAGATAAAAATAAAAGCTCCCCCCTTCACTCCTCTCCTCTTCTCCATAACGCAGGGAAAATTATCCCCCCATCTCTCCTCTCCTCCATCACCCAGGGAAAATTATCCCCCCATCTCTCCTCTCCTCCATCACCCAGGGAAAATGATCCCTCCATCTCTCCTCTCCTCCATCACCCAGGGAGAAATTATCCCCCCATCTCTCCTCTCCTCCATCACCCAGGGAGAAATGATCCCCCCTTCACTTCTCTCCTCTCCTCCATCACCCAGGGAGAAATGATCCCCCCTTCACTTCTCTCCTCTCCTCCATCACCCAGGGAGAAATTATCCCCCCATCACTTCTCTCCTGTGTGTGAGTGTGTGTGTGTGTGGCATCAGTATGCATGTGTGTGCGTGTTGGGGTGTCAGTGTAAGTATGAGTGTGTGGGTAGAGTCCAGTGTGTGTGCATAGAGTCAGTGAAAAGAAGGGTCAATGGAGGTTGTCCGGGTAGCCATTTGATTAGTTAGTTAGCAGTCTTGTTTAGCAGTCTTATGGCTTGGGGGTAGAATCTGTTCAGGGTCCTGTTCGTTCCTGACTTGGTGCACTAGCAGAGAGAACAGTCTATGGCTTGGGTGCTGGAGTCTTTGGCAATTTCCGGGGCCTTCATCTGACTATCTGGTATAGAAGTCCTGGATGGCAGGGGGGTCAGCCCCAGTGAAGTACTGAGTCGTACTCACCGACCTCTGTAGCACCAAGCGGTGATGCAGCCAATCAAGATACTCTCGATAGTGCAGCTGTAGAACTGTTTGAGGATCTGAGGGAGAAGAGGCGCTGTCATTCCGTCTTCACAACTGTGTGGGTGTGTGTGGACCATGTTAATTCCTTAGTGATGTGGACGCCAAGGACTTGAAGCTGTCGACCCGCTCCACTACAGCCCCCTCTTCTCTCCTCTGACAGACAGGGAGAAATGCCCCCCCTCCTCTCCTCTTCTGTACACTGACAGGCAGGGGAAATGCCCCCCCTCCTCTCCTCTTCTGTCCACTTACAGGCAGGGGGAAATGCTCCCACTTTACTTCTCTCCTCTCCTCTTCTTTGACAGGCAGGGGGAAATTCTCCCCCTTCACTTCTCTCCTCTCCTCTTCTCTGACAGGCAGGGAGAAATTCTCCCTGTTCACTTCTCTCCTCTCCTCTTCTTTGACAGGCAGGGAGAAATTCTCCCCGTTCACTTCTCTCCTCTTCTCTGACAGGCAGGGAGAAATGCTCCAATACCAGGGCCTGCTGTGTCTTCTATCTTGCCTTTCAGACTATGTCTTGTTTTTCTTCATAAGGCTGAAGGTCAGCAAATGAAAGCTATGGCCTCCTCCAATTCCCTCTCCACTTCCTCCTACTCTCTCTCTCTCTCTCTCTTCCTCTTTCGATCTCTCTAACAGAATCTTTCCTGTTGATTATATGTCATGGTCGAGTGTAAATAAAAATATATGAGGGGGATGTTGTCAGTAAGAGAAGATCAGACGATGTTAAGATGTCCCCTGTACCAATCCTTCGGACAATACCACAAAGTAATGTCGACATAGATGTATTGCCCCCCCCAAAGAATCAGTATAAACCTTATCCAGGTTACATCCTCAAGAAATATTTATGTATGAAACGATACAGGTGCCGATGGTAGAAACGTGAACTCTTCTTTTCTTCTTATCCCCATGACGCCCAGGAGAAAACAGAGGTCAGATAACATAAAAAAGGTCAGATAACGTAACAGTGTTTACTTCACAGAGGACAGTCCTCCCTACTGTCTACAGACCTTGACAGTCCAGTCAGATAGTCCTCCCTACTGTCTACAGACCTGGACAGTCCAGTCAGATAGGCCTCGCTACTGTATACAGACCTGGACAGTCCATTCAGATAGTCCTCCCTACTGTCTACAGACCTTGACAGTCCAGTCAGATAGGCCTCGCTACTGTATACAGACCTGGAAAGTCCATTCAGATCGTCCTCCCGACTGTCTACAGACCTGGACAGTCCATTCAGATCGTCCTCCCGACTGTCTACAGACCTGGACAGCCCATTCAGATCGTCCTCCCGACTGTCTACATACCTGGACAGTCCAGTCAATACTGAATGACAGCTTGGATTATTCTTTACTGTCTGTGGGTTTCAGCCTGTATGTCTGTTGTTGTTTTTTTATCCCCGTCAGTGTCTCTGTCATGCCTGTATTCATCTGCACACCACGCTTTACGCAAATATTGATCTGATGCAAGTTAGCTAAGCAGGGGAGGGATGATAATTTCTGACTGCTCTGCTGTGTCTCCTCTCTTCTTCTCCTACTCAACTCTATCTCTCTCTTGTCTCTGTCCATCTCTCTGCATTTATTTTCTCTCACTGTTTTTCTCTATCTTCTCTCTTCACTCTCTTATTCTCTCATGTGTCCTGCTATCTCTCTTCCTCTCATCCACTCTCTCTCCCCCCATCCACTTTCACTCCTTCTGTCTCCTATGTGTTAATTCGTAGCAAGAAGGATCTTATTTAGCTTCCTAAACAGCAGTAGGAGGCATGCAAGCAGGTTTTCTCCATCTGTAAAGCAGAGGCTGTGTTGTTTTGGGGCAACGCTGACTTATTGATCTATGAGCATCTCACCTGTACAGAGCAGAGGACATTCTGCATCTTGGTTTCCTTGGCAACCTCCCTGCGTGTTCTGTCTCCAAGCAGGTTTGCCTTCAGAGCTCGAGGTCTGGTTTGTCGTCCCACAGTAGCCTACATATACTGTACAAAGTGCGCTCTGAAGACTATACTGTTGGCTAGGAAATACACTGAATGTGTGTTTCATGTACAGAATAGAAGCACAGGAACATGTAATGTTATACAGAATAGAAGAACAGGAACATGTAATGTTATACAGAATAGAAGAACAGGAACATGTAATGTTATACAGAATAGAAGCACAGGGCCATGTAATGTTATACAGAATAGAAGCACAGGAACATGTAATGTTATACAGAATAGAAGCACAGGGCCATGTAATGTTATACAGAATAGAAGCACAGGAACATGTAATGTTATACAGAATAGAAGCACAGAGCCATGTAATGTTATACAGAATAGAAGCACAGGAACATGTAATGTTATACAGAATAGAAGCACAGGAACATGTAATGTTATACAGAATAGAAGAACAGGAACTTGTAATGTTATACAGAATAGAAGAACAGGAACTTGTAATGAAACTATACAGCAGTGTTTCTCTCTCTCTCTCTCTCTTAGCAGTTTTGTAAATTTAGAAATAAGAAGTAGAAAACCATAGCTTGTCCCCTAGTGGACATGAAATGTTTTGTATTCATGTTTAAGGACATATTCATTCGCTCCATATTCCAGTATTTTGTCCCCACTTCTTCAAAATGTCCACCATTGTTTCTGTACCCAAGAAAGTGAAGGTAACTGAACTAAATGACTATCGCCCCCTAGCACTCACGTCTGTCATAATGAAGTGCTTTGAGAGGCTAGTTAAGGACCATATAACCTCCACCTTACCCGACAACCTAGACCCACTACAATTTGCATACCGCCCCAACAGATCCACGGACAACGCAATCGCCATTACATTGCACACTGTGCTATTCCACCTGGACAAGAGAAATACCTATGGAAGAATGCTGTTCATCGACTACAGTTCAGCCTTTAACACCATAGTGCCCTTCAAGCTCATCACTAAACTCAGGGCCCTGGGTCTGAATACCGCCCTGTGCTGGGTCCTAGACTGGGTCCTAGACTTCCTGATGGGCTGATCACAAGTGGTGAAGGTAGGCAACACCACATCCGCCACACTGATCCTCAACACGGGGGCCCCACAGGGGTGTGTGCTCATCCCCCTCCTGTACTCCCTGTTCACCCATGGCCACGGATGTCTCCAACTCAATCATCAAGTTTGCTGATGACATGACAGTGGTAGGCCTGATTACCAAGAACAATGATAAAGCCTACAGGGAGGAGGTGAGGGATCTGGCGGAGTGATGCCAGGAATATAACCTCTCCCTCAACAGCAACAAACGAAGGAGCCAATCGTGGACTACAGGAGGCAGCAAATAGAGCACGCTCCCATCCACATCGGCGGGTCCGCAGTGGAGAGGGTCTAAAGCTTCATGTTCCTCGGCGTGCACATCACTGACCTGACAGCGCCTTTTCAACCTCAGGAGGCTGAAGAAATTCTGCTTGGCCCCCTAAGACCCTCACAAACTTCTACATCTGCACCATTGAGAGCTCCCTGTCGGGCTGTATCACCGCCTGGTACAGCAATTGCACCGTACTCAACCGCAGGGCTCTCCAGAGGGTGGTGCAGTCAGCCCAACACTGTCAGGCACACTGGCCTCCAGGACATCTACAGGAAGACCAAGAAGATCACCAAGGACCTCAACCACCTGAGCCACGTCCTGTTCACCCCGCTACCATCTAAAAGGAGGAGACACTAGAGTTGCATCAATGCTATTCGAGGCCATCAGACTGTTAAAACAGTCACCACCACCCGCCCTTCTCCCAGTACCCTGTCCTGAACCTTAGTCACTGTTACTAGTCGGCTACCATCCGGTATTCTACTCTGCACCTTAGAGACTGCTTTGCCGTATGTACACTGAGTCATTGAACACTGGTACCTTTAATAATGTTTACATACTGTTTTACTCACTTCATATGCATATACTCTATTCTAGTCATAGCTAATCCTATATCTCTATTCTAGTCATGGCTCATCCTATATCTCTGTTCTAGTCATGGCTCATCCTATATCTCTATTCTAGTCATGGCTCATCCTATATCTCTATTCTAGTCATGGCTCATCCTATATCTCTATTCTAGTCATGGCTCATCCTATATCTCTATTCTAGTCATGGCGTATCCTATATCTCTATTCTAGTCATGGCTCATCCTATATCTCTGTTCTAGTCATGGCTCATCCTATATCTCTATTCTAGTCATGGCTCATCCTATATGTCTATTCTAGTCATGGCTCATCCTATATAATTACTTCTGTACACACCTGTTCTATTAATATACTGTCCATACTGTATATACACACCATTATACTGTATATATATATATTTCTTTTTTTTTCAGACTCTGACATTGCTCGTTCTGATATTTATTCATTTCTTTGCTTCACCAGTGACAACATCTCCAAATCTGTGTACGCAACCAATACACTTTGATTTGATTCTGTTGTTTGCACATTGCTCCTTCTATTGACATCTTCCTGCTGACCTTGCAAACTGTACAAATTACACATCCAACCAACCATTGTTTCCTTCAAAATACTGCACGGCAGTTTTTTGTTCAGGTCGATAATGGCTGAATTCACAACTTGAGCACATTTGTCATTTTGAGTGAGAAACGTAGGTAGGATAATCAAATAACCTGCCTCTAATGAACCCATCCCCATTCCCCCCAACACACACACACACACACGTGCACACGCACAGACACGTACACACACACAAGCACACACGCACAGACATGCATGTGCACAAACACACACACCAACACACACACGTACAAACACACACACACACACGTGCACACACACACACAGATACACACGCAGCCACACACACGTACACACACACACAAACGCACACACGCACACACGCACATGCACACACACGTACACAAACACACAAACACACACACACACGTATTCATTCTCCGTAACAAAACAATACTGGGTTAATGTGTCGTGACAGAACAACTTTTGTTGCAATTATAGCGTCCTGTAATTAGCTGGTCTCACCTGGGGCCCTGAGTTCCCAACATTAATCACAACAAATTGGCTGGCCCACAATTCAATGCTGCTGCAAGAGCCACTGAGCCACTGAAAGTCACATTAGAGTGCAGAGGCCACAGTATCTGTGGCACTGAGGGGAAATACATACAATAGACAGAGTACAGGCAGCTGTCAGAGTTATAGCATGTTAGCCACATTCATAGTATTCTATTGGGTATATCACAATGTAGATGTGACCGAAGCAGGTTTTCTCATTACAAGGTTGTAGCAACAGTGAATCTGTGGTAGAAGGATGTGGGAGCATTTCTTCTTCTCAAGGCTTACTTCATTACAAACTACTGTAGCCTCATGCTATTTAATCCCCTTTTGGTATATTGTTTAAGTGGAGCCTTGAAGAAGACTTTTACGGAAACCCTTGTGTCTGACACAAACACTCACACGCACAGACACACACACACACACACACACAGACAGACACACACGTGTGCAAAATACTTTATAAAATAAATAATACAAATACTGATCTATGTTGTATATAAAAACAGTACCAGTCAAAAGTTTGGACACACCTACTAATTCAAGGGTTTTCCTTCTTTTTTAAAAAACTATTTTCTACATACTGTAGTATAATAATAGTGAAGACATCAAAACTATGAAATAACACATATGGAATCATGTAGTAACCAAAAAAGTGTTAAACAAATCAAAATTTTAGATTTGAGATTCTTCAAAGTAGCCACCCTTTGCCTTGATGGCAGCTTTGCACATTCTTGGCATTATCTCAACCAGCTTAACCTGGAATTCTTTTCCAACAGTCTTGAAGGAGTTCCCATATATGCTGAGCACTTGGCTGCTTTTCCTTCACTCTGCAGTCCAACTCATTCCAAACCATCTCAATTGGGTTGAGGTTGGGTGATTGTGGAGGCCAGGTCATCTGATGCAGCACTCCATCACTCTCCTTGGTCAAATAGCCCTTACACAGCCTGGAGGTGTGTTGGGTCGTTGTCCTGTTGAAAACGAATGATACTCCCACTAAGTGCAAACCAGATGGGATGGCGTATCGCTGCAGAATGCTGAGGTAGACATACTGGTTAAGTGTGCCTTGAATTCTAAATAAATCGCAGACAGTGTCACCAGCAAAGCACCCCCACACCAACACACCTCCTCCTCCATGCTTCACGGTAGGGCCCACACATGCAGAGATCATCTGTTCACCTACTCTGCATCTCAAAATCTTTTTAACCATTCCAGGTGAAGCTATATAAAATATATTCTTTAGTTAGTTTAACACTTTTTTGGTTACTACATGATTCCATGTATTATTTCATAGTTTTGATGTCTTCACTATTATTCTACAATGTAGAAAATAGTCAAAATAAAGAAAATACCCTGGAATTAGTTATTTTATACTAATACAATTGTTCAGAGAAAGAGGTTTTGTTTAGTAAGTAATACAACAAAATGTTTAAAAGATAGGGGTAAAATGTATTGGCAGTCCTGTTTTCAATACTCCGGCACCCTCCCCATGAGAGGATAAAGGCACTGAGCACTGAGCCTAAAACATTAATGTCCTTGTTAAATCAACTTATCTCAAGTCTGAATAGGACCTATGGAAAATAATTGTACTTTTTGTGCAATTCCACCTTCATATCAGAAGACAAATGTTTAGATTAAAGGCAAAATGTGAACTTAAAGCATTGTGCTTCTGTACTGTTCAGAATTGCCTCGCCTGGTTCACCAACTACTTTGCAGACAGAGTTCAGTGTGTCAAATCGGAGGGCCTGCTCTCCGGACCTCTGGCAGTCTCTATGGGGGTACCACAGGGTTAAATTCCACTCAGGCCCAGAAACTAAGATATGCACATAATTAGTACTATTGGATAGGAAACACTCTGAAGTTTCTAAGAGTGTTAAAATATTGTCTGTGAGTATAACAGAACTGATATAGCAGGCGAAAACCCGAGGAATATCTGTCCTGGAAAAAGTGTTTTTGACACATTGCCTCATTTTGAACCCCTCCCTATTGAAAACAGCCATATATGGGAGTAATATTGCAGTACCTATTGCTTCCACTGGATGTCAACAGTCTCTAGACAATGTTTGGTGATGTTAGGTTGCTCTGGATGGTAAATGAAAAAGAATTTTGAACTAGTCACAGGATGTAAACAGAAGAGGAGGCGCGTTCATGGGCTCGTGCGCACTGTGGTTTTTTCCTTTCCTATCGTCCAGTTTATAATCCGTTTGAAATTTTATAGTAAATATACATAAAAGTGTTCCTAAGGATACATTATCAATGATGTTTGATTGTTCTTGGACAAGTGTATAGGTATAGGTTGAACGTGTTCTCTTCACGGTTCAATGGGCGAGTGGACGCTGTATTTATGAACATAACGCGTCAACCAAACGGAGATTTATGGATATAATAAATGACTTTTTCTAACAAAAGAACCATTGGATGTCTTCGTTGGACAGTTGGGAAGCCCTCAGCAGAAGTTCTTCGAAAGGTAAGGGATTTTATATTAGCGATTTTATGCGTTTTATGAGACCCGCTTTGGTTATGGATTTATGCTAATGCATAAAATATGAGAGGGGCTATCCTCAAACAATCAAATGTTGTGCTTTCGCCGTAAAGCCTTTTTGAAATCTGACAACTCTGTGATATTGCCAAGAATCAGAGCTTTTGATGACTATGCAACACTTGAATATTGATGAATGTTTAATAATTCAACTTTTGGATTTTGAATTTGGCGCTAGTGCCCCACTGCTCCCTAAGTAGTTAATTAAACATCTCCAATCCAAAATCAAATCTAGAATCGGCTTTCTATTTTGCAACAAAGCCTGCTTCACTCACACATCCAAACTTACCCTAGTAAAACTGACAATCCTACCGATCCTCAACTTCGGCGATGTCATCTACAAAATATCTTCCAATACTCTACTCAGCAAACTGGATGCAGTCTATCACAGTGCCATCCGTTTTGTTACCAAAGCCCCTTATACCACCCACCACTGCGACCTGTATGCTCTAGTCGGCTGGCCCTCGCTACATATCCGTCGCCAGACCCACTGGCTCCAGGTCATCTATAAGTCTATGCTAGGTAAAGCTCCTTATCTCAGCTCACTGGTCACGATAACAACACCCACCCGTAGCACGCGCTCCAGCAGGTATATCTCACTAGTCATCCCCAAAGCCAACACCTACTTTGGCCGCCTTTCCTTCCAGTTCTTTGCTGCCAGTGACTGGAACGAATTGCAAAAATCGCTGAAGCTGGAGACTTATATCTCCCTCACTAACTTTAAACATCAGTTATCTGAGCAGCTAACCGATCGCTGCTGCTGTACATAGTCATCTGTAAATAGCCCACCCAATCTAACTACCTCATCCCCATACTGTTTTTATTTACTTTTCTGCTCTTTTGCACACCAGTATCTCTACTTGCACATCATCATATTCTAAATTGTAATTACTTCGCTACTATGGCCTATTTATTGCCTACCTCCTCACGCCATTTGCACACACTGTATATAGACTTTCTTTTTTTTTCTCTATTGTGTTATTGACTGTCCGCTTGTTTATTCCATGTGTAACTCTGTGTTGTTGTTTGTGTCGCACTGCTTTGCTTTATCTTGGCCAGGTCGCAGTTGTAAATGAGAACTTGTTCTCAACTAGCTTACCTGTGCCCTCTAGCAAACTCTATGGCAAATAATAATCAGGTTTGCATGCGCCTCCCCTGTATTCGGGTCCTTCACGAACTCATTCAGGTGAAAGCACACCAAACGCTCCAAAACAATTAAAGAAAGTAAGTGTCAATGAAAACGTGAGTACACAATGTTATGACATTGAAGAAGGAAACAGAAAATAAATTCACTCAATAAGAAAATTTGTTTTGTGTAGCATTTAGGTTACTAATAATAATAGTCTAAGTAAAATAGCCATTTTGATTCATTGATCTGTTTTCTGTTTTTCTTGAGTGTACACGTATATACTGAACAAAAATATAAACGCAAACACTTCTCAAAGTATTCCATGTACAAAGAAAAGTGTAGCGCTTCAGATTGGAAGCATGAGAAATAACTTTTGCAAGAAAAAAAAGGATAAGAGAAATCTATTGTAGTGCGTAATTGAAACATACCATTGTTTGCACCTTGTTTTATATGCAAATTAAGGCCAGCTTTTGAGTTAATACTGCTGGCTTGTTTGCCTACTAGCTTTGAGTTATATCTACTGTTTGTGTACCCCACATGTTATATGCTACACTATACAGCCACATTTTATCTTGTTTTTCACAATTCCTGACATTTAATCCTAGTAAAAATTCCCTGTTTTAGGTCAGTTAGGATCACCACTTTATTTTAAGAATGTGAAATGTCAGAATAATAATAGAGAGAATGATTTATTTCAGCTTTTATTTCTTTCATCACATTCCCAGTGGGTCAGAAGTTTACATACACTCAATTAGTATTTGGTAGCATTGCCTTTAAATTGTTGAACTTGGGTCAAATGTTTCGGGTAGCCTTCCACAAGCTTCCCACAATAAGTTGGGTGAATTTTGGCCCATTCCTCCTGACAGAGCTGATGTAACTGAGTCAGGTTTGTAGGCCTCCTTGCCCGCACACACTTTTTCAGTTCTGCCCACAAATGTTCTATAGGATAGAGGTCAGGGCTTTGTGATGGCCCCTCCAATACCTTGACTTTGTTGTCCATTTTGCCACAACTCTGGAAGTATGCTTGGGGTCATTGTCCATTTGGAAGACCCATTTGCGACCAAGCTGACTGATGTCTTGAGATGTTGCTTCAATATATCCACATAATTTTCCTTCCTCACGATGCCATCTATTTTGTGAAGTGCATCAGTCCCTCCTGCAGCAAAGCACCCCCACAACATGATGCTGCCACCCCCGTGCTTCACAGTTGGGATGGTGTTCTTTGGCTTGCAAGCCTCCCCTTTTTTCCTCCGAACATAACGATGGTGATTATGGCCAAACAGTTTTATTTTTCTTTCATCAGACCAGAGGACATTTCTCCAAAAAGTACGGTCTTTGTCCACATGTGCAATTGCAAACCATAGTCTGGCTTTTTTATGGCGGTTTTGGAGCAGTGGCTTTTTCCTTGCTGAGCGGCCTTTCAGGTTATGTCGATATAGGACTCGTTTTACTGTGGATATAGATACTTTTGTACCTGTTTCCTCCAGCATCTTCACAAGGCCCTTTGCTGTTGTTCTAGGATTGATTTGCACTTTTCACACCGAAGTACGTTCATCTCTAGGAGACAGAACGTGTCTCCTTCCTGAGCAGTATGACGGCTGCATGGTCCTATAATGTTTATACTTGCGTACTATTGTTTGTACAGATGAACGTGGTACCTTCAGGTGTTTGGAAATTGCTCCCAAGGATGAACCAGACTTGTGGTCTACAATTTTTTTTCTTTTGATTTTTCCATGATGTCAAGCAAAGAGGCACTGAGTTTGGTAGGCCTTGAAATACATCCACAGGTACACCTCCAATTGACTAAAATGATGTCAATTAGCCTATCAGAAGCTTCTAAAGCCATGACATCATTTTCTGGAATTTTCCAAGCTGTTTAAAGGCACAGTCAACTTAGTGTATGTAAACTTCTGACCCACTGGAATTGTCATACAGTGAATGATAAGTGAAATAATCTGTCTGTAAACAATTGTTGGAAAAATGACTTGTGTCATGCACAAAGTAGATGTCCTAACCAACTTGCCAAAACTATAGTTTGTTAACAAGAAATGTGTGGAGTGGTCGAAAAACGAGTTTTAATGACTCCAACCTAAGTGTATGTAAACTTCCGACTTCAACTGTATATTTACACTGAATAGTGTTTTTCAGATCAATGGGACCAGAGTGGGTCTGTGTGATGTAATTGCATCCCACTTCTGACATTCATTTTGTATTAACTTATTGCATATTTCTATCGATGTTAAATAATTGTATTCATATTGTATTAATTATTGCATATTTCTATTGATGTTAAATAATTGTATTCATATTGTTTTAACTTATTGCATATTTCTATTGATGTTAAATAATTCATATTGCCATTTATTAATATTATAGAATATGATAACCTAATTATGTATTCATGTAATATCAATATTGCTTGTTATTATTTGCTGTTTCTGTCTTCCTGCAGAAAAACATACATACATACTATGTCACCCACCGGCTAGCCAATCCTATCCAGAGCCAATCAATATCAGGATCACAGACTAATGCCAACTGAACTGTCAATCATATCGTCTAACTGTACTGTGATTCAGTTCATCTGAACAAGCTTTCATGCTATGTACCATCTGAGTATAAAGTTGCAGGTTAGATGCATTAGTATAATGGATCACATTGAGCCCTGGGCTGAAGTTTTGTATGAATGCTACTGCTAACATTAGCAGTCATTGCCTGTATTTTTTCCCCCATGAATATGAAATATAAAGCCACATTCCTGTTTACCTTACAGATCTTTGAAATCTTGTTTAATGTTTAAGACCTGTTAATGTTGTCATTTTGATGATTTTCTAATAGAATTCTAAGCATTTGAAGCTGCAATCATGTCTTGAAAAAATAATTTTGTACTCATTATTTATTATCCTTGTATTTTCACAACCCTTTTCTTGTGTCCTTTGTTTGAGCATAACAGTGTATTTAACCTTTTGTAATTACCAATGAGTTCGTCAGCACACCATATAAGAGCAGGAAATACACGATAAGAGGAGAGACTCCCATTTCCAGTATTTGGAAAGTCCAGAAGAAGACATCTAATTCTGCACTAGACTGGATTGGAAACACCATCATAGTATTTAGGAGCTTGAGAGAGTTGAAACAACACCAACAAAGAAGGGATCTAATTCTGCACTGTACACAGGACTCGAAACACAATACGTGTGTTCAATCTTTTCTGGGTTAGTGCTTCCAGTCTCTGGCAAAGGTGTTGCACAACTCTTGATTAAGTGGTGTTATAACACACCATGTCATGTTTCAGAACACCTCAGGATGAATGTTTCAGTACACTTTAAATCTGTCCCAAGACCCTCACAACCGTGTGTTTCAATACTCCAGCAAAGTTAACATTTCGCCTCATTTTTAGTTTGTGTTACAAAGCACTTCTTTTTTTTACAATGCACAGGTTTTCAATGGAGTTCAAGTCCGTAGAGCCTGCCACTTCGATCGGAATCGGTGCTATGGTCTGATGACCCTGAAATAGATCTCTTTGGCCATGCACACCAGTGGTGGGTTTGGTGTCAAGAAGGATGCCTATACACGGCGTGTATGATACATGAACACCCCCTTTTGCCCTCAGAACAGCCTCCAATTGTCGGGGCATGGACTCTACAAGGTGTTGAAAGGATTTCACAGGGATGCTGACCCATGTTGACTCCAATGCCTTCCACAGTTGTCAAGTTGGCTGGATGTCCTTTGGTTGGTGGACCATTCTTGATACACACAGGAAACTGTTGACTGTGAAAAATCCAGCAGCTTTGCAGTTCTTGACACACTCAAACCGGTGCATCTTGCACCTACTACCATACACTGTTCAATGGCGCATACATATTTTGTCTTGCCCATTCAGACCTGGTCAGTCTGTCATGGAAAGAGCAAGTGTTCCTAATGTTTTGTACACTCAGTGTGTAAAAAAAAATGTCTCATGCCTAATGTCAAATATGGTTGTGGGTCTTTGATGCTATGGGGCAGTTTTGCTTCCACTGGTCTTGGGGCCCTTGTTAAGGTCAACGCCATCATTAACTTTTCCAAGTACCAGGACATTTTAGCCAAAATTTGGTTGCCTCTACCAGGAGGCAGAACATTAGCCTGAAGTGGATCTTCCAGAAAGACAATAACCCCAAGCACTAATCAAAAAGGACAAAGTAATGGTTAATTGACCACGTAATCAACATTTTGCAACGGCCCTCTCAGTCTCCGGACTTGAAACTCATTGAAAACATGTGGTTTAAATTGAAGGGCAGTCCATAAGCGCAGACGAAGGATATCAAGGATCTGGAAAGTTTCTGTATAAAGGAATGGTGTTAAATCCCTCCCAATGTCTTCTCCCAACGTGTTCTCCCAATGTCTTCTCTCAATGTCTTCCAACACGTTCTCCCAATATGTACTCCAATCAGTATTTCAGTATTTCTTGCTCATCTTTATCAAGGGTGCCAGCAATGTTGGACTTGCCTGTATGTAGGTGGTGTGACTGTCTCTCTCTCTGTTGTTGTCTCTCGGTGTCCTCTACAGTCCTAAGTGCTGGTTACAGGTTATATATATATCTATTATAGCAATGGGGAGGTTACTCTCTCTTTTGTTCTTTATTCAGTTTTCAGAGCCCTAATGATGACCAAAAGGCTTCAACTTCTTAGGGAGTGGCAGGTGAGGTGACGGTTTTGGAGAGTCTGGCGTGCCCAAAGCAAAATGCCTGCCACTCAGGCTCAGAAAATAGGATATGCACATAATTAGTACTATTTGATAGGAAACATTCTGAAGTTTCTAAAAGTGTTAACATAATGTCTGTGAGTATAACAGAACTCATTTAGCAGGCAAAACCCCGAGAAAAAAACATCCGGAAATCAGTTTCTGGTGACCTTTGGCTCTCTTAGACACACACCCTATTGAATCCATTTGTTACCAGGACTGAGACTGCAGTACCTATGACTTCCACTAGATGTCAACAGTCTATATACAAAGACTCAGGGAGATTGGAGTAAGCAGGAAGAATAGGTACAGGAAGTTGCATTGGGACTTCAAATGTCAACAAGTTTTCTCTTGCGCAAGTCTGGCTGGCGTGCCCCACTTTATTTTACTTATATAAGGTATAGGTGACCATCCGAGTGAAATATTATCGCTAATATTCATAAAAGGATAGCTAAGGATGCATTTTAACTGGTCTTTGATTTGTTTAGGAAAGGTTTATAGGTATATTTGAACGTGTTCTCTTCACGTTTCAATGGGTGACTCGACGGTGGATTTTATGATCATAACGCACCAACCAAACGGAGATTTATGGATATAATAAATGACTTTTTCTAACAAAAGAACCATGGATTGTCTTCGTTGGACACTTGGGAAGCCCTCAGCAGAGGTTCTTCAAAAGGTAAGGGATCTTATATTAGCGATTTCATGCAATTTATGAGACCCGCTTTGGTTATGGATTTATGCTAATGCATAAAATATGAGAGGGGCTATTCTTTGTTTTCGCTGTGAAATGTGTTTTGTGTGAACCGCGATGGTTTATGAAATTATGCTAATGGAAATATTGGAGGTGCTACCCTCAAACATTCAAATGTTGTGCTTTCTGAAGTCAAATGTCTACTGTTGATGACCTGGTGCTTCTGTCCCCAACCAAAGAGGGCCCTCAGCGGCGTCTAGATCTTCTGCACAGATTCTGTCAGACCTGGGCCCTGAAATCTCAGTAAGAAATCTCAGCAAGACAAAAATAATGGTGTTCCCAATAAGGTCCAGTTGCCAGGACCACAAATACAAATTCCATCTAGACACCGTTGCCCTAGAGCACCCAAACTATACTTACCTCTGCCTAAATATCTGCGCCACAGGTAACTTCCACAAAGCTGTGAACGATCTGAGAGACAAGTCAAGAAGGGCCTTCTATGCCATCAAAAGGAACATAATACTTGAATCAGTTATAGAACCCGTTGCCCTTTATGTTTGTGAGGTCTGGGGTTCCGCTAACCAACCAATAATTCACAAAATGGGACAAACACCAAATTGAGACTCTGCTTGCAAAATTCAGCAAAAACATCCTCTGTGTAAAAATGTAAAACACCAAATAATGCATGCAGAGCAGAATTAGGCCGATACCCGCTAATTCTCAAAATCCAGAAAAGAGACGGTAAATTCTACAACCATCTAAAAGGAAGTGATTCCCAAACCTTCCATAACAAAACCATCACCTACAAAGATATAAACTTGGAGAAGAGTCCTCTAAGAAAGCTGGTCCTGGGGCTCTGTTCACAAACACAAACAGACCCCACAGTGCCACAGGACAGCAACACAGTCAGACCCAACCAGGTCATGAGAAAACAAAAATATTGTTACTTGACACATTGGAAAGAATTAACAAATAACAGAGCAAACTAGAATGCTATTTGGCCCTAAACAGAGAGGACACAGTGGCAGAATACCTGACCACTGTGACTGACCCAAACTTAAGGAAAGCTTTGACTATGTACAGACTCAGTGAGCATAGCCTTGCTATTGAGAAAGGCAGCCGTAGGCAGACCTGGCTCTCAAGAGAAGACAAGCTATGTGCACACTGCCCAAAAAATGAGGTGGAAACTGAGCTGCACTTCCCAACCTCCTGCCAAATGTATGACCATAGTAGAGACCCATATTTCCCTCAGATTACACAGACCCACAAAGAATTCGAAAACAAACCCAATTTTGATAAACTCCCATATGTTTTGGGTGAAATACCACAGAGTGCCATCACAGCAGCAATATTTGTGACCTGATGCCACAAGAAAAGGGCAACCAGTGAAGAACAAACACCATTGTAAATACAACCCATATTTATGTTTATTTATTTATTTTCCCTTTTGTGCTTTAACTATTTGCACATAATATGACATATGAAATGTCTTATTTTTTGGAACTTTTGCAAGTGTAATGTTTACTGTAATTTTTTTTTGTTTATTTCACTTGCTTTGGCAATGTAAACATGTTTCCCATGCCAATAAAGCCCTTCAATTGAATTAAGAGAAAGAGAGACAGACACAGACAGAGAGACAGACACAGACAGAGACAGAAAAAGAAAAAGAGAGAGACGTCCAGAGAGACAACATAATATTAACATGGCCTCAGATGAGTCAATCAGCTTTTCTCCCGTCAATTGAGTGTGCTGCTTTAGAGAGCTCTGGAAATAGATTGAGGTTTGTTTTGTGAGGCACAACAGGCGAGAGTGCGCTTAAGTACAGGCAGAAATCGAATAACATTTCCATGCACGTCAACAGTGGATATATTCAGGTTTGGGTCACATTTGACTAGCAAGTAATGCTTATAGAGCCCATTTTACAGCCATTCTGTCCGGAAAATGTCTGCGCTTGGAGAAAAAAATCACGATTGATGCTCTTTTTTTGGCGCAGTGTTTGTACACACTGTAATCCAAACGTTCATGGGGTCTGACAACAGAAGATGCTGCAAAAATTCAGCGTGTCATTTTCACTTTTGCTGGAATGAGTTCAGATTGAGTTCAGAATGGTTTTATATCCCAGCTTCAGTAGCACCCATAGATGTATAAGAGAAAAGCTTCTTTCTATGAATTCTGAGTAGCATTTGTGTCAAAGTGTAAAATAGCAGCTTTGTGTAGGTTGGATGATGTCTGTCTTGGAGATTAGTTGTATTTGTGAACTTAAGCCAGGCAAAGAAAACCCCAACACTCTGTGATGTGATTAAAATTTCTGTATACGATGTTCTGCATGTAAAAGCATGTTTTCAATGTTACAAATGAAATTGATTATCTACACAGAGTAGAGGTCTTCACGGATCCACCTCTACACAGAGTAGAGGTCTTCACGGATCCACCTCTAAACAGAGTAGAGGTCTTCACGGATCCACCTCTACACAGAGTAGAGGTCTTCACGGATCCACCTCTACACAGAGTAGAGGTTTTCACAGATCCACCTCTACACACAGTAGAGGTCTTCACGGATCCACCTCTACACACAGTAGAGGTCTTCACGGATCCACCTCTACACACAGTAGAGGTCTTCACGGATCCACCTCTACACACAGTAGAGGTCTTTACACAGAGGGTTATATAATCAAACACAAAAGGGAAGATTATTAAACACATCTGAACGCATGCTAAATTAATAGTTTATCACGATACGCCTCCTTTACATTATTAATGTGAAACTATGGGTCTTTCTAGTTTGTACTATACGTTCGTATGTCAACTGTAGATAATATGAAATCCCCCCAACAAACAGATAGCAACCTTCCTGCACATTGACTGATCTTACATGAAGTCACCTTCTTGTAATATTGAGAAATTCCACATCATTGCAAATCAACAGGGGAGAGGAATGGAAGGAAGGAAGTGAAAAAAAGGACGATTATTAAATGACAGTTGAGAAGGTTGTTCTGTTCTTTCCCTTTGTCTTTTAATCTGGAGTCTCTACTTCCGCTAGTTAACATGGAGTGTTCTGGTCTGTTCTGTTCTTTCCCTTTGTCTTTTAATCTGGAGTCTCTACTTCCGCTAGTTAACATGGAGTGTTCTGGTCTGTTCTGTTCTTTCCCTTTGTCTTTTAATCTGGACTCTCTAGTTCCGCTAGTTAACATGGAGTGTTCTGGTCTGTTCTGTTCTTTCCCTTTGTATTTTTATCTGGACTCTCTAGTTCCGCTAGTTAACATGGAGTGTTCTGGTCTGTTCTGTTCTTTCCCTTTGTCTTTTAATCTGGACTTTCTAGTTCCGCTAGTTAACATGGAGTGTTCTGGTCTGTTCTGTTCTTTCCCTTTGTCTTTTAATCTGGACTCTCTAGTTCCGCTAATTAAAATGTCTTTTAATCTGGACTCTCTAGTTCCGCTAATTAAAATGGAGTGTTCCATTCAGTTCTGTTCTTTCCCTTTGTCTTTTAATCTGGACTCTCTAGTTCCGCTAGTTAACATGGAGTGTTCTGGTCTGTTCTGTTCTTTCCCTTTGTCTTTTAATCTGGACTCTCTAGTTCCGCTAATTAAAATGTCTTTTAATCTGGACTCTCTAGTTCCGCTAGTTAACATGGAGTGTTCTGGTCTGTTCTGTTCTTTCCCTTTGTCTTTTAATCTGGACTCTCTAGTTCCGCTAGTTAACATGGAGTGTTCTGGTCTGTTCTGTTCTTTCCCTTTGTCTTTTAATCTGGACTCTCTAGTTCCGCTAATTAAAATGGAGTGTTCTGGTCTGTTCTGTTCTTTCTCTTTGTCTTTTAATCTGGACTCTCTAGTTCCGCTAATTAAAATGGAGTGTTCCATTCAGTTCTGTTCTTTCCCTTTGTCTTTTAATCTGGACTCTCTAGTTCCGCTAGTTAACATGGAGTGTTCTGGTCTGTTCTGTTCTTTCCCTTTGTCTTTTAATCTGGACTCTCTAGTTCCGCTAGTTAACATGGAGTGTTCTGGTCTGTTCTGTTCTTTCCCTTTGTCTTTTAATCTGGCGTCTCTAGTTCCGCTAGTTAACATGGAGTGTTCTGGTCTGTTCTATTCTTTCCCTTTGTCTTTTAATCTGGAGTCTCTAGTTCTGCTTATTAAAATGGAGTGTTCCGTTCAGTTCTGTTCTGGCCTGCTCCTCTCTCTCTCTCTCTCTCTCTCTCTCTCTCTCTCTCTCTCTCTCTCTCTCCTCTCTTTTTCTCTCAATGAAGGGGACGGGGTATTAGAGCCATAAGGAATGACACAGAGCCGGGTATTCACACTTAATTGCTCACCCAGGGAGGACTTTGAGGAGGAGGTGGGGAGGCTGGTGGCCGGCCCCCACCCCAGAGGTGTCTCATCCTGTCAGGCTGATGGACCAGGGCCAGTACACAGCCCCCGGCTCGCTCCAAGAACCACAGTATCCTAAAGGGACGTCAATTTCAACTTTATAAATCTAAATTTAATGAAATATGTACGGCCTTACAGCACAACTAAGGCTTAGTTTTATATTTGAGAGGAGGCCCTTTACTGGGTCTGTCTGGAATAGAGCCTTGTGGCTGATTTATGGGGCAGCTAAACAAGACTGCTTTTGAAACTCAAGGATTTGTTTAAAATGATAATCCAATGATGAGCGCCACTGATCTTTTAGAGTTGTATACAAAAGTACAGTACCAGTCAAAAGTTTGGACACACCTACTCATTCAAGGGTTTTTCTTTATTTTACTATTTTCTACATTGTAGAATAATAGTGAAGACATCAAACTATGAAATATGGAATCATGTAGTAACCAAAAAACTGTTAAGTCAAAATATATTTTTTATATTTGAGATTCTTCAAAGTAGCCACCCTTTGCCTAGATGACAGCTTTGCACACTCTTGGCATTCTCTTAATCAGCTTCATGAGGTAGTCACCTGGAATGCATTTCAATTAATAGGTGTGCATTGTTAAAAGTTAATTTGTGGAATTTCTTTCCTTCTTAATGCAGTTGTGTTGCGTTGTGGTTATATTAAGAAGATATCCCTATTTGGTAAAATTTCAAGTCCATATTATGGCAAGAACAGATCAAATAAGCAAAGAGAATGAACAGTCCATCATGACTTTAAGACATGAAGGTCAGTCTGTCGCAAAAACCATCAAGCGCTATGATGAAACTGTCTCTCATGAGGACGGCCACAGGAAAGGAAGTCCCAGAGTTACCTCTGCTGCAGAGGATAAGTTCATTAGAGTTAATTGCACCTCACATTGTATCCCAAATAAAAGCTTTTTCAAGTTCAAGTAACAGACACATCTCAACATCAACTGTTCAGAGGAGACTGTGTGAATCAGGCCTTCATGGTCGAATTGCTGCAAAGAAACCACTACTAAAGGACACCAATAAGATGAAGAGACTTGCTTGGGCAAGAAACCCGAGCAATGGACATTAGACCGGTGGAAATCTGTCTTTTGGTTTGATGAGTCCAAATTTTAGATTTTTGATTCCAACCGCCATGTTTTTGTGAAACACAGAGTTGGTGAACAGATGATCTCCGCATGTGAGGTTCTCACTGTGAAGCATGGAGGAGGAGGTGTTATGGTGTGGGGGTGCTTTGCTGGTGACACTGTCTGTGATTTATTTAGAATTCAAGGCACACTTAACCAGTATGTCTACCTTAGCATTCTGCAGGGATACGCCATCCCATCTGGTTTGCGCTTAGGGGGGACTGTCATTTGATGTATCCACTATTATTCTACAATGTAGAAAATAGTCAAAATAAAGAAAAACCCTTGAATGAGTAGGTGTGTCCAAACTTTTGACTAGTACTGCATATACAGTATATGTATATTTTATTTGTTATATATATATTTTGATGACCTTTATGAAAGCTGATGGGGCAGCATATAGCCTTGCGGTAAAGAGCGTTGGGCCAGTAACCAAAAGGTTACTGTCCGTGTGCCCACTTAATCCTATTTGCTACTGTAAATCACTCTGGATAAGAGTGTCTACTAAATGACAAAAATGTAAAATCTAAAATGTAGTTAGGGGTAAACGTTTTTCGAGATGAAACATAGAACAGAAAAATTTGACTCCAGCGGACATGGGGTTTTTATCTCCATTTGTGTTCCAACCTTGAGTTGGTGAGAGAATAAAAACAGGCGTCCATCTTGACCTGTGTAGTAACACTGTATTTACTGCAGTAACAACATGGTATTACATAGTCATTTAGTAATTGCTTTGTTATTGCATAGTAATGGAATTTAGCAGTATCTTTTTTTCTTTGTTTTTAGTCTGAAATCAGATCTGACTGACTAGAAGTTGAAAACATTGTCCCTCTCCGATTTCAAAATGGGACTGATTTCAGGACAGAGCCATGCGGTAATGTCTTCCTTATGCAGAAAGAGAGAGAGAGAGAGAGAGAGAGAGAATGGGGGATTGAGAGAGAGATGGAAAGATAGAGAGAGAGAGAGAGAGTCCCCTGACATGGCCATCATCAGAAGGAGCATGTATTTCCCCCAGGGAGTATTTTTTTTAATTAGTGAGCAGACAGGAATATGTGAGACAGAGTTCCATAGCCCAGAAATAACCTCCAACCACATGGATTCACATCCAGTACAGACTCAGTACTGACTGAGGGACACGGCTGACTCTTCCTGTGCAGGGAGCGAGGGAAGAGAGGAGGTGAGGATTAGAGTTTGAGTGATGTCGGATCAGAAAGATAAATCAAATCTGACTAGGACTCCAATAAGGCGACAATCTAGGTGACAGACAGGGTTTTATTTGAGTCCCTTTTAGTTAATTAAGCTAGGACCTGCACAGTGCCCCACCGGCCACACACACAACCTCTGGAAGACGTTCCTTACATTACTGCGCCAGCCTGACCGGTTTAAAGGGAATTAACACTGAAAGAGGGGAAATTAAGGATTTAACTAACCACGGCCCAGTCATACTGAAGAAATAATGAACAGAAATGGTGTAATTACATAACAGAGTTGTCTGACAGAGCTGTCTGACAGAGCTGTCTCAGGTAATTGTGTAGAAATGCTCTGGACTCTATCTGGGACGCGTCATGCCGTAGAACTCTCTCACACACACACACACACACACACACACACACACACACACACACGCGCACACCAAAATGCGCGCACACACTCTCACACACACACAGACTGGGAGATGCCAGGGGCCAGACTGGGAGATGCCAGGGGCCAGACTGGGAGATGCCAGACAGGGAGACGCCAGGGGCCAAGTATGTCCTGGCATGGCTGTGGCGTGCTGTGTCGTGATTGGAGAAGGCGCTCCTCCAGAAACCTCATGTTGTCGCCTAGAGGAGCACCACTGCCTCTCGTCAGGGTTGCACATGGGGCTCTGCTGTCTAATGAAGGAGGGCTGGTTATTAGAACATTCTATTAAAAGGATTATAATGGTGGTGGTTGTAATAGTGATCATGGTGATGATGATTATTGCCATTATCGTTGTAAAAATAGCTGTGCATTCATTCCTATATGGAGATGGATTGTGAAATGTATGATGATTATGATGCCATTGATGATGACTGTAATACTTATTATCATCCTATAAATACCACTGTGTGTATAGTTTGGGTTTTCTGGGGTAGGGAAGACTTCAAAAAGGATACATCTGTTGCATTCATTATTCAGGAAGTAATGGTAATGAGAAACTCAGTCAGAGCGGCATCATTAGATAAAAAATTATATCTTGTTAATGGCTTAAGTATCTGCCGGCAATGGATTGTTCTTAGAATCTGTGATTAAAGCGAGAAACAAATGAACATGTCATATGACTGACAAGGTAATTTGTTCAGCATCCACATGGCTATAATGTCTGAATAAAGATAATCAGATTCCATTCGAAGAGAAATATCACCTGTGTTTGAAATTCAGTCATCTGGGAGGGGGTATGATATGATACAACGGAGAGTCGTCCTCCATCTCTTGACTGGGTGGCTGATGCCTTAAACTGTCATAAGCCATAATTGCAAGACGATAACTTGACAGATGGTGTAATTACTCGTTAGCGAGGTCGAATCAGGAACGCTGGGTGCCTGTCTGGCAAACACTGTCACCAGGCCATCTTCGGGTGGCCGGTCGAGAGCCAAAGATGGGGTGACCTCGGTGGATCTGAGGCAGCTGTTGGCAGCAGGCAACACAGACGCCGCTGTGTTAAGTCACATGTTACACAATGTTATTTTAATAGCAGATTGGGCTGGACAGTCAGCGGGCAACGGTTCCTGGGATGGGCACAGCAAATATTAGGGATTAGGATTAGCACTCATACGCCCGTTAAGAATGATTGCGTTCAGGAAAGGCGCTTTGGTTTATTGAACACAGGGATTTATCTGATCCTCTCAGGCAACTCAGATCGTTTAATGCTGCCTGGCTTTTCCCCAAATGACTTCCTGTGATGAGACAGGGCAGAGAATCAACTCAGGTGAATGGTGGAGTGGGGGGGGGAGGGGAGTAGATGAATCATATCGTGTCCTATTTTTCTAATACTGAGAATGAAAGAGGAGGAAGAGATGGGGACAAACATGATATTGGAAAACAGACAAGAAATCAATCGAAGATGATCTGGAAAGATAATATTTGTGCATTGACAGACCTCGTCTGATATTAGATCCAGGGTTTTGCTTTGATTCATTTTGGAGGGCAGACGGGTGTTGGCATAGTTACAATGGCTTACATAACGCTCTGTGACAGCAGACTTCCATCAGCAAGGTTCTTTTCCTTTTCCTTTCTTCGGTTCCAGGACATCAAAACATCTCATTCAGACCATGTTTGTGTGAATTATCCTCAATTATCACCAAAACAGCCCAACTCACGGTTCCCCCCATTATCTCCAATGAGTCTCAGGTTGCTGATGGTGATGACAATAGGGCCTGTTGAAAAGCCCAAGTGCTTTGCTCTGTTAGGAGACAGATACACAGTGGCGGGCTTTTAATAAGATATAATTTCTAATGGCCTTTCAAACAGCTCTCTCCTCATTACTCTGCTTTGTAGAACTTCCTATTGTTCTTATCTCCCAGCCCCTGAAAGGGCTGAGCGGACGCCTGCCTTTGAAGAAAGGAATAGGACTAGAAAGAAAGCATAAGCTGTCTCTTCCAGGTTTAATGAATGTGCTAGTTAGATCTCCTTCTTTTCTTTCCTTTTATATTGATGTATTTTTTCGTGGGCAAGCAGCATTATTTCAGCCAATTGAACACAACACTCGACCTGAATGCATGTGGAGCTGGCCTATGAACCTACTCAATAGAAACGGGACAAAAAACACAATCCTGAATGGGGAATAGCATACTGATGCGGGTATATTTTCAGATGTCACTTTCATAAATACGTGATACAGTTACCTAGCAATATGGTGGTGCTGCCGGGGAATATAATGCCTGGATTATCCTGACATGTCTCCAATCAAACAAAATGAAAAAGGCCAAAGATTTATCATTATTCTGTGAGAGTGTGTGTGGGTGGGTATAGCTTCAGACAAAAAGGGGAAAATATAGTTTTGGAAAAAAACATGATCTCTATTGGGCTGCTGCTTACCCAAGAAACATCCGACATGATATGACACGATAAGATATGTAGATCCTTAGATCATGTTTATCCAGTGCTGTGTTGGTTATGTAAATCATTACTAGCTTTTCCTTCATTGGTTTTAAAGCTGTTTGTGGTTTTATGTTAGGATGTTAAGTTTTATATAATAAACTATGACTGAGAAGCTGTATTTGCCAAATGTCCGAGAGATTTACAGAACACCTTCCAAGGACCTGGGTTCATGGTTCAAGCTATGAAAAAAATGAGTTCAATGTTACCAGGCAATACTTAGCTAAGACATTACACTAGCTAAAACAACACCTCCATCAGGCTGGTTATTCTTAGATGGTAAGTCTCACAATCTAAAATTAAATATGACAATCTAACTGAACAGGTCAGGTTTAAAACTCTTTCAATTTTTTTTCCAACTGGAGATTGTGGGTTGGTTTTGTCAAAGAGGTACGGTATTGTATGAGCTGATGTAGAAAACAGCTGAGAAGCCATACGCACCATGTGGTACTGGGCTTCTCCACTCATTCATCATGATAAAATATTTTCCCTGCGGTTGTTGTTGTGAGGTGAATTTAAAAGGTGAGTCTTTTGTAACGTGAGACGTCTGTGTCATGCTTGAGAACGTTCTCATTGTCTTGCTTGGCTAGCGTGAATCCTGAGCTAGCACCACAGACAGGTAGGACTATAATCTATCACTGCAGAGATTGCACTTGTTCCAGCACTGTTTTACAAGCTCCTAAGGACCAGACCAGATAAGCCTTATGCTGCCCTCACTTTTCCTGTGAGCCTCTGAAATCCATCTGGCGATAAGATAGAAATGGTCAGGAATTCCATGCTTCCTTTTGACCAGTACATTTATTTCACCATTGATCAAAACATCTTCTCTTCGTTACAGTATGTGCTTGGTTGGATGTCTTCTTTGACCCTGTAAGTGTTATTGGGCGCCATTTTCACAGCCTCTGAGGATGTCTATGGTTTATACACAGTTGAAGTGTAACTGTTTCAGGCTCCATTGACCACAACACTTACACTCCTGCGCCGTAATACATTCACCATTGCACATGTGTACGTCCTTTGGGAAAATCTATTATATACTGTATAGTGAATAGAATAGAATATGTGTGTGTGTGTGATACTTCAATTAAAAGTATCACACACACATACATTCTCACATCATACACATTTAAACCAGTCAGTCCATCATGTTACATACACTACCAACATAGAGGACATTAATACATTCACTCACAACCGACCGCTGTCCCAACTGCACTAGATAGATGAGTACATATACCAATGCAATTTACTTTGTATTTAGTAGTCCAACAGCACAAGGAACGAATGAATGTTTGAACACATTCTTCTTGGCCATGGGCATTCTGAAGCACCGGCCAGAGGGAAGCCTCTCGAACTGATTAAATAAAAAAATATTATAACATTACTCAAACGGAAGGAGTTTGCATTTTGGCGCATTCCAGGCAGTGCTGAGAGGGATAGTTTGGCCTGCACTTTGTTTGGGTTCTGTTGGATGTGGGGGACTGTAGAGCGTGGGAGCGGTTGCAAACGACAGAAATATAAACGCAACACGTAACAATTTCAAAGATTTTACTGAGTTACAGTTCATATAAGGAAATCAGTCAATTTAACTAAATTAATTAGGCCCTAATCTATGGATTTCACATGACTGGGCAGGGGTTCAGCTATATTGCAGCCTGGGAGGGAATACGCCCACCCACTTGGAAGACCAGGCCTACCCACTGGGGAGCCAGGCCCAGCCAACAGGAATGGACTTTTCCCCACAAAAGGGCTTTAATACAGACAGAAATACTCATAATTTGTGCACAATACTTGAGAGAAATAAGCTTTTGGTGCATATGGAACATTCCAGGAATCTTTTATTTCAGCTAATGAAATGTAGGCCCAACACTTTACATGTTGCGTTTATATTTTGGTTCAGTGTATATAACCTTCAAGTAAGTCTTAATTGTTTTCAATGGGTTGTGTAACATCACAACATGATTGTATAATTTTAATTGGACTCATCTAATTTGTCAGTCCTACACACCCTGAGGCAAAATCTACTGTTGGACGTTTTGAAGGCGCTGCGGTTTCTATGGAGAAATGCTCTGCATTTTCTAGCAGTATTCAGAAAACAGCTTTTGTAAACATACCATTATAATTGTCTAATAGCAAAGCTATGCCCATCAGGTATCCTTTGTTGTGATGACTTATTTCTGCATATCATTCTTAAAATTCTTGGCATGCATGGGTCAGACTATTAGTTTTGCTGGAGGCGGACTGAACAGTCAGTCAACGATGGTGACGTGAAACTTGTGTCAAGACAGTCCCCTCTCTGGAGAGAATCCAACAGGATGGACGAAGTCACACTTTAGACCACACATTGCCTTTATGTAGGTCACCTTTCTGAAGAAGTACAGTTAGCATACTGCAGATAGAAAAAATATTTAACTAGGCAAGTCAGTTAAGAACAAATTCCTATTTACAATGACGGCCTACCAGGGAACAGTGGGTTACCTGCCTTGTTCAGGAGCAGAACGACAGAGTTTCACCTTGGGGATTTGATCCAGCAACCTTTCGGGTACTGGCCCAACGCTCTAACCACTAGGCTACCTGCCGCCCCGTATGATGCTTCAGATCATATTTTAAATAAATATCACATATCAAAAATAGATATTTATAATTTGCAAATATAATGCACATATATGTACAGTGAGGGAAAAAAGTATTTGATCCCCTGCTGATTTTGTACGTTTGCCCACTGACAAAGAAATGATCAGTCTATAATTTTAATGGTAGGTTTATTTGAACAGTGAGAGACAGAATAACAACAAAAAAATCCAGAAAAACGCATGTGAAAAATGTTATAAATTGATTTGCATTTTAATGAGGGAAATAAGTATTTGACCCCCTCTCAATCAGAAAGATTTCTGTCTCCCAGGTGTCTTTTATACAGGTAACGAGCTGAGATTAGGATTAACCTGGTTAATTTAAGGTGAAATAAAAATAAAAATAAAAAAAATAAAAAAATAAAGGGCTTTACTTGCAAAATCCTGATGTATCCCGGGTTAGGCTTAGGTTTAAAGTCTGATTTTATGATTTTGTGGCTGTGCCAGCTAGTGACCACTGTGCAGAGCTGCCTCCAGAAAATATTAATGATGAAAATGCTAACCTGCCTAATTACAGGCATACCTGCTAAGTCATTATTAAATTCAGAACATCCTCTGGTGCATTGGAGTCTGGCCAACAGCTAGCGCCCCAATCCCGACACTACCCGGTGAAATGTAAGGCGCCAAATTCAAAATCCAAAAGTTGAATTATTAAACATTCATCAATATACAAGTGTTGCATAGTCATCAAAAGCTCTGCTTCTTGGCAATATCACAGCGTTGTCAGATTTCAAAAAGGCTTTATGGTGAAAGCACAACATTTGATTGTTTGAGGATAGCACCTCTCATATTTATGCATTAGCATGAATTCATATCCAGCGCGGGTCACACAAAACCCATATAAGAGCTAAAATAAATCACTTACCTTTCTAAGAACTTCTGCTGAGGGCATCCCAAGTGTCCATTTATTATATCCATAAATCTCAGTTTGGTTGGCGCGTTATGTTCAGAAAATCCACTGTCGAGTCGCCGTTGTACAGTGAAGAGAAAGCGTTCAAATTATACCTATCAACTTTGCCCAAACAAATCAAACATCATTTATAATGCATCCTTAGGTATCCTTTTATGAATATTAACGATTATATTTTACACAGATGATATCCTAAACGATATAAAATGAAAATAAAGTGGGGCACGCTCACGGTCTCGTGCCCAGGAAAAGTTATTGACATCCGTGGTCCCTTCACTATTTCTTCTTCTGTTCGGTTCTGTTCAATGATAAAGCCTTCAAACACTGTCTAAAAACTGTTGACATCTAGTGGAAGCCATAGGTACTGCAATCTGGGAGCTATTTTACATGGATTTCAATAGGAAGCCTATCAAACTGAGGAAATGTCACACAAAAAAAAATCTAGACAGAAATTCCTTCGCCTGCTATATCAGTTCTGTTATACTCACAGACATTATTTTAACAGTTTTAGAAACTTCAGTGTTTCCTATCCAACAGTACTAATTATGTGCATATCCTAGTTTCTGGGCCTGAGTGGCAGGCATTTTACTTTGGGCACGCCAGACTCTCCAAAACCGTCACCACTGCTGATGATGCTTAAAGAGTTAAAGGCAGAAGGTTGGAGCGCAGATGGGAGTGCAGTAGCCGAACAGATTTTTCCAATGGAACATTATCCCACAAAAGAAAGAACATTTTACTTTAACCAGATATTATCTGTCATTTCTCCTCGAGCAGAAATTTTTCCTATTTTTCCTTTCGAAAATACAATAAGATACACATATGAGAACAAAGAAGAAGAGATGAAAGGGCAGTGGGGATAAGGGATGAAAGAGCACTGGGGCAAGGGAGGAAAGGGCACTGGGATAAGGGATGAAAGGGCAGTGGGATAAGGGAAGAAAGGGCAGTGGGAATGAGGGATGAAAATGAAGAGAGAGACACAGACAGATAGAGAGAGAGAGAGAGACACAGAGACAGAGAGACAGAGACACAGAGAGAGAGAGACAGAGAGACAGAGAGAGAGAGAGAGAGAGACAGATAGTCAGAGACAGAGAGAAAGAGAGAGAGAGAGAAAGACAAAGAGAGTGAGAGAGAGAAAGACAAAGAGAGAGACACACACAGAGAGAGAGAGACACACAGAGACAGAGAGAGACACACAGACAGAGAGAGAGAGAGACAGAGAGAGACAGAGAGAGAGAGAAAGAGAGAGAAAGACACAGAGAGCGAGAGAGAGAGAGAGAGAGAGAGAGAGCGAGAGAGAGAGAGAGAGAGAGAGAGAGAGAGAGAGAGAGAGAGAGAGAGAGAAAGAAAGACACAGAGGGTGAGAGAAGTCAGAAGAACAGCTCCTGACTTGTTATAACTTTATGGTCGATAAGAGTGAGATTGACACGATAAAATGAGCAAAAAATGTATAGGTAATAACAATCTTAATCGTGCTAGCTAGCCAAATTCAAATCTGTCAGCTAGCTTCCCGTCTAGCTCCAACTGTTTACTGCTGGTGACCATAGCAACATGAGGCAGCACCAGCAGCAGCAGAAACTGAGATACTACCCACCCCCCCCCCTTTTTTTCAGAAGAAATCATAGAATGGAAGAATCAATTTTAAACACAGAATTCTGAGGGAGAACCCAGAAACGTTATTTGCCGACTGCTCACAAAACAGGACTGTTACAAACCTGTTATTTTACACAGACCACACTATTGCCTGGCGTACAGCTGTAACCAGGCATTTCAGCTATACCACAAAGAAAGGCATCTGCAAGGGAATTTTTGGGGACAGCGAGAAGGACCAGGAAAACAGGTTTCTGACGGTAAACATGTACCAGAATGGCACTGTCATTGTCCAGGGCAGTGAGGCTGCACTCAGCTCTTTTGTGCAGGACTTCCCCACCCTAAGGAAGATAGCGGAAACAAAAAAAAGACAAGTACAACACCCCGACCTCTCCCCTCACCTCAGGCACCCCAACAGCAGGACTATCCTCCCCCCTACCTGCCTACAACCACCAGAGCCAAGACCACACTACCATCAGCCTGCTGAGAGACAGGCTGGCTCTGTTAGAGGTATGGGTTACTGAGATGAAGGAGCAGCCTCAGCTACACCACTTCCAGCCCAGACACAGAGCTTCTACAGGACCAGATCAACCAGTGCAGGACCCAGCTGAAGAACTCTGTCCAGGAGCTGAGAGAGAGCCTTACCACAGCGCTTGAGGAGGTTAAGGCCACCATGAGGAGAGACCTAGTGCAGGTAAAGGAGGAGATGGCAAAGGAGTTGTCTGTCATCAAGAGGGTGCTGCAGCACAGAGAGCAGACTGTAGAGACTCCTAGAGAGAAGCTGCAGCCCCTCACCACCCCTAACACCCACACTGACCCACCTTTACCCACAACCCCCCCATACCGACAACCCTTTAGCCACACCCCCAGTCAACAAGGAGTCTCACATGGGGACACCTACTACAGAGAGAAGCTCTCTGCCCCCCCCGACACCCCCACACAAACCCCTCAATGTACACAGGCCCTGTGTACCCCAGCCACAGACCGTAAACGCACTGATCTGGTAAAATCCACTGAGGTGGCCATCCTCATTGACTCAAATGGGAAATTCATCCAGAGGATAAACTCTTCCCCCACCACAAGGTGTCCAAAATATGCTGCCCAAAAACACAGGATGCACTCCACATCCTGTCCCAGCCTGACTTTGGCACACCAGGGCCTCTGAGTGGTTCCCCAACTCCCACATCACCATCTCCACTCTGCTGCCCTGCAAAGACTTTACCATTCAGAAAGTCAACATCACCTGAGGGTGTGGCCTACTCCTGAACGTGCACGTTGCTCACCACCCAACAATCACCCCAGAGCATCTGCACGACCACTCCCACCTGAGGAAGCAGACAGTAGGGATTTTTGCCAAGTCTCTAAAGGACGTGGCACTTGGTAGACTGGACAGAGGACCACCCAGAGACCCCTACCAGACAACTGCACCACCAAGGAGCCCCAGGCCCCCTCAACACCCCACCAGACCCAGCGCACCCCACAGGCCCCACCCACCACCAGAGCATCACCACTTCCATCAGCTTAGCCAGACTTGACCGGGCCCAGTCTACTACTCCACACCAGACCACCACCTCTACCAGACCAGAGAGGAAGCCCCACAGCCCAGACCTGGCCCCCCTCCACTCCACAGGGCCCAACAGCAGGACCAGCGCAGCTACGTGGAGGTCGTCAGAGGACAGGAAAACTCTGTAGGATTAAGTGAGATTAAACAGCTCCTCCAATACATCTGCACTAAACAGCACTAAACACTAAACACAGCTCCTCCAATACATCTGCACTAAACAGCACTAAACACACACACACACGGACGCATGCATGCACACACACACACACACACACGGACGCATGCACACACACACACACACACACACACACACACACACACACACACACACACACACACACACCTATTGTACTAAAAGTATTTATATATACTGTATATATAACAGAAAATGTGTTAGCTGTTATCCTGTTATCTCACTATTAACAACATAATAGTTAGTAGTTACTGTATTTCTGACTGCTATTCTTTCTTTTTGCAACATGAAATCACTATCAGTTAGCATGTGGAACATTCAGGGCCTAAACTCATCAACCTTCGGACTGGAGAGTTTAGCACTGGAGTTCAACAAAAATCTTAAAGATGTTGACGTCATCATTCTACAGGAGACATGGTGTAAGGCTGACATTGTCACTCACTGTCCCACAGGCTACAGAGAAGTAATTGTGCCATCACAGAAACACAGCTCTGTCAATAGAGGCAGAGGCTCTGGAGGACTGATCATTTGGTACAAATTCGAACTACAAAATCTAATTGATCAACTCAAAATTGGTAAATACCACATTTGGTTAAAACTGAAAAAATGACTTGTACTGACAGAAAAATATGTGTTCTTTTGCGCAATATATATCCCCCCCTCAGAATTCCCATATTACTCAGAGGAGATCTTCCCCACCCTTGAGGAAGAGACGTGCCATTTCCAGGCCAGGGAACACTACCTGATCTAACGACCACACGAGGGGACAGCTTTATTACAGGCCATACTGTTTGTAACTGCTTTAATCTCCCCCATAGAAACAACAGTGACAGCACCATCAACAAAAATGGAAGGGATCTGTTGCAGCTCTGTAGTAGCCTGGGTCTGTACTTTGTCAATGGTAGGTTACGGGGACTCTTTGGGGAGATTCACCTATTGCTCACCTCTTGGCCACAGCACAGTAGACTATATGATTACAGACATTGACCCTTTCTCTCTCAGCTCATTCACTGTCAAGCCACTAACACCTCTGTCAAGCCACTAACACTAAGTTACGTTGTTCCTCAAAAGAACAGACATGGAAACAACCACACATTCACAGCCCAGTAAGCTGTACAACATCAGAAATTCATACAGATGGGCCCAAAACAGCACAAAAGAATACCAGAAAGCAACCTGTAACCAAAATATCCAAACACACTTTCTGGATACCACGTTCACTCACAGTAAAGAAGGCATCAATCTAGCAGTAAAAAACATCAACTATATATTCAGGCAAACAACAAAAGAAGCACAACTGAAATTGATAAAAAACAAAACAAAAAAGACACAGATGACAACTGGTTTGATGCAGATTGTAAAATCATAAGGAAAAAAAAACTTTATTATCCAACCAAAAGCACAGAGACCCAAATAATGGTGAATTACGCCTTCATTACTGTGAGACTTTAAAACTCTTTTAAACGTACACTCAGAACTAAAAAAGCACAGTACAACAGCAAGCAGCTGACACTACTTGAGGAGTCCATAAACACAAACAACTTCTGGCAAAACTGGAAAAAACTAAAAAAAATCTAAACAAGAGGAATTATCAATACAAAATGGTGACATATGGACAACCCATTATAAAACACTCTACAACACCGTTCAAATTGACACAAACACAGAACAAGGCCAAATTCATGAGAAGTTGAATGGATTAGAAAAAGCTATAATGTCACGATCTTCATAACGGACAGACCAAGGTGCAGCGAGGTATCCAGTATACATCATTTTATTTATACGTAACTGGTGAAAACAAAGAACAAACCGACCGTGACGAACGTGTAGCACATACAGGTGCTCACACAATAAACAATGACCCACACCGCAAGTGGGGAAAAGAACAAACATATATATGGTCCCCAATTAGAGGCAACGACACTCAGCTGCCTCCAATTGGGAACCATCCACAAACCAAACCTAGAAAATAAAACATAGAACAAAAACCACCCCTGCTCACGTCCTGACCAAAACCACCATAGAGCAGCCAAAAGGGCTATCTATGGCCAGGACGTGACATATAAAGGACAATCAAAATCCATTGGACTCCCCAATTACTGACCAGGAGCTCTATAAGAAACTTCAGGCCCTCAAATGTAAAAAAGCATGCGGACCTGATGGCATCCTAAAGGAGATGCTCAAACTCACTAGTGCAAAATTTCAACTGGTTATATAAAAACTGTTTAATTTGATCCTGAGTGTAGGTTATTTCCCTGACATCTGGAATCAAGGACTCATAACACCAATCTTTAAGAACGGAGACAAATTTGACCCCAACAATTACAGAGGCATTTGTGTGAACAGTAACCTGGGGAAGGTTTTCTGTAGTATTATAAATGTAAGAATTCTAAACTTCCTTAATAAGCACAATGTCTTGAGTAAAAGCCAAATTGGATTTATACCAAAATATCTGATCATATTTACACCCTACACACCCTGATAGATAAACATGTCCACCAAAATAATAACAAAATATACGCATGCTTTCTCGACTTCCAAAAAACATTTGATTCTATTTGTTATTGAAAGTGGTGTAGGGGGTAAAACATATCTCATAATTAAATCAATGTTTACTGGCAATACATGCGGCAAGAAAATTGGCAAGAAAAGAAAAAATAAGTTCTTTAACCAGGGGCGGGGCCTTCGCCAATCTGAGCCCTGCACTCTTCAATATTTACATCAACGAATTGGCCGCTATTCTAGAAAAATCCTCAGCTCCTGGTGTTGTGTCTCCACAATTCAGAGGTTAAATGCCTACTCCTCGCAGATGACCTATGCCTGCTGTCACCCACAGCACATGGCCTACAGCAGAGCCTGGACCTGCTAGAGCAGTACTGCCAGACCTGGGCCCTGGCAGTAAACCCCAAAAAGACTAAAATAATGATTTTCCAGAGAAGATCAGGATCTCAGGGAATTAAACCAAAGTTCACAATTGGTACAAAATATATAGAGAACTGCACACACTACAATTACTTAGGTTTAAAAATTAGCTCAACTAGACACCTTAATGAGGCAGTGAATGAACTGAGAGAGAAAGCACGCAAGGCATTCTAAGCCATTAAAAAACTAATTCAAATTGAAATACCTATTAAAATTTGGCTAAAACTAATTGAATGTGTCAATGAGCCAATTGCACTTTATGGCAGCGAGGTGTTGGGTCCACCAAAAGAGCTCACCCAAAGGGACAAACACCCCATTGAAACCATGCATGCAGAGTTCTGTAAGATTCTCCTACATGTCCAGAGGAAAATTACAAACAATGCATGCACGCAGAATAAGGCCAATATACACTAATAATAAAAACTAAAAAAATAGCAATTCATTACATATCATTACCAAGCCCTGCAATGCCAAGAGCTGAGCAAGGAAAAGACTCCACTCATCCAGCTGGTCCTGGGGCTGAGTTCACAAACCTGTTCTACTAACACACTGAAGCCTCAGGACCAGAACATCCAATCAATCAGAATAAAAGCAAAATGCAGTGCTATCTGGCCCTACAGTGAGGGAAAAAAGTATTTGATCCCCTGATGATTTTGTACATTTGCCCACTGACAAGGAAATGATCAGTCTATAATTTTAATGGTAGGTTTATTTGAACAGTGAGAGACAGAATAACAACAAAAAAATCCAGAAAAATTGATTTGCATTTTAATGAGGGAAATAAGTATTTGACCCCTCTGCAAAACATGACTTAGTACTTGGTGGCAAAACCCTTGTTGGCAATCACAGAGGTCAGACGTTGGCCACCAGGTTTGCACACATCTCAGGAGGGATTTTGTCCCACTCCTCTTTGCAGATCTTCTCCAAGTCATTAAGGTTTCGAGGGTGACGTTTGGCAACTCGAACCTTCAGCTCCCTCCACAGATTTTCTATGGGATTAAGGTCTGGAGACTGGTTAGGTCAAATCCAGGACCTTAATGTGCTTCTTCTTGAGCCACTCCTTTGTTGCCTTGGCCGTGTGGTTTGGGTCATTGTTATGCTGGAATACCCATCCACGACCCATTTTCAATGCCCTGGCTGAGGGAAGGAGGTCCTCACCCAAGATTTGACGGTACATGGCCCCGTCCATCGTCCCTTTGATGCGGTGAAGTTGTCCTGTCCCCTTAGCAGAAAAACACCCCCAAAGCATAATGTTTCCACCTCCATGTTTGACGGTGGGGATGGTGTTCTTGGGGTCATAGGCAGCATTCCTCCTCCTCCAAACATGGCGATTTGAGTTGATGCCAAAGAGCTCCATTTTGGTCTCATCTGACCACAACACTTTCACCCAGTTGTCCTCTGAATCATTCAGATGTTCATTGGCAAACTTCAGACGGGCATGTATATGTGCTTTCTTGAGCAGGGGGACCTTGCGGGCACTGCAGGATTTCAGTCCTTCACGGTGTAGTGTGTTACCAATTGTTTTCTTGGTGACTATGGTCCCAGCTGCCTTGAGATCATTGACAAGATCCTCCCGTGTAGTTCTGGGCTGATTCCTCACCGTTCTCATGATCATTGCAACTTCACGAGGTGAGATCTTGCATGGAGCCCCAGGCCGAGGGAGATTGACAGTTCTTTTGTGTTTCTTCCATTTGCGAATAATCGCACCAACTGTTGTCACCTTCTCACCAAGCTGCTTGGCGATGGTCTTGTAGCCCATTCCAACCTTGTGTAGGTCTACAATCTTGTCCCTGACATCCTTGGAGAGCTCTTTGGTCTTGGCCATGGTGGAGAGTTTGGAATCTGATTGATTGATTGCTTCTGTGGACAGGTGTCTTTTACACAGGTAACAAGCTGAGATTAGGAGCACTCCATTTAAGAGTGTGCTCTCCTAATCTCAGCTCGTTACCTGTATAAAAGGCACCTGGGAGCCAGAAATCTTTCTGATTGAGAGGGGGTCAAATATGTATTTCTCTCATTAAAATGCAAATCAATTTATAACATTTTTCACATGCGTTTTTCAGGATTTTTTTGTTGTTATTCTGTCTCTCACTGTTCAAATAAACCTACCATTAAAATTATAGACTGATCATTTCTTTGTCAGTGGGCAAACGTACAAAACCAGCAGGGGATCAAATACTTTTTTCCCTCACTGTAAATGGACAGTACACTATTTGACCATGGTTACTGATCAAAACCTTAGAAAAACCTTGACAAAGTACAGGCTCAGTGAGCACAATGTTGCCATTGAGAAGGATAGACACAGGAAAATCTGGCTCCCTGTAGAGGAAAGGCTGTGCAACCACTGCACCACAGCAGAACCTGAGACAGAGCTGCATTTCCTGACAGAATGTCAAAAAGATGTCCTTTACTCTGCAACTATTGATATTGTTTAATGTATGGTTGTTACTGTTGTCCAATTGACAATTTTGATTGGCAATATGTACATTGTTATGTCATGCCAATAAAGCAAATTGACTTGAATTGAGAGAGAGCGAGAGAGAGAGAGAGAGAGAGAGAGAGAGAGAGAGAGAGAGAGAGAGAGAGAGAGAGAGAGAGAGAGACAAAAGAGAGAAAAAAATCTTATTTACAATGACGGCCTATCCCGGCCAAACCCTAACCAGGGTGACGCTGGGCCAATTGTGTGCCACCCTGTGGGACTCCCAATCACACCACAGCAATACAGCCAACATTGAACCTACCTTAGTCTTACCAGGACACAGATTATGAGATGGGATTTTCAACAGCCTCAAAGGTGGTTTCATTATGAAGGCATTGCTGGACCACCCACAGCCATATCGACAGGCTTCACTTTAGCTGTCTTTATTGCAAAAGAAAAAAGGGTGAAGACCTCCAAGGCCTTCAATTCATTTTGTTTGTCTGCTAGGATCCTCACCGCTGAATCCATCCTTGGTGCTGCAGATACATGATAAGCACGACGGCTGTTGTTGTCATGGTTATTACTCGTATGGCGGGCAGAATGATAAACTTTGAAATGTCAGCCGATGCTGGCAGATGCCTATCACTTGAAAGGGCAGATTTGTGACCACATTTAAATTCATCCATTTTGCGAGTGAAATCATAAAAATGTTTATGTAATATTGACGAACGATAGGGAGAAAGAAAAACAACTGACCTATAGGAAGATGTTTGGATAGCGTGAGCTGCCTGTGAGGATGTCAATTTAGGATTCATTCCGCACAGTTAGTGGTCCTAAGCTGCTGTGTATGGGATGTTTTGACTGTAATTAATTTTCACTGGGACATTACATAACTGTACATGGTAACAATCACACTCTTCTCAAAAAACAGTAAACATTTTAATGATATTTCCCGATGTCCTCTTCTATTTCCCTTTGTGGATTCACGCTGCGGATCCAGTCCTAAATCATTTCTGTGAAGTATGATTTTCTTTGGACAGAATAACATAATTAGGCTACTCTCACAACCAATTCAGATCTGCAGTTCAATACCTGGAGGTATTCGACAGTTATAATCTACACTCTCAAGACGACTTCCCCATTTTCAATCCATAAACAACAAAAGGGACTTTCATTGTGTTTGTTTGAAGGTCTACAGAAGGCATTCACTGGAACCCAGGAACGTAGCTGGACCAATGCATTGGCAGAGATTTAGCTCACAGTTTTCTCTCGGATTTCACGTGAATCGATAAAATTGTAATTATGTTTTCCATAGATCCCCTGGTCTTCCATCCATCACAGGAATCTGACGTGCATTCTCCTTAACCTGTCCAGGCCCTTGATTAATGTCCACCCATCTGCACCAAGGCGGAGCTGGGAATCAAGAATCCAACGGTTTGTAAGCCAGTTCATCTGTAGGCTTTTGTAATGATGAGTAATTTAGTGGGATGTTTAATCAAAGTCGAAAATGATTGCTTGGCCACTGTCAAAACGATGTGTCGTGAACATAAAGGGAAATGGTTGTTTAAAGATGTTAGAGGACTGGAGATAGAGGGGCTGTAATTGGTTTTCCGTAGGATCCTGGGTGACGTCATTCATCCAATGTTGTTGTTCCATGTTTTGAACAACGTAAATACAGGATTGCAGTACACCATACAATTATTGTTTTGGATTACTACAATGTATCTCCGATTATCTCAAATTGATCTCCAATTATCTCCATTTAACTCTATCTCCAATTATCTCAAATGTTCTCCAATTATCTCAAATGTATCTCAAATTATTTTTTATGTATCTCAAATTATCTCAAATGTATCTCAAATTACCTACAATTGTCTCCAATTATCTCTAATTTGAGTTTGTTAGCATTGTATTGTATTGTGTATACCACATGGACAAAATCTGGTGTAAAGAAGTCAAATGTAACGTGTACTCTAAATGTAAAGTGGACTGTTAATCTGATTCATTTTCTTTGTTTGTCCCCAGCGGGTCTTGTTGCTACGCATGTCGCTTGGACCAGTCCCTTTCACGCTGTACAGTGTATTGATTGTAGATCCTCAGATGCTATAGGTTGAGGGGAAAATGTATATTAGGGCTGTCATCATTTGGGCTGTACTTTACATGCTGGAAAATCTGTGCTGAAAATCTGTTGCTGAAAATCTGCACTGAAAATCTGTGCTGAAAATCTATTGCTGAAAATCTATTGCTGAAAATCTGTGCTGAAAATCTGTTGCTGAAAATCTGTGCTGAAAATCTGTGCTGAAAATCTGTTGCTCAGGTGATTGGTGTAACATGGAGGTTGTTAGTGTAGTCTACAAGCCTATGTATTTGTTATTCAAATCAGGAGGACAATTTTAATCTGGTCTAATTTGTATTTTTTTTGTGCCCTGGTTGCAAATCTATAACCACAGGGCCACAACTGCTGTTTGTGGTTCCACAGATGATTGTGTTTCCCGGTATCAGTGATTGCCATAGACTTGATTCCCGAGGGGTCTTTCTGATGAGACTTTGATTGCCTTGCCATGGGTATGGATGCATTGAGCCAGGCAGTCCTTATCAGTGACTGTGTGCTTGCCTATTCAAATCACCCTTGGGTGGAAATGTTATGTATCCCCACCGTGGTCGCACATGCTATCACAGAAAGTTATCTCCCATTCACACTATCAACTGGAGAGAGAGAGAGAGAGAGAGAGAGAGAGAGAGAGAGAGAGAGAGAGAGAGAGAGAGACACACACACACACACACACACACACACAGAGAGAGACTCAGAGAGAGAGAGAGAGAGAGAGAGAGAGAGACAGAGACAGAGACAGAGACAGAGACAGAGACAGAGACACAGAGAGTGAGAGAGACACAGAGACACAGAGAGTGAGAGAGACACAGACACAGAGAGTGAAAGAGACACACACACACAGAGAGAGAGAGAGAGAGAGAGAGAGAGAGAGAGAGAGAGAGAGAGAGAGAGAGAGAGAGAGAGCCTGAGATATGAAATTGTGTGTTTTTAAGAAAATGAGAAAGGTGGCTTGCTGTCCATCAGGTGTCATTTCTATGGTTGTTTATGAGATTACCAACATGGCCCCTTGCTAACCTATTCCCATGTACCTTACACGTTTTTACTGGGTCAATTGGTAATTACATTGATGTCATCTAGTAATTAATTGGCTGTTCATCATAACAACAGCAGGAGTATTGTGAAATACAGGAGAGACACACATTTGTTAACATAATCCATAGCTGTCTGAATCCATACTCGGCAGAATCCAGAAACATTTAAATCTGTTGTTCCTCGGCTCACTTTCAGGCACTGTACGTCCATTATCTCCCATCCTCTCTCCTCCTCTTCTCCCTCGCCAACACGAGTTAGATCTGAGCAGCTTGCTTCCATCAGTGAAAGGCAACATCCAGTAAGGAAGTGAAACAGCAATGGCTGGTGGGTAGAGAGTGCTGCTGGTGTGTGGTAATAGGTTTGGACACAGTTGTGTGCACACTACTGACTCCACTGCCAGGGCTTATCACCAGTAAGGAGATTTCATTTTGGGGGGGACCAAGAGTACTCAACATATGTCCATGCTCCAAGAGAGGTTTGTGTGAAGACAGTCCACTGCACAGTAGATAAGATTAAGTGTTTGGAGCGGCTTTGTGAGCGACCCCGGAGCTAGTACACTTTGTAAGCAATGGACTTGGCAGGAGGGAGGAGTCTATCTGTTACCCTAGTGGTCTTGAACACAATCACACACACACAGTCACAAGGAACTGTAGTGAAGTGATGTACATTGTGAGAATACATATTTTCGACATGAGCTATTGTCTCCCACTGTTGCTGCATTTTACATGTGCTGTGTTTTCCCTTCATATAAACTGCAGTGTTCCTGTTTTCAAAAAACAACCGCATAATGTTTGTTTACTTACTGCAGCTCAAGTGAATTTGAGTAAAATTCACGTAGGCATTCCTTCTGAAAATGGAGGAGTCATTCCCCCAAATGTTGAAAAGTTTTTGGCGTTTTAGCGTGGAGGGTTTCTTTTGCACAGCGTCTCAGGGGTCTCAAGGCTTTTTGAACCAGAGAGAACAAAGGACCACAAGGCGGCTGCTCTGCTCTCGACAGGGAGAAAAGGAAGAGAAAGGAAGTGATGGAGGGCCACAGCCCTGTAGATGAGAGGAACCCTCTCTCTGTAATTAGACATTCTCACTGAGATTAAGTTGAATTTGCAAGTTCCTGGATAATCATAAATTGGGCAGCAGGCTCTTTTAATAATGGGGTAATGGCCCTCCTTTTAATAATGGGTAATGGGGTAATGGTCCTCCTTTTAATAATGGGTGCTGGGGTATGGCCCTCCTTTTAATAATGGGTAATGGGGTAATGGCCCTCCTTTTAATAATGGGTAATGGCCCT
>QNTS01001804.1:198115-220861 GCA_003317085.1 Hucho hucho
TATGGCCCTCCTTTTAATAATGGGTAATGGGGTATGGCCCTCCTTTTAATAGTGGGGTATGGCCCTCTTTTATCAATGGGTAATGGGTAATTGCCCTATTCTAATAATGGGTAATGGGGTAATTGCCCTCCTTTTAGTAATGGGTGATGGGGTATGGCCCTCTTTTAACAATGGGTAATGGGGTATGGCCCTCTTTTAATAATGGGTAATGGGTTATGGCCCTCGTTTTCCTTCTTTCCCGACCTCTTTCCGATCAGTATCATTGTGGTATCTTTTGAACAGAATAGGCACGCTTTGGTTTCCTCCCCCAGATGGCAGCTGCCATCTCCAGCAGAGCTACAAGGCCTGCTGGTAAGGAAAGGTTTTTGCAGACATCAGCTAATTCTCCAGTTAAGATTACATACGACTGTATTCCTCGAACAGAAAATGTCTTTCATAGAAAGGGGTTCTGTTTTCATGTGGCATCAGTTCCTCACAGCATAATGAGATAGTGTGGACATCACAGGCATTGGGAAGCATTCACTAATGTGTGTGTGTCCCCTCCAGTACTGTGTGCTTTAATAGGGCCTTTCAACACAGGGAGATTCATGCCAGCTAACTCATTAGAGAGGCAAGCAGCTGTGAAACCTGGAGATTTGTTTAATTGGTAGGCCTACTATCAACTTCAGTGTGCTGCCCCATCCACTGAAATTGTTAGAAGGGTATAGACGTAGTAGGCCACTGTTATATAACCAATGAAAGAACCTGAAACCCTGCTGTGTGGTTTCCTTTACCTGCAGTTGATTGAAGTAGCGCCATGGGAGATTGACTCATATTTGTTTACGATAGTAATATTTGAGAAGGTCAGAGCTCCACCATCGACTCAATACTTAGAGAGATTCTATTTCTGGATCTGACATTAAAATGACAGTGATGTTGACAAATAAGTATCATGTGAATATATTGCGTGAGTATCAAGAAGAATCCTTAAGGCTGGTTTATAGTCAGTCTGTCAGGCTGTAACAACATGTCTTTAGTAGACCATCACCGTGCCAAAACAACATTTAATTTATGCTAAAATGCTGACTGTCTGTAGACATCAGTGTGCTGCTAACAATATATCTTCCTCCACTGTTCCAGCCTTTAGTGAAATAATTTGTTCCATTTAAGAAAACCAAACAACATTACATTATACTGTATAATCTATGGCAATTATTAGAGCCCTAGAAATAAAAGGTTAGTGGTGTACTATTGGATATTGTGGATGTTGTTGTCATCAGAGTTTCATAGCAGCAGGTTGGGAAACTGGGCTGCGAATCACCTGGTGTTGAAACAAGACTCAACCTGATTCAGAAATCATAATCCTTCAACAACTCATTTTCTGGGTTCTTCTGTGCCTGCATGTGGCTCTCTCCTTAGAGATGAGCTGCTTCTGATCTCAGCCTCTCTCTCTCTCTCTCTCTCTCTCTCTCTCTCTCTCTCTCCATCCCTCCCTCCCTCTCAGTTGAATCCCTGCAGTTATCACATTTTTGAGGTAAGACCCAGATGCAGACTGTGTCGAAGTAACACAGTTTATTACAACAAGGGCAGGCAAATGACAGGTCAAGGCAGGCAGGGGTCAATAATCCAGAGAGGGTGTAAAGGTACAGGACAGCAGGCAGTCTCATGGTCAGGTCAGGCAGAGGTCGGTAATCCAGAGTAGTGGGGCAAAGGTACAGGACGACAGGCAGGCTCAGGGCAGGCAGAACGGTCAGAACCGGGAAACTAGAAAACAGGAGCAAGGAACAGGCGGGAGTAGGGAAACAAAACGCTGGTAGGTTCTACAAACAAAACGAATTGGCAACAGACAAACAGAGAACACAGGTATAAATACACAGGGGATAAAGGGGAGGAAGGGCGACACCTGGAGTGGGGTGGAGACAAGCACAAAGACAGGTGAAATATCAGGGTGTGACAGCAGTTCAGGATTACATACAGAATATAAGACAGAAAAATAAGTTAAATGCTGTCTGACAATTATCTCACTGGTGGTGAACAGTTATAACTGTCAGAGTAATTACTGTGGGTTCCTCTAAGTGCCACTGAGGTGTCCTCCATCCTCCATGTACAGACTTAACAGCTTACATAAACTGACTCTGGCTCTCACAGTTAGAAACTCCTCACTCCAAGGTTTCACACATCTTAGCACAGACAATAGGAGAAGAAAACAGTGGGAGATGTACTGGAAGGGAAAGAGAGAGGGAGAGATGTCAACTCACACTACATCGGGAGCTCATTCCAATCCTCAGACCTGTGGAACTGCAAGCACAGTATATGTATAATCTTCAGGATATTCAGAATCTTCATTATTGACAGATGTCTCATACATGAGTGACACTGCTGAGCTGAAGAAGTTTCATAGTGGGTTCAGAACATGCTCTGTTGTGCTTCTGAGAAGAGAACAATACCTGAGAAACACTCACTGACAGCCACGTACAGACAGTGGAGATATATGCGAAAGACAGTTTTAGAAACAAACATTGTAATGTGTGTTGGATTCCTCTCCATAGGGATCTTGTCGCCAAGGTAATTCTACAGGAAGTGTTTGGACTATTTTTAACCAGAGCTGAAGGTTGAGTTTGCATCCATTAGCAGTGATTGGCAGAACTCCTTTTATCTCCAGAGTCCCTTTTTATTCTTTCATCTCCAGATGGAGAGCACATTAGCAGCCATATTTAATCAAAGCCCTGGCAGGGTTTCTTTTGTGCTGTGAGAGACCAAGTGCGATGTAATGTGAAGTTGGCTATCCAATTTTCTTTACGTTCAGTAAGTACTATTTTAGTGATTACATTACTCTTAACATGCATTGTCATAGGAGGACAGGCTTAGATGCTGAGTGTAACTCCCACTCCCGTAGATACACTAAAGTATTTCAACCATATCACCAGCAGTGTCTTGGCCCCTTGTCTTCCATTCATTTTATGGTTAGTCTACTGTCAGGCTGAAAGCAGGATGTCTCTGAGGGTGTTGTTAGGGTTAGGGTTAGTCTACTGTCAGGCTGAAAGCAGGATGTCTCTGAGGGTGTTGTTAGGGTTAGGGTTAGTCTACTGTCAGGCTGAAAGCAGGATGTCTCTGAGGGTGTTGTTTGGGTTAGTCTACTGTCAGGCTGAAAGCAGGATGTCTCTGAAGGTGTTGTTAGGGTTAGTCTACTGTCAGGCTGAAAGCAGGATGTCTCTGAGGGTGTTGTTAGGGTTAGTCTACTGTCAGGCTGAAAGCAGGATGTCTCTGAGGGTGTTGTTAGGGGTAGGGTTTGTCTACTGTCAGGCTGAAAGCAGGATGTTTCTGTTGTTTGTCTTGCTCCAGAAGGAACACCAGTGACAGAGGACAAGGTCTTTGGCCACACACACACACACACAGACACAGACACAGACACAGACACACAGACACACAGACACAGACACAGACACAGACACAGACACAGACACAGACACAGACACAGACACAGAGACAGACACAGACACACACACACACACACACACACACACACACACACACACACACACACACGCACACACACACACAAAGGACAGGGATTGAATGAGTCCCTGGCAGGACGAGTTGTCTAATGGAACAGAGTGGTGACTGTGGCCCCATGGGAGATTATGCCACAGTCCATAATGAGTGGCATAATGGCACGATTACAGCAGGGCTTAATGACTTAGAAATGGCCGCTTGCTGTCATAATGCACACCCTCTGCTGCCGTGCACGCTCCCCCACTGCCGTGCACGCTACTCAGCCCTCCTCCCTCATTAGGCCAGGCCTCTAATTGATGGACAATTTGGAAAATATACACACACAAACACACACAGACACAGACACACACGCAGACACAGACAGACAAGCTCACACACATACACACACACGGACACACGAACACACACATACACGCAAACAGACACACACACACACACACACACACACACACACACACACACACACACACACACACACACACACACACACACACACACACACACACACACACACACACACACACACACACACACACACACACACACACACACACACACACACACACACACACACACACACACACACACACACACACACACACACACACACACACACACACACTTATCAATCACTTACAATACAACCCTGTGGACATGAAGTACATGCGAAAGGATTCATATTTGATGTATTCCTATTCTAATGATTGTTGTGTTAGTGTTGAGAGAAGGACCTGTAATCAGCATGTCAGTTCTGTGTACACCAGGAGTATCATGAACACATAACAAATACACTTTGATTTGGTTTTGATTTGACAGATTTGATTCTCCACAAAAAAACCACTCCATCTAATGATGTCAGACAAAATCAAATCAAAAGGCTATAACTAACTGAACATGGTCCGTCATCAGGCAGCCATGTACAGTAGCTATAGCCCTCAGGATAAAGCTACATAATTAACGCTACCTGTGTTATGACAGGTAGGATTAAACACACATACGTTATCTTTCAAAGAGCTGAGAGTTCTCAGGAGGAAACAGACTTGACAGGCTGTAAGGATTCAGACACCTCATCTAACGGGATCAGATGTCACGTCAGTCGAAGGTGTAATTTTCATTAACCTCCAGTCGTGCCATGATTTGAATGCTACAATTAGCTGATTGTGATTGATTGATAAAGTCAGTACTTTTTCTACTATAGAGCTTGGAGGAGGTTGGCGGTAGATCATGCATGCCTACATCTACCAACCTACCCTCCCTTTCCCTCCACCTTTATCTCTCTTTCTTTCTCCTCTCTTCCTCTCTTCCACTCTCTAATCTCGTCACCCCCCCTCTTTCTCGCCCTCACTCCCCTCTCTCTTTCTCTCTTTCTCTCCCTCTCCTTTCTACCCCTCTCTCTCTCTCTCTCTCTCTCTTTCTCTCCTTCTCTCTCTCTAACTCTCTCTCCCTCTCTCTTCTCTCTCTCCCTCTCTCACTCTCTGTCTCTCTCTCTCTCTCTCTTTTTCTCTCTCACTGAAGCTTGCGTGTCTTTCTGCAGCGGCTGTGGCAGAATTGCGGTCATGGCATGGGTCAAATGCAGGCCGTCTCAGCACAGCATGACTGCCACGCGTTAAGCAATAATGAATAGGGCCCAGCTGACACCACTGCAAAGAAATACAAATAAGACTCCTCTTCCTAATCTATTTGGAGAAATGCAGAATGATATGTGTGAAGGCTCCGGCAATAAAATATTTATCAGACTAATAAGGTTGACCAGTGATCAGTCTGGGATGTGGCGTGAAAAGGCTTATCTAACGAACATGTCGAAGCTCTCAGAGGGGGGTCACTCACATTGAGCTCTTCAGTCAGGCCTTCAGTCTGGAGAGGTCACAGTTTCAACATTGGAGTGGTCTGGAGTACTCATATACACTCAATTTCGAACAAATGAAGGTATGTGTTGGAATTTTGTGTTTTGTAAAGGAGAGAAGTGTTAATGGTTTTCATATTCCTCTCTCTAGTTTACACCCTTTTATGCCTTTTTCTCAAAATCCATCAATCAATCAAATGTATTTAAAAAGCCCTTCTTACATCAGCAGATGTCACAAAGTGCTGTACAGAAACCCAGCCTAAAACACCAACAGCAAACAATGCAGACGTAGAAGCATGGTCACCCTCTCTCAATTCAAGATTACATACAGAATATAAGTGTCACTGCTGGTGTGTATAGCTGGTGTAGAAGTCAGATTCAGGAAAGCAGAGATGAGTGAACAACGTATTTTAATAAAATACAGTAAAAGGAATAACCAATCCAACGTGCCCTATAAAACACACGGGCGAATATAACCAGCCGTAAACTCGGCAGAGAAAACAACAAACAATCACGCACAAAAGCCATGGGGAAAAAGCCAGAGGGCTAGATAATGAACATGTAATTGGGGAATAGAAACCAGGTGTGTAAAACAAAGACAAAACAAATGGAACATGAAAAATTGATCGGTGATGGCTAGAAAGCCGGTAACGTCGACCGCCGAAAACCGCCCGAACAAGAAGAGGGACCGACTTCGGCGGAAGTCGTGACAATAAGACTAAATAAGTAAAATGCTGTCTGCCAGTTATAACCGTCAGAGTAATTACTGTGGGTTCCTCTAAGTGCCACTGTTCTGGTAAACATCTGAGGGATAGTGCTGGAGAATTGAAACCACTCTGAAACTAGGCAACAGTAAATGTGTTGTCCACCAGGAATGATGCAGCATCCCTTCTTGGGTCAATTAGTGACAACAATTCAAGCTCAAATGGGACAGGTGATATTCTTGTTCAAAGGAATTTCAGTTGATTATTACAGTGCCCCCGTTGGGCCTATCAGTGTGATTTTGGAAATGCCGGATCTCTATTGCAAGACGTATCATTCACCCAAGTTTTGTACAAATTGTGTCAGTGGTGTCTGAGATATTGCATGTGACTAACGTGCAAATGGATGGAGACAGAGCCATAGTCCCCATCCAATTTCACCGTGGGGGACAATAACATTGTTTTAGCCCTCCATGTGACCAATCAGAGCCCTCCACATGACCAATCAGAGCCCTCCACACGACCAATGAGTTCCTCTGTGTGGTCAATATGAATGTTCTTGCATATACTGAGCCTTGGCAGTGTTTGTGAATTTTGTTACAATAAGAATATACTTGACTGATTTATATGCATTTGTGCCAGACCACGCCCACATGAATGTTTCTTGGTCAATAGCAGCCATGTTGTTTGGGTACTAGTCTGGAAAATACCGAGACGAGAGACCTTTGTCCATAGATGCCACATATCGAGTTTAGTATGGATCGGTCACTCAGTGCCAGAAGAGTAGTATTTTAGGTGTTTTTCACAAAATTCAAAATAGCAGAAAATCCATAATGGCGACCTTATGTCCCTGAGGCAATTGTGTAATTTGTGAAGAGAGGGACCTATGTACTGAATTTCATGACTTTAGGTCAAATGGGGTGAGGGGCGTGACCTTTCAAAATTTGTATTTTACATTTCTTGTTATAGCGCCACCATCTGTAAATGCTTCATCTCTATGGGAAGACACATCATTCACCCAACTTTAGTCAAAATCAGGACAGTTTAGTCAAAATCAAGACAGTGCTGTCTGAGATATCGCGTGTAACTAATGCACAAACAAACAGACTGTCCTGATTTGTGTCTATCAATTGTGGGGGACAATTGATAGACAGAGGTGTGGAAGCAAGGACTGACCATCCATGATATCAAAATCATAGTTAAAACATTTTTTGGAGGCTATACAGTGTTTGTTTCCATTTATAACGTTTACAAAAATTGGGGTAAAACAAGCTTCCAGACAAACACAGTGCCACCGACGCGGCCCGTTAGCAAGGACTGTGGACTCTCCTTCTACGTGGCCGACGTGAGTAAGACATTTAAACGTGTTAACCCTCAAAAGGCTGCCGGCCCAGATGGCATCCCTAGCCACTTCCTCAGAGCATGCGCAGAGCAGATGGTGTGTTTATGAACATATTCAATCGCTCCCTATCACAGTCTGCTGTCCCCACATGCTTCAAGATGGCCACTAATGTTCCTGTACCCAAGAAGGAAAAGGTAATAGAATTAATGACTATCGCCCCGTAGCACTCACTTCTGTCATCATGAAGTACTTTGAGAGAATAGTCAAGGATCATATCACCTCCACCTTACCTGACAACCTAGACCCACTTTAATTTGCTTTCTGCCCCAATAGGTCCACAGACGATGCAATCGCCATCACACTGCACACTGCCCTATCTAATCTGGACAAGAGGAATACCTGTTAATTGATTACAGCTCAGCATTCAACACCATAGTAACCTCCAAGCTCATCATTAAGCTTGAGGCACTGGGTCTCAACCCCGCCCTGTGTGATTGGGTCCTGGACTTCCTGACGGTGAAGGTAGGAAACAACATCTCCACTTTGCTGATTCTCAACACTGGGGCCCCACAAGGGTGCGTGCTCAGCCCCTTCCTGTGCTCCCTGTTCACCCATGACTGCATGACCATGCACGCCTCCAATTCAATCATCTCATTTGCAGACAACACAACAGTAGTGGGCTTGATTACCAACAATGACGAGACAGACTACAGCGAGGAGGTGAGGGCACTCGGAGTGTGGTGTCAGCAAAACAACCTCTCACTCAACGTCAACAAAAGAAGGTGGAAAGTTTTAAGGTCCTCGACGTACACATCACGGACAAACTGAAATGGTCCATCCACACAGACTGTGGTGAAGAACGCGCAACACTAACAAAACCCTCACAAACTTTTACAGATGCACAATGGAGAGCATCCTGTCAGGCTGCATCACCGCCTGATATGGCAACTGCACAGCACACAAACGCAAGGCTCTCCAGAGGGTGGTGCAGTCTGCACAACGCATCACCGGGGGCAAACTACCTGCCCTCCAGGGCCCTCAATGTCACAGGAAGGCCAAAAATATAATCAAGGACAACAATCACCCGAGCCACTGCCTATCACCCCGCTACCATCCAGAAGGCAAGGTCAGTACAGGTGCATCAAAGCTGGGACCGAGAGACTGAAAAACAGCTTCTATCTATTATTGCAAGTCCATCAGACTGTTAAACAGCCATCACTAACACAGAGAGGCTTCTGCCTACATACAGACTTGAAATCATTGGCCACTTTAATACTAGTCACCTTAATAACGCCACTTTAATAAAGTTTATATACAGTTGAAGTTGGAAGTTTACATACACCTTAGCCAAATACATTTAAACTCGGTTTTTCATAATTCCTGACATTTAATCCTAGTAAACATTCCCTGTCTTAGGTCAGTTAGGATCACCACTTTGTTTAAGAATGTGACATGTCAGAATAATAGTAGAGAGAATGATTTATTTCAGCTTTTATTTCTTTCATCACATTCCCAGTGGGTCAGAAGTTTACATACACTCAATTAGTATTTGGTAGCATTGCCTTTAACTTAGCTCCCGAGGTGACGGTTTTGGAGAGCCTGGCGTGCCCAAAGTAAAATGCCTCCCACTCAGGCCCAGAAAATAGGATATGCACATAATTAGTACTATTTGATAGGAAACACTCTGAAGTTTCTAAGAGTGTTAACATATTGTCTGTGAATGTAACAGAATGGATATGGCAGGCAAAAACCAGAGGAATTTCTGTCCTGGAAAAAGTGATTTTGACACATTGCCTCATTTTGAACCCCTCCCTTATGAAAATGCCCATATAAGGGAGTAAGATTTCAGTACCTATTGCTTCCACTGGATGTCAACAGTCTCTAGACAGTGTTTTGATTCTGTTTAGTTGCTCTAGATGGTAATAGAAGAAGAATTAGGAAGTGGTCACAGAGAAGTAAACAGAAGAGAATGCGCATTCACCGGCTTGCGCGCGCTGTGGTTTTTTCCTTTCCTATCGCCCAGTTTATATTCCGGTTGAAGTATTATACTAAATATACATAAAAGTGTTCCTAAGGATACATTATCAATGATGTTTGATTGTTCTTGGACAAGTTTATAGGTATAGGTTGAACGAGTTCTCTTCACGTTTCAATGGGCAAGTGGACGCTGTATTTTCTCATCATAACGCACCAACCAAACGGAGATTTATGGATATAATACATTACTTTTTCTAACAAAAGAACCATGGATTGTCTTCGTTGGACAGTTGGGAAGCCCTCAGCAGAAGTTCTTCAAAAGGTAATTGATTTGTTTTCACTGTGAAATGTGTTTTGTGTGAACCGCGATGGTTTATGAATTTATGGTAATGAAAAAATATTGGAGGTGCTACCCTCAAACAATCAAATGTAGTGCTTTCCCCGTAAAGCCTTTTTGAAATCTGACAACGCTGTGATATTGCCAAGAAGCAGAGCTTTTGATGACTATGCAACACTTGTATATTGATGAATGTTTAATAATTCAACTTTTGGATTTTGAATTTGGCGCCTTGCATTTCACCGGGTAGTGTCGGGAGTGGGGCGCGCCCCACTGCATCTTAAGAGGTTAAATTGTTTAACTTGGGTCAAACATTTCGGGTAGCCTTCCACAACCTTCCCACAATAAGTTTGATGAATTTTGACCCATTTCTCTTGACAGAGCTGGAACTGAGTCAGGTTTGTAGGCTTCTTTGCTCGCACACGCTTTTTCAGTTCTGCCCACACATTTTCTATAGGATTGAGGTCAGGGCTTTGTGTTGGCCACTCCAATACCTTGACTTTGTTGTCCTTAAGCATTTTGCCACAACTTTGGAAGTATGCTTGGGTTTATTGTCCATTTGGAAGACCCATTTGCGACCAAGCTTTAACTTCCTGACTGATGTTGCTTCAATATATCCACATAATATTCCTTCCTCATGATGCCATCTATTTTGTGAAGTGCACCAGCCCCTCCTGCAGCAAAGCACCTCCAAAACATGATGCTGCCACCCCTGTGCTTCACGGTTGGGATGGTGTTCTTCGGCTTGCAAGCCTCCCCCTTTTTCCTCCAAACATAACAATGGTCTTTATGGCCATCATGGCTATTTTTGTTTCATCAGACCAGAGGACATTTCTCCAAAAAGTACGATCTTTGTTCCCATGTGCAGTTGCAAACCGTAGTCTGGCTTTTTTATGGCGGTTTCGGAGCAGTGGCTTCTTCCTTGCTGAGCGGCCTTTCAGGTTTTGTTGATATAGGACTTGTTTTACTGTGGATATAGATCCATTTGTACCTGTTTCCTCCAGCATCTTCACAAGGCCCTTTGCTGTTGTTCTGGGATTGCTTTGCACTTTTCGCACCAAAGTACGTTCATCTCCAGGAGACAGAATGTATCTCCTTCTTGAGTGGTATGATGGCTGTGAAGTCCCATGGTGTTTACACTTGGGTACTATTGTTTGTACAAATGAACGTGGTACCTTCAGGCATTTGGAAATTGCTCCCAAGGATGAACCAGACTTGTGGGGGTCTACAATTTTCTTTCTGAGGTCTTGGCTGATTTCTTTTGATTTTCCCATGATGTCAAGCAAAGAGGCACTGAGTTTGAATGTAGGCCTTGAAATACATCCACAGGTACACCTCCAATTGACTCAAATGATGTCAATTAGCCTATCAGAAGCTTCTAAAGCCATGAGGCACAGTCAACTTAGTGTATGTAAACTTCTGACCCACTGGAATTATGATACAGTGAATTATAAGTGAAGTAATCTGTCTGTAAACAATTGTTGGTAAAATGACTTGTGTCATGCACAAAGTAGATGTCCTAACCAACTTGCAAAAACTACAGTTTGTTAACTACTTAGGGAGCAGTGGGGCGCTACCCGGTGAAATGTAAGGCGCCAAATTCAAAATCCAAAAGTTGAATTATTAAACATTCATCAATATACAAGTGTTGCATAGTCATCAAAAGCTCTGCTTCTTGGCAATATCACAGCGTTGTCAGATTTCAAAAAGGCTTTACGGCGAAAGCACAACATTTGATTGTTTGAGGATAGCAATATTTATACAATATTTATCAATTAGCATAAATTCATAAACCAGCGCGGTTCACACAAAACCCATTTCACAGCGAAAACAAATCCCTTATCTTTTGAAGAACTTCTGCTGAGGGCTTCCCAAGTGTCCAACGAAGACATCCAATGGTTCTTTTGTTAGAAAAAGTCATTTATTATATCCATAAATCAGAAAATCCAACGTCGAATTGCCCATTGAAACGTGAAGAGAACGCGTTCAAATATACCTATAAACTTTTCCTAAACAAATTAAATACCAGTTATAATGCATCCTTAGCTATCCTTTTATGAATATTTGCAATAATATTTTACTCGGATGGTCACCTAAACGTTGTATAAGTAAAATAAAGTGGGGCGCGCACCCAGACACGCACCCGAGAAAACTTGTTGACATTTCTGGTCCCCTTACCATTTCCTGTTCCTATCCGTTCCTCTTACTCCATTCACTCCCAGTCTTTGTATATAGACTGTTGACATCTAGTGGAAGCCATAGGTACTGCAATCCGGGAGCTGGAGAGAGTGTCAAACAGAGCAAAGGTCACCAAAAACTGCATTTCCAGTTGGATTTTCCTCTGGTTTTTGCCTGCTATATCAGTTATTTTAAACTCACAGACATTATGTTAACACTTTTAGAAACTTCAGAGTGTTTCCTATCCAATAGTACAAATTATGTGCATATCCTATTTTCTGAGCCTGAGTGGCAGGCATTTTACTTTGGGCACGCCAGACTCTCCAAAACCGTCACCTCTGCTGCCGCTCCCTAAGAAGTTAACAAGAAATTTGTGGAGTGGTTGAAAAACGAGTTTTAATGACTCCAACCTAAGTGTATGTAAACTTCCAACTTCAACTGTATATACTGTATATACATCTATTGCATCTTGCCTATGCCGCTATGTCATTGCTCATCCATATATTTATATGTATATATTCTTATTCCATTCCTTTACTCAGATTTGTGTGTATTAGGTATATGTTGTGGAATTGTTAGATATTACTTGTTAGATATTACTGCACTGTCAGAACTAGAAGCACAAGCACTAGACCTGCAGTAACATCTGCTAACCATGTGTATGTGACCAATGCCATTTGATTTGATTTGAGCTTATAATTTGGGTTCTGATGGGGTTTGAGAGTTGAACTAAGCTCAAGGATTTAAAGTTACATTCTTTAATAATTAATGGGTATATATAATTAATTTAAAAGTCAAAAAATGAATGTATCAACTGCGGATTGCCCCTTTAAGAGAACATGTAGGTGATATTACTGAGGATGCTTCAGGTCCAATCATAGTCTCTGTCAGCGACGCATCCATCCATCTCAGCATCTGTCTATTGGAAAGGTTGGGGATGAGTCCCAGCTGACATTTGAATACACCCCCTGGTTCTCAATTCCCCCCTGTTGCCTTTCTGCCAGGCTCTTCAGCCTAGTTTATATTGAGCTCATGCACCTCTATGGCCAAACCTGATCGATATGTTATTGCAGCATTGTCAGATAGGACATATCTGCCATTTAGATTCCAGTGAGCTGGAACTCCGTGTTCTTTACCCCATGATTCTAGAATCTAAACCGTGTCCACAGCGGTATTTATGAAGGTAAACCTTTATATTTTTCGAAGGTAAACCTTCATCTGCAATATGTAACTTTTTGGGCGACCTGACCAAATTCACATAGAAATATGAGTTATAGATCTGTCATTCTCATTGAAAGCAAGTTTAAGAAGCGGTCGATCTGTTCTATGTGTGTTTTTGCATCTTTTACTTTAAGTTTTGTACACCAGCTTCAAATAGCTCAAATACAATATTTTTTCTTATGGAAAATAAACTGAAATTAGGCAAACTATTAGAATTTTAGCAACCAGGAAATGGAGCACCGATTTTCGCATAGTGCATCTTTAAAGATTATCGCCTTCAGCATTGGGATACAAGTTTTGTTGCTGCTGTTCCTTTTGAGTGAGAGTGTGATGTGCCATAAAAAACTTTAATTTGTTAATTATCTCCCTAACCAATTAGTTAAGCAGCGTGATAAATCATGGCATGGATACTATTTTGGAAGTACTCTGTGGCGGCCTCATGCATTGGTAATGACAGAGGAGCTCAAATTGCCTTCCTATAGCTGTCTTCTGATGCATTCGGGGATATATAGCGTTATTGTGTTCAAATGGTGCTGTGCTTTAACGTCTTTTTGACAATGTTTGGAGAAGTACACCCTCACCCTCACACAAACACACACACACACACACGGACACACACATACGCAGACAAGTACACACGCACACACACACACGCACGCACACACACACACACGTATGCACACACACACAGACACACACACACACGCACACACATGCACACACACATACACACACACACTCACACACACACACACACACACACTCACACACTGTGCCTTGGTGACAAATCATGTTCTTGAAGGATTTGATCAATTTCCTCCCCATTTTCTTTTCTCAGTAGGTTTGAAATGACGTTTCATTGACTGCTTTCACTGTTCGTCTGCACCTGTTGTTTACGAAGCATGTGACAAATCTAATTTGTCCTAGGCCCCATAACTCGTTATGCTATGGTATCCTCTATCTCAGATTCCTCCACTGCGTTGAGTCAGCAATACTCTTCAAACATTCAGGGAAACATTAGCAGTAGAGTGAATTGGGTTTCGCTTATCTGCGGCATGTATTCTCTGAAACATGTTGTTGTCATAACAACCAGTACCTTCTCTCTGTACCCCAGGTGGTGTATTAGGCTGTCAAGCCTTCTGATCCATCCTTTATTTCTAAAACAAACAATTCAGAAAGTAGGCCTACTCTGCTCAAATTCACACAGGAAGGTAAACGTATTCTAAATGCGGTTTGTAAGAAGCGTGGCGGAGGTTTCAGACAGGGGAAGCAATCGGCGGGAAGACTAACACCGCTCAGATTGGGGAATACATGTCTCCTTTTGATTGGAGTCTCCCCCCCCCCACACGCACACCCCATTCTATTCCGGACACCTCTGTGTACACTGCGTGGGTCTTTCGCCAATACGACGCATGTCAAACAAAATATATATATATATTTTTGGGAAATTGCGAAGTAAAGAGGTTGTAGTAGGAGATTAGGGTCCTGAGGATCAAGAGTGTGACGTCTGAATACAACGGAGATTACCGTGTGGCACCCATTAATCCCAGATGGTGAAGGCCTTACCCGCGAGTCTGCTCTGGACAACAAGTTTGAAGATGAGGCGATATTAATCTTCCCACTGTGTTTTGGTACTGGCATCACAGCTAAGGGTCTGTAAGGGCATTGTAAGTGGAAGTAGCCTTGTAACGGCAAGGAAATTGGTGCAGGCAGTAAATCACATGCAGAATTCTGGGTCCGTAAGGAGCATGGCAGAATTATCTCTTTATTTTCTGTTTTATGCATCAGGTTTAACACCCACACATTAAACAGCTTCTCTGCTGGAGATGTTTTGAGCTTCTGTAGAGATCCTGTCGGAGGAAGGGTTGGTCACTGGTGTCGCTGGTGTCCTTACTGTCTACTATGTTCCCTGTGTTTTTCACATGCGTTGATAGACAATAGACAATCATACATTTGACTCTTCAAATACTGTAAATTGAAGAAGGTTCAATACCCAAGGACATGCTTTAATCTGTCCAGTTCTAAAAACAATTATTAGAATTCGCATTTTTAATATTCAGAACTTGTCTTGCTCTCTTCCCTCTTTATGAATTATGTATGTTAGTCCCTTTTATGCACATTTAGTACCGCTGCTTCAACACTGGTCGGTACAAAAAAAGAAGACTGTGTCCCCTACATGAGTAGGAAAGCCTTGACAAGAAGCAGATGGTAACAAAAAACAGGTGGCTTAATTATATCACCACAACTTTGCACCTCAATCAGAGACTGAGTTTAGACAGTGTTAATATCTCTCTCTCCCTCTCTCTCTCTCTCTCTCTCTCTCTCCCCATCTTCTATGATAATGAAGCAGGCCACCCCAGGGAGTTAGGAAAAGCCCAGAACTCTACAACACAATTTCCTCATACTGAAATCTGACATCAAGCTCAGAGGGGAGTCAGAGGCTGCATCTAAATCGTCTTGAGTGGCTTCTTCTTCTCGTTTTCCGTCATCTGCAATGACTTGATAGGACAGGTGAAAATGAGACTTTGCTTTTCTTCTGCCCAATTATTTCATAATACGGATGGAATTACACGTTAGATGACTGAGATTCCCCGAATTATCAGCAACATTACGGAGACCATTTCTGACAAAAACCTACCAGACTCTTTCTTTACCGAACAACTCTCTTTGACATCGTAGGGTAACCTGTCTCTCTTTGCCCACAACTTTGTCAGCACACTCATATGTACGTCAACAGATTCTCCTGAAGCAGCCACTCACTGCCATACTGTACATTCTGCTTTGCAGTGGGAGATAACAGCTCAGCACTCTCTTCCAGCAGAGGGATTTGAAGGCCCTTCCCCTATCCTATGGCTTACATCTCCATAATGGCCTCATTATTCAACGCTGGGGGTGAAGTAATGAGTCTCTCACTAGATGCTGAGTATCACCTTTTTTGAGAGGTTGCATCCAGAATTCATCCTTCTGGTTAGTACTTTGGGGAGATACCATGGCAGAGAGAGAGATAATGAATGTGGTTAAGTTTGGTTTGGTAGGACAAAAGCTACGGCAGGAGATATAGCTGAAGAACAATATATTATTCCCACTCCAGTGTAGCTCTAGATTACTAGCTGATTGTATTGTGTTTAGCCATCCTTACACTTTTATGTCCAAGAGAATCATTTTCAAAGTCATATCTATCGATTAGAGCCTGGTTTTATGCATCTGAGTTTTACATTCTAAAGGTCATAAATTTGCTTTATCATCATATCTATATTTCTAACATGATCCACTGTGTTTCAAATTTGAACAGGGCATCACTGAATATATTATGATTACTGTTCCTTCTCTAGGAAAACCACTAGGCAGTACACAAACTGTGACGAGTGATAATATTGAGGTCTTCGCTGTTAGAGAGAGTGTATCTGCCAAGGCACTTCTCCCCTCAGCGTATTGAGGCCCGTCAGGATTAGCTAATGACCCGTGGGCTGTGTCTGCAGATGGAATCTCTGTGTATCTCAGAGGACTTCCATGTTATAGTTGATACGTAACAGCAGATCCTGAGGGGTTCCTCAGGATGTCTCTCTGTATCTCAGAGGACTTCCATGTTATAGTTGATACGTAACAGCAGATCCTAAGAGTAGCTTTGACGAAACAGCTACATGACAAATATAGTCGAAGCAATTCCATATTTAAGGGATTTACATCATTTGCCAATTATGTAAGCATCTGGTAGACGTTTTCCCTGTTATGTGTCTGTGTCTGTCTTGTGTTGTGTAGTGTGTGAGTGTGTATTCTATAGCCTGGCTGTCTTTATAAAGTCTAGCTGTCTTGTGTTGTGTTATGTTGTGTGAGTAAGTGAGTGTGTATTGCGTGGCCAGGCTCCCTTTATGAAGTCAAATCAAATAAAAAATAAAATGGTATTTGTCACATGCACCGAATACAACAAGTGTAGACCTTACAGTGAAATGCTTACTTACAAGCCCTTAACCAACAATGCAGTTTTAAGAATCAAAAATAAATTAAAATATTATTAAAATATAACAAATAATTAAGTAGCAACAATAAAATTTTTGGGCCTTCTGGTAGGCTCGTGTCACTGGGCAGCTCTCGGCTGTGTTTCCCTTTGTAGTGCGTAATAGTTTGCAAGCCCTGCCACATCTGACGAGCGTCAGAGCCAGTGTAATACGATTCAATCTTAGTCCTGTATTGACTCTTTGCCTGTTTGAAGTTTAGTCGGAGGGCATAGCTGTCTGTCTTGTCTTGTTGTGTGACTGTGTAATACCACCATTGAGTGTGTGTCTGTTTGCAGATTTCTCTGTGTCTCTGTGCCAGTGGAGGCTGCTGAGGGAGGACGGCTCATAATAATGACTGGAACGGAGTGAATGGAATGGCATCAAGCCATGTGTTTGATGTATTTGATACCATTCCAGTCATTCCACTCCAGTCAATACCACGAGCCCGCCCTCCCCAATTAAGGTGCCACCAACCTCTTGTGTTGTGCCTTGTGTGTAATTGTGTACAGTGTAATTGTTACTATGTTGTTGTCTTGTGTGTACTGTGTACCCTGGCTGTCTGTGAGCTCCAGGGGTGTGAAAACAGGGCCCTCGCCTGCCATCTGAGCCCCAGTACAGCAGCATAGTGACGGATGGTGTGCGTGTCCAGCTCCAGGCCTCTCTGGAACCATGATAGATACCCTTACAAACACTGCCTTGTTGTACCCAGGGATACTATACGTAAACTGTGCTGAGGCTAATTAGCTGGTCTACGCATTCACACACACACACACACACACACACACACACACATGAAGCATACTTATTTGTAAAAGGTTGTCATTGTAAACACAAATTTTTTTCTTAATTGACTTACCTGTATAAATAAATGTGAAATATATGTAAAACACACACACACGTACACAAATACACACATACTGGCACAAAGGTATACACACTGCTGAATGTGTGCTCAATGGAGCATCTCTGGTTGTTGTCTGGTACACTCAGTGGCAGATTTAGGCATAGGCGACAGGGGCAGCCGCCCTTTTAATAATAATAAAAAATAAAAAAAATAAAAAAATAAACAAGTTTAACATTTGAGCGATCGGTTTTGTATCGCTCATTTGCAAGTCACGTCAATGATATCTTGTCACCAGGTGGGACTGTGGGTCAATTAACCTTGTCGGAGTGGGCGCCCTGATTCTAGTTTGTGAGCTAGGTAGGCTACTGCCTGGGAAGGTCTCCCACTCAGAAGTACGAGATGGGGAGGGGGGCGGGGGTAGGTTGACCTCAGGTCTCCCCACTGGAAGCCAGAGATAGGGAGAATCTATCAAATAGTGCACCTCTAACTTTGTACAGTACAAGTGCAATTGTAAGGCAAATAGTTGTGCAATTTAGTTTGTGTGTTTCTTGTTTGAAGTGCAATAGTGTAATAATCAGGTTCTCTTCTTTATAAGTGTGTTATTCTATTTGTGTATTTGCGTGATATAGGATTTGTGCAATTTAGTTTTATTTGTGTGTTTTTTGTTAGCAATAGGGTAATAGTGTAAAAATGTCATTCTCTTTTTTACTTGAATTTATGTTCAACAATTTGTTTCTATTTTTGATATTAATGAGTCTTATTTTTGTATATATTTATATTTACAAAGTTTTAAATGTTAAGATTAGTTATTTGTGATCTTCCAAATGTCTGAATAAAAATTACAGTTAGTGCAGAATGGTGCTTTTGTTGTTGTTGGGGGGGGGTTCGCCCAGGGAGCCATACAATCCCTGGATGCTGTCTGGTACACTTAACTATGTGGCCCTGGTTGCTGTCTGGTATACTTAACTATGTGGCCCTGGTTGCTGTCTGGTACACTTAACTATGTGGCCCTGGTTGTTGTCTGGTATACTTAACTATGTGGCCCTGGTTGGGTTGCTGTCTTGTATACTTAACTATGTGGCCCTGGTTGCTGTCTGGTATACTTAACTATGTGGCCCTGGTTGCTGTCTGGTACACTTAACTACAGTGAGGGGAAAAAGTATTTGATCCCCTGCTGATTTTGTACGTTTGCCCACTGACAAAGAAATGATCAGTCTATAATTTTTATGGTAGGTTTATGTGAACAGTGAGAGACAGAATAACAACAAAAAAATCCAGAAAAACGCATGTGAAAAATGTTATGAATTGATTTGCATTTTAATGAGGGAAATAAGTATTTGACCGCCTCTCAAACAGAAAGATTTCTGGCTCCCAGGTGTCTTTTATATAGGTAACGAGCTGAGATTAGGAGCACACTCTTAAAGGGAGTGCTCCTAATCTCAGTTTGTTACCTGTAAAAAAGACACCTGTCCACAGAAGCAATTAATCAATCAGATTCCAAACTCTCCACCATGGCCAAGACCAAAGAGCTCTCCAAGGATGTCAGGGTCAAAATTGTAGACCTACAAAAGGCAGGAACAGGCTACAAGACCATCGCCAAGCATCATGGTGAGAAGGTGACAACAGTTGGTGCGATTATTCGCAAATGGAAGAAACACAAAAGAACTGTCAATCTCCCTCGGCCTGGGGCTCCATGCAAGATCTCACCTCGTGGAGTTGCAATGATCATGAGAACGGTGAGGAATCAGCCCAGAACTACATGGGAGGATCTTGTCAATGATCTCAAGGCAGCTGGGACCATAGTCACCAAGAAAACAATTGGTAACACACTACGCCGTGAAGGACTGAAATCCTGCAGCGCCCGCAAGGCGCCCCTGCTCAAGAAAGCACATATATATGCCCGTCTGAAGTTGGCCAATGAACATCTGAATGATTCAGAGGACAACTGGGTGAAAGTATTGTGGTCAGATGAGACCAAAATGGAGCTCTTTGGCATCAACTCAACTCGCCATGTTTGGAGGAGGAGGAATGCTGCCTATGACCCCAAGAACACCATCCCCACCATCAAACATGGAGGTGGAAACATTATGCTTTGGGGGTGTTTTTCTGCTAAGGGGACAGGATAACTTCACCGCATCAAAGGGACGATGGACGGGGCCATGTACCGTCAAATCTTGGGTGAGAACCTCCTTCCCTCAGCCAGGGCATTGAAAATGGGTCGTGGATGGTTATTCCAGCATGACAATGACCCAAAACACACAGCCAAGGTAACAAAGAAGTGGCTCAAGAAGAAGCACATTAATGTCCTGGAGTGGCCTAGCCAGTCTCCAGACCTTAATCCCATAGAAAATCTGTGGAGGGAGCTGAAGGTTCGAGTTGCCAAACGTCAGCTTCGAAACCTTAATGACTTGGAGAAGATCTGCAAAGAGGAGTGGGACAAAATCCCTCCTGAGATGTGTGCAAACCTGGTGGCCAACTACAAGAAACGTCTGACCTCTGTGATTGCCAACAAGGGTTTTGCCACCAAGTACTAAATCATGTTTTGCAGAGGGGTCAAATACTTATTTCCCTCATTAAAATGCAAATCAATTTTTCACATGTGTTTTTCTGGATTTTTTTGTTGTTATTCTGTCTCTCACTCAACCTACCATTAAAATTATAAACTGATCATTTCTTTGTCAGTGGGCAAACGTACAAAATCATCAGGGGATCAAATACTTTTTTCCCTCACTGTATGTGGCCCTGGTTGCTGTCTGGTACACTTAACTATGTGGCGCTGGTTGCTGTCTGGTATACTTAACTATGTGGCCCTGGTTGCTGGCTGGTATACTTAACTATGTGGCCCTGGTTGCTGTCTGGTATACTTAACTATGTGGCCCTGGTTGCTGTCTGGTATACTTAACTATGTGGCCCTGGTTGCTGTCTGGTATACTTAAGTATGTGGCCCTGGTTCCTGTCTGGTATACTTAACTATGTGGCACTGGTTGCTGTCTGGTATACTTAAGTATGTGGCCCTGGTTCCTGTCTGGTATACTTAACTATGTGGCACTGGTTGCTGTCTGGTATATTTAACTATGTGGCCCTGGTTGCTGGCTGGTATACTTAACTATGTGGCCCGTGATCTATTGTAGATTTATCTCATTTTAGCAGCGGGACAGGCGCCTCGCTTCACTTTCATTGAAGAGAAGAGAGCTGAGAGAGAGAGAGAGAGAGGGAGGGGGAGGAATAGGAGGACAGAGAGCAGAGAGAGAGAGAATGAGGGAGGGGGAGGAATAGGATGACAGAGAGCAGAGAGAGAGAAAGAGGGAGGGGGAGGAATCGGAGCAGAGAGAGCAGAGAAAGAGGGAAAGGGAGGAATAGGAGGATAGAGAGCAGATAGAGAGAACGAGGGAGGTGGAGGAATAGGAGGACAGAGAGCAGAGAAATAAGGAGGGGGAGGAATAGGAGGATAGAGAGCAGATAGAGAGAACGAGGGAGGGGGAGGAATAGGAGGACAGAGAGCAGAGAGAGAGAACGAGGGAGGGGGAGGAATAGGAGGACAGAGAGCAGAGAAAGAAGGAGGGGGAGGAATAGGAGGATGGAGTGCAGAGAGAGAGAAAGAAACAGAAAGATGAACAGAGAGAAGCAGGTGGAGAGAAGGGTGTGGAGAAATATTGGGTTAAATATCGATGGGTATCACTGAGGGAGAGAAATAGAGAAAGATTGAATTTAATGAACCCTGCGGACGGTGCTATCTGGGCTTGTTGCGATGCTATCTCACCCTTGGCCCTCACTTTCAGAACCCTAGTGCCCCTCCAACCAGCAGCAGAAACCATGGCAGCACTGACTTTGAAGCCCACAGAGAGGGGAGAGGGTAGACAGCGATCTACCTACCCCTCTAAACAAACACTCCCTCGACAGCCTGCCTCATCTCTCCCTCTATACACATCTCTCAACCTCTGTTGCTGTTACTCTCTCTCTCTCTCTCTCTATTTTTGTCTCTCTCTCTCTCTCTCTCTCTCTCTCTCTCGCTGTCTCTCTTTTCGCTCCCTCCCTCCCTCCCTCTCTGGCTTGCACTATTCACCTCCGTACTTACGAGAGAGGGGGGAAGGGAGAGAGTGAGTAGAGGCAAAGTTTTATGAACAATTTACTGAAGGATCAGACAAATCCATTAAAGGCCCAGTGTAGTCAGTTATTTTTCCTGTTTTTTATATCACACAGTATTTACATGACCTTCTAATCAGCAGGTTTGCATTGTCGGGAGTTTCGGATTTCCATGGTGACATCGCCATGCGGTAAATTGGTTAATAGACCAATAATAAAGAGAGTTCCATAACTGTCTGGTATACTTAACTATGTGGCCCTGGTTTCTGTCTGGTATACTTAACTATGTGGCCCTGGTTGCTGTCTGGTATACTTAACTATGTGGCCCTGGTTTCTGTATGGTATACTTAACTATGGGGCCCTGGTTTCTGTATGGTATACTTAACTATGTGGCCCTGGTTGCTGTCTGGTATACTTAACTATGTGGCTCTGGTTGCTGTCTGATATACTTAACTATGTGGCCCTGGTTGCTGTCTGGTAAACTTAACTATGTGGCACTGGTTTCTGTATGGTATACTTAACTATGTGGCACTGGTTGCTGTCTGGTATACTTAACTATGTGGCCCTGGTTGCTGTCTGGTATACGTAACTATGTGGCCCTGGTTTCTGTATGGTATACTTAACTATGTGGCCCTGGTTGGTGTCTGGTATACTTAACTATGTTGCCCTGGTTGCTGTCTGGTATACTTAACTATGTGGCCCTGGTTGCTGTCTGGTATACTTAACTATGTGG
>QNTS01001804.1:237259-256338 GCA_003317085.1 Hucho hucho
TTGTATGGTATGGTATGGTATTGTATGGTGTTGTATTGTATGGTATTGTATTGTAGAAAATAGAAAACATAGAAAATGCATTTCCTCTCAAGAGGACATAAGAACACCTGGATCTTTTTTTCTCTAAATGCAAGTAAATGACTGTCTCTCCTCAGAATGCAGAAGGACTCCTTGTTGTCAGAAATGTAATTGAAAATTCCACATAGTATTGTATTGTATTGTATGGTATTGTATGGTATGGTATGGTATTGTATGGTGTTGTATTGTATGGTATGGTATTGTATTGTATGGTATGGTATTGTATTGCATGGCATGGTATGGTATGGTATGGTACTGTATTGTATGGTATTGTATGGTATTGTATTGTATGGTATTGTATGGTATGGTATTGTATTGTATGGCATGGTATGGTATGGTACTGTATTGTATGGTATTGTATTGTATGGTATTTTATGGTGTAGGAACTACACTATGCCATGTCTTCTTGTCTGCATTCAATGAAAATAATAAAAAAAAGTATTCCCTTGATTCTGCATGATTTCGAAGAAAACGGCTCACAAAGAGGATTGATATCAGCAACTTAATTGTATTGTATGGTATGGTATGGTACTGTATGGTATTGTATTGTATGGTATTGTATTGTATGGTATTGTATGGTGTAGGAACTACACTATGCCATGTCTTGTATGGTATGGTATTGTATGGTATTGTATGGTATTGTATTGTGTGGTATGGTATGGTATGGTATTGTATGGTATTGTACGGTATTGTACGGTATTGTACGGTATTGTATGGTATTGTATGGTATTGTATTGTATGGTATTATATTGTTTTGTATGGTATTGTATGGTATGGTGTTGTATTGTTTGGTATTGTATGGTGTTGTATTGTATGGTATTGTATTGTATGGTATTGTATTGTATGGTATTGTATTGTATGATATAGTATTGTATGGTATGGTATTGTATGGTATTGTATGGTATTGTATTGTACGGTACTGTATGGTATTGTATGGTAGTGTATGGTATTGTATTGTATTGTATTGTATTGTATTGTATGGTATGGTATTGTATGTTATGGTATTGTATGGCATTGTATGGTATTGTATGGCATGGTATGGTATGGTATGCTATGGTACTGTATGGTATTGTATTGTATTGTATGGTATTGTATGGTGTTGTATTGTATGGTATGGTATTGTATGGTATTGTATTGTATGGTATTGTATGGCATGGTATGGTATGGTATGGTATGGTATGGTATGGTACTGTATTGTATGGTATTGTATTGTATGGTATTGTATGGCATGGTATGGTATTGTATTGAATGGTATTGTATTGTATGGTATTGTATTGTATGGTATTATATTGTTTTGTATGGTATTGTATGGTATGGTGTTGCATTGTATGGTATTGTATGGTGTTGTATTGTATGGTATTGTATTGAATGGTATGGCATGGTATTGTATGGTATTGTATGATATAGTATTGTGTGGTATGGTATTGTATTGTATGGTATTGTATGGTGTTGTATTGTATGGTATGGTATTGTATGGTATTGTAGAAAATAGAAAACATAGAAAATTCATTTCCTCTCAAGAGGACATAAGAACACCTGGATCTTTTTTTCTCTAAATGCAAGTAAATGACTGTCTCTCCTCAGAATGCAGAAGGACTCCTTGTTGTCAGAAATGTAATTGAAAATTCCACATAGTATTGTATGGTATTGTATGGTATGGTATGGTATTGTATGGTGTTGTATTGTATGGTATGGTATGGTATTGTATGGTGTTGTATGGTATGGTATTGTATTGTATTGTATGGTATGGTATTGTATGGTATTGTATTGTATTGTAGAAAATAGAAAACATAAAATGCATTTCCTCTCAAGAGGACATAAGAACACCTGGATCTTTTTTTCTCTAAATGCAAGTAAATGACCGTCTCTCCTCAGAATGCAGAAGGACTCCTTGTTGTCAGAAATGTAATTGAAAATTCCACGTAGTATTGTGTTGTATGGTATGGTATTGTATGGTATGGTATGGTATCGTATGGTATCGTATGGTATCGTATGGTATGGTATTGTATGGTGTTGTATTGTATGGTGTTGTATTGTATGGTATTGTATTGTATGGTACTGCATGGTATTGTATGGCATGGTATGGTATGGTATGGTACTGTATTGTATGGTATTGTATTGTATGGTATTGTATTGTATGGTATTGTATGGTGTAGGAACTACACTATGCCATGTCTTCTTGTCTGCATTCAATGAAAATAATAAAAAAAAGTATTCCCTTGATTCTGCATGATGTAGAAGAAAACGGCTCACAAAGAGGATTGATATCAGCAACTTAATTGTATTGTATGGTATGGTATGGTACTGTATGGTATTGTATTGTATGGTATTGTATGGTGTAGGAACTACACTATGCCATGTCTTGTATTGTATGGTATTGTATGGTATTGTATGGTATGGTATGGTATGGTATTGTATGGTATGGTATTGTACGGTATTGTACGGTATTGTATTGAATGGTATTGTATTGTATTGTATGGTATTGTATTGTATTGTATTGTATTTTATTGTATTGTAGTGTATTGTATGGTATTGTATTTCATGGTATTGTATTGTATTGTTTTTTATTGTATTTTATTGTATTGTATGGTATGGTATGGTATTGTATGGTATTGTATTGTATTGTATTGTATGTTATGGTATGGTATGGTATTGTATTGTATTGTATTGTTTTCTATTCTATGGTATGGTATGGTATGGTATGGTATTGTATTGTATTGTTTTCTATTCTATTGTATTGTATTGTAGTGTAGTGTAGTGTAGTGTAGTGTAGTGTAGTGTAGTGTATTTTATTTTATTTCATGGTATTGTATTGTATTGCATTGTATTGTATGGTATGGTATGGTATGGTATGGTATGGTATTGTATTGTTTTCTATTCTATTCTATTCTATTGTATTGTATTGTATTGTAGTGTATTGTATGGTATTGTATTGTATTTCATGGTATTGTATTGTATTGTATTGTATCACACCCAATGAACATAGAAAATGCATTTCCTCTCAAGAGGACATGCATGGATCTCTGCTCTTTTTTCCCTAAATGAAAGTAAATGACCGTCTCTCCTCAGAATGCAGAAGGACTCCTTGTTGTCAGAAATGTCATTGAAAATGCCACGTAGTATTATTACGAGGCAATTGGGCCAGAGCTGAATTCGAGGAAGGTTATCAAGCAGGGCTGGTAGCCTACTCTGCAGTTCTTTTCCGAGCATTAATCATTTCGATTATTTTTCAACAAAGAGCCAGGGTGGAGAGGCATAGAGTCGGGGCGAAGGGGTAGTTTTTCTGCCTCTCATTTAGAGCAGGAGAAATGATGTCTGCCGGTTAAAAAGGACTCTCTCTCGATGAGCCTGTGTGACCTCTCCACTTGTCCGCTGTGGAAATTGAGCAGCAACGATGGCCCTCCTGCCAAAAGCTCCCATTTGTCCCTGGCTACGGAACATTGAGTCAGTGATTTCCGTCCATCTGTCCCACGCACAGCCTGATCAGGCTGCTCACGATATCGGACGTCATAATGGATGTGTAGAGGCCTCGCCTTGTTCCACGGAACTGAGGACAGAGCAGGTCATAACAGAAAGAATCTCAAAGTGCAACAATTGCCAAATGTATCCAAAGTGCTAAGTACTTAACATGCATACCATAAATTACTACCACATATGTACTGCAGGGCTTAATTTGTGCTACAAAACAGCTTGGGGGTGATTTGCTATGAGTGCAAATGAAGGGAAGTACATTTCAATATGTATTTCTCAATAGTAGCATGTTGGGAATGCGGTCCAATTATCCTCTGGTTTATGAAATGCGTATGGAGAGTGCTCCACCATATGGGCCGCGATTTAGATCTAATATTGTGCTGTGGTTTTTGAATTGCAGTATGTCCCATATCAGTGGTGGTTACAGGACTCGTCAGGCCTTCTGCATCCAGACACAATGCTCCATGGGAGGCCAGTCACACATAGAGCCTATTGTAGCCACACAGAAAAACACTTCCACATACTTGGAAAGACTTTTCTGGTATGTTGATGATATTTTTGTTTTTATTGTTGTTGGTGATGGTGTTGCTAATACAGTTTCAGGATTAATTCAGGATTATTTCAAAGGGAAAACAATTTAAGTCATGTAATAATACCTGATATTTGTTGATGTTGTTGTAAGGATTTGTAAATTGTGAGTATTTATTTTTTATTTCAGTCAGTTATGAAAGAATTCTTATTTCCATTACGGCCTAGATGAATTTATAAAGAAATTCAGATTTATAACTATACCTTTACTTTAAGTGCTAGCTATATATTTAAAAGCACAATACATAAATATGTATTTATTGTGCTGTATGAAGCAGGATATAGAACAGACAGACAAACCATTCTTATTTCTACCTCATGTTTCTCAAGCGTGACACCGTTCAGTCAGCTAACATCTGGCAGGCCTTTCCAAAGGGAAGGAAACCTTTCTTGACAGACAGCCCTGATGTCCTTTCAAATCCTCTATGCTTGTCAGCACATATAAAGCCATTGTTCCTGCTTCTACAGTATCTGTCATTTAAATCAGGTTTTCTGTTCAATTTTAATTCAGTCTGGGCGGAGGATGGCTAAATGCATTCCTCCAACGACTCTGATGTCACCGCTGACCTTCAGAGTCGACGCAGAGGGAGACTTCCGGAATGTAAGTGAAACGGTAAACACCATAGAGACAGTTTCTACCGGTGTTAGGCTCGCTCCTCTGACGTTTACGTCTCTTTGCTGACCCCTGTCTGTACCTCTCTCTCTCTCTCTCTCTCTTTCTCTCTCTCTTCTCCTCTCTCTGTCTCTGTCTCTGTCTCTCTCTCTCTCTCTCTCATTTCTCTCTGTCTCTCTCTCTCCCTCTCTCTCTCCTTTCTGTCGCTGTCTCTCTCTCTCAATCCCTCTCTCTCTATCTCTCTCTCTCCCTCTCTCTCTCCTTTTCCCTCTGACTCTCTGCAGACGGCTGGTTATTTATAGAACCATGTTTCCTGAAGTCCACATTGTATTCGATGCACATTATATTTCCGTAGCCCTTTCCTGCAGTCAAATTAACTAGTGGCCTCATAGGTGGGAATGTTATTTATATTTTTCGTAATTAATGAACATTATTATAAATGTTTAGAAAAATGTTTTAAACATCTGGTGTTTCTATGTCAAAAGGTTTTGTCATATTTCAGTCTTCTGTGATGTATATAAAGTGTAATATTGGGTTGCAAACTCAAAATATAATACATTTCATCTCTATATCTGACATGGTACAGGTCTCTTATTTGTTTAAGCCCATAACCATGTATGTGAGGTGTATACTTTGTTTCAAAGTAGATTTGCTTAAGACTACTGCTGCTGGGCCCTGAAGTCTGGTGGTGAATGAACTCTACCAGGGTCTGTTCTCTGTGTTTAATTACAACACCACAGACATGAGAGTTGCCCTTTAGACCCGCCAGGTGCAGCAAGGCTTTATAGTCCCAATCATGATAGCTGGCCTTTAGACCCGCCAGGTGCAGCAAGGCTTTATAGTCCCAATCATGATAGCTGGCCTTTAGACCCGCCAGGTGCAGCAAGGCTTTATAGTCCCAATCATGATAGCTGGCCTTTAGACCCGCCAAGTGCAGCAAGGCTTTATAGTCCCAATCATGATAGCTGGCCTTTAGACCCGCCAAGTGCAGCAAGGCTTTACAGGCTCAACCGAGTTGGCCTTTACACTCCCCTGTCACTCCTCACCCAGCTAATTATCCCACACAATACATTGCTCCGTTAATGTACTTATTTAATACAGCTTTTTCACTTTAGTTAATACAGCCTGTTTACATTATTTAATACAGCAGGCCTGTTTACATTATTTAACACAGCAGGCATGTTTACATTATTTAATACAGCAGGCCTGTTTACATTATTTAATACAGCAGGCCTGTTCACTGTATTGAATATAGCAGGCCTGTTTACATTATTTAATACGGCAGGCCTTTTTACATTATTTAATACAGCAGGCCTGTTTACATTATTTAATACAGCAGGCCTGTTCACTTTATTTAATATGGCAGGCCTGTTTACATTATTTAATACAGCAGGCCTATTTACATTATTTAATACAGCAGGCTTGTTCACTTTATTTAATACAGCAGGCCTGTTCACTTTATTTAATACAGCAGACCTGTTCACTTTATTTAATACAGCAGGCCTGTTCACTTTATTTAATACAGCAGGCCTGTTCACTTTATTTAATACAGCAGGCCTGTTCACTTTATTTAATACAGCAGGCCTGTTCACTTTATTTAATACAGCAGGCCTGTTCACTTTATTTAATACAGAAGGCTTTTTCACTTTATTTAACTTCTTAGGGAGCGGCAGCAGTTGTGGGAGTTTTGGAGAGTCTAGCGTGCCCAAAGTAAAATGCCTGCCACTCAGGCCCAGAAACTAGGATATGCACATAATTAGTACTATTGGATAGAAAACTCTGAAGTTTATAAAACTGTTAAAATAATGTCTGTGAGTATAACAGAACTGATATGGTAGGCGAAAACCCAAGGAATTTCTTTCCGGAAAAAAGTTTTTTTGTGACATGCCCTCTTTTCCAATGGTTGTCTATGGGATCTGTTGTAATCCAGGACCCAGGTTGCAGTACCTATGGCTTCCACTAGATGTCAACAGTCTTTAGACAAGGTTTGATGACAATCAAATGTTCTGCTTTCGCCTTGAAGCCTTTTTGAAATCTGACAACGCTGTGAGATTGCTAAGAGTCTAAGCTTTTGAAGAGTGTGCAACACTTGTATATTGATGAATGTTTTATAATTCTACTTTTGGATTTTGAATTTGGCGCCGGGTATTGTCGTGACTGGGGCGCTAGCTCCCCAACGCTCCTTTTAAGTGTGCCTTGAATTCTAAATAAATAACAGACAGTGTCACCAGCAAAGCACACCATCACACCTCCTTCTCCATGCTTCACGGTGGGAACCACACATGCAGAGATCATCCGTTAACCTACTCTGCGTCTCACAAAGACAAAGCGGTTGGAACCAAAAATCAAAAATTTGGACTCATCAGACCAAAGAACAGATATCCACAGGTCTAATGCCCATTGCTCGTGTTTCCTGGGCCAAGCAAGTCTCTTCTTCTTATTGGTGTCCTTTAGTAGTGGTTTCTTTGCAGCAATTCGACCATGAAGGCCTGATTCACCCAGCATCCTGAACAGTTGATGTTGAGATGTGTCTGTTACTTGAACTCTGTGAAGCATTTTTTGGGGCTGCAATTTCTGAGGGGCAGTTAACTCTAATGAACTTATCCTCTGCAGCAGAGGTAACTCTGGGTATCCCTTTCCTGTGGCGGTCCTCATGAGAGCCAGTTTTATCATAGCGCTTGATGGTTTTTGAGACTGCACTTGACATTTTACAGATTGACTGACCTTAATTTCTTAAAGTAATGATGGACTGTCATTTGTCTTTGCTTATTTGAGCTGTTCTTGCCATAATATGGAATTTATCTTTTACCAAATAGGGATATCTTCTGTATACCACCCCTACCTTGTCACAACACAACTGATTGGCTAAAACGCATTAAGAAGGAAAGAAATTCCACAAATTAACTTTAACAAGGCAAACCTATTAATTGAAATGCATTCCAGGTGACTACCTCATGAAGCTGGTTGAGAGAATACGAAGAGTGTGCAAACCTGTCATCAAATGAAAGAATATCAAATATAAAATGTATTTTGATATGTTCAACACTTTTTTGGTTACTACATGATTCTATATGTGTTATTTCATAGTGTTGATGTCTTCACTATTATTCTACAATGTAGAAAATAGTAAAATAAAGAAAAACTTTTGATTGAGTAGGTGTGTCCAAACTTTTAACTGGTGCTGTATATCTGTTTTCATACATACATAGATTGCTCAGCATCCTCACCCTATATAGCCATGCTACAGGATAATGCTGAAGCACCAACAGCCCCTAGCTGCAGAAGAGTAATCCTTTGTTTAATAATGATTTTTTTTATTCAAGCTACTGCTACAGTGTGAAAAATGGAACATCACATCCTCTGGGGTTGTTAAGAAGGATTCTGTGCATGCAAACGTTTCTGGAGCATACCTCAGGTATACACAGTGACATAAACCTGAACCTCATTGTGAAGTCCAAAGTTGACAATCACATCATCTTAGGTTGTTCATATCTTTACTGGGTGGGAGTCTGAGTTTATTGTTGAAAGTGGCAATCTGTGATTGCTACACCCAATTTTTTTACTTTGAAATTAATTATATAAACCAATTGACTCTTATAGAATATAACTTATGAATGCCTTGACCGCTTCATTATTGTTTGAAATGAGATTGCCACTTTAATATAGTCATAGCCTACTCCAGGCATCTACCTGGTCCAGCCGGAGGAGGAATTGATATGTGACGCTATCAGCTTTACTCCTGCACTGTTTAAACTTTTCTGAGAACAACAGAGAAAGTGCAATAATTAATCCTAACTTGGATGAACCTGGAGGTGCTTATCTAAATGGAAATGAGCTAAATGAGCTCTGTGAGGCGGGATATTGAAAAGTATAAAGGTAATCAGAACTAAACACATTCTATGTACATCACTGAGTTCCTCATTTGAACCCCATGTTGTCCTCAAGGTTAGTGTCTGACAGCGAGACAACTTTAACTTCAGGCTTTAATGATAATTGTATAACTGGCTTTAATAATGAAAAGTTGTTACCACCCTTCATCCCAGCTATGGGGACCACGAGATCCCTCAGAGACTATTCATCTGGTAATCCTCATCATATGACTTTGTTTCGTCTGTCTATAGTCATTTTTATATTCAGCATTACTGAACACTGTTTTATTCACCTGTGATTGTGGTTTATCTGGCAGGTGTAATCAGCATGTTATCATGTTATCTCCCTCCATCTGCTGCGGAATAATACATTACAATTATTTACTTCTTCCTCTGTTAATCTGCAATGCAGGTAAACCTCCTCATGACAGTGTGGTTTGTTGTCATCTTTCATTGTAAATCCGCACATAGTCACATTTTATAGAAATCGTTGAAACTACTGAAAGTCAATGGCTATCAGATGTTTAATTTATGTTATGTCATGTCTCTACATATGAGAAAACATGAAGTTAATCTCAAATATAATTGGCAAAAAGAAAATAACAAACAATAGTTTTATATAACGTTAGTAATCCCCTTTTCATAGTAACCATCAGAATTTTGAGCATCTGAAAAATGTGTGTTGGACTCAGGCCCATTCTAAAAGAACAGCCAGTCCAGAATGTGACCAGAAGCATTTTAATATGTGACATTTAAATAGCATTTACAGAGCTGTCTGAGAAAAAATTGATTTTCCTCTAGTAACGACTTGGAAGCTGTCTGTACTGCTGTCTGTACTGCTGTCTGTGCTGCTGTCTGTGCTGCTGTCTGTGCTGCTGTCTGTGCTGCTGTCTGTGCTGCTGTCTGTGCTGCTGTCTGTACTGCTGTCTGTGCTGCTGTCTGTACTGCTGTCTGTACTGCTGTCTGTACCGCTGTCTGTGCCGCTGTCTGTGCCGCTGTCTGTGCCGCTGTCTGTACCGCTGTCTGTACCGCTGTCTGTACCGCTGTCTGTACTGCTGTCTGTGCTGCTGTCTGTACTGCTGTCTGTGCCAGGTGCTGTGATGAGCACATGGCAGCCCTGAACAATACCTCTATGTGGTGTGATTTGGTTCAGACCGAAGGCACCCACAGACCCAATTTTTTAACATCTGGACATTTGGGTTGAACAAATTAGTTTTCTCTGAAACTTGGATCAATGGATATTTTTCCCTTTCTGTTTTTGCCCAGATTGGTGAAAACTGTCCCTTGTCATCATGGAATACTTTTGGGGATGGAAAGAGAATGAGCCGCCACAACTTAAGCTCCCAATATCATCTTTCCTTATCCTTTTCTATGTTTACTGTACATTTCCTTTAAATCCTAGATCCCTGGACAAACCTAGTTTTAATGAACGCCCAGACTTGGTGCAGCACTTACGCCAATGATGCAGAGCCTGGGTTTATTTAATGAAATCACACACCCACATCATCCATTCCGCCGCGTTAGTAAATATGCTAACGAGTCCTAGGTAGAGCCTACTCACCGCACATTTTCAATTAGTTACGTTGTCACCCGGATTACATTTGTCATTGTAAATGCCACCATATGCTCACACCACTTAATATCAGGGGAAAAGATTACGAGCAAATGATTGAGCAATTGCACCGCTCTGGAACACTAATATAGCTGGCTGATAAGATATGAAATGAAGCCAGTCCCAGATATGAAGAGAAGACCAGCGCAGGCAGCAGTATTTTCCTCCCTTCTGATTGACTAAACATTGAGCTGCTGCATAATTGGGTTGGTAAAAAAGTGACCGTAGAGTGTGAATAAGTCTTTAATAAGGCTTTTGATCTGATTAACACGCAGCAGACACAGAGGCGATGGAGGCCTTCCCATGACAGGCTGCCAGTCATGCAGGCAGCAGGCACATCTCCTGGGCTGCTACTAGAGGTTCATATTACTCCAGTGCTAGCCTCTCTACACTGGTTTCCTGTTAAGGCAAGGGCTGATTTCAAGGTTTTACTGCTAACCTACAAAGCATTACATGGGCTTGCTCCTACCTATCTTTCTGATTTGGTCCTGCCGTACATACCTACACGTACGCTACGGTCACAAGACGCAGGCCTCCTTACTGTCCCTAGAATTTCTAAGCAAACAGCTGGAGGCAGGGCTTTCTCATATAGAGTTAAATTTTTATGGAATGGTCTGCCTATCCATGTGAGAGACGCAGACTCGGTCTCAACCTTTAAGTCTTTATTGAAGACTCATCTCTTCAGTAGGTCCTATGATTGAGTGTAGTCTGGCCCAGGAGTGTGAAGGTGAACGGAAAGGCACTGGAGCAACGAACCACCCTTGCCGTCTCTGCCTGCCCGGTTCCCCTCTCTCCACTGGGATTCTCTGCCTCAAACCCTATTACAGGCCCATCGGACAAATTCTTTGGCCACTATGCCTATTTTGACAATTGGCCTGGTTTACCACATGGAGCCCTGCTCTCCATATGCCGACGGAACAACACGAGGGGGCCAAAACAGACTTTCTTCCGTCACGACGTCCCTCCAAGGCCCTTCTGCCAGCTATTAGCCCCGGCCCTCTAGCTGCCTGAAGCCACACACTGGACTCCTATGACCATTCGGCTATGCATGCCTTGTCCATTGCTATTTTGGTTAGTAATTATTGCCTTATTTCACTGTAGAGACTCTAGCCCTGCTCAATACGCCTTAGTTAACACTTTAGTCCCACCTCCCACACATGCGGAGACATCACCTGGTTTAAATGATATTTCTAGAGAGAATATCTCTTTCATCGTCACTCTATGCACAGGTTTACCCCCACTGTATTCACGTCCTACCATACCTTTGTCTGTACATTTCGCCTTGAATCTATTCTACCATACCCAGAAATCTGCTCCTTTCACTATCTGGTCCGAAAATACTAGACGACCAGTCCTTTTAGCCCTTAGCCGTACCCTTATCCTACTCCTCCTCTGTTCCTCTGGTGATATGGAGGTTAATCCAGGCCCTGCAATGCCTAGCCCCACTCCCACTCCCCAGGTGCTATCATTTGTTGACTTCTGTAACCGTAAAAGCCTTGGTTTCATGCATGTTAACATTAGAAGCCTCCTCCCTAAGTTTGTTTTATTCACTGCCCTAGCACACTCTGCCAACCCGGATGTCCTAGCCGTGTCTGAATCCTGGCTTAGGAGGACCACCAAAAACCCTGAAATTTCCTTCCCTAACTATAACATTTTCCGACAAGATAGAACTGCCAAAGGGGGTGGTGTTTCAATCTACTGCAGAGATAGCCTGCAGTGTTCTGTCTTACTATCCAGGTCTGTACCCAAACAATTCAAGCTTCTACTCTTAAAAATCCACCTTTCCAGAAACAAGTCTCTCACCGTTGCCGCTTGCTATAGACCACCCTCTGCCCCCAGCTGTGCCCTTGACACCATATGTGAACTGATCGCCCCCCATCTATCTTCAGAGCTCGTGCTGCTAGGTGACCTAAACTGGGACATGCTTAACACCCCGGCCATCCTACAATCTAAGCTTGATGCCCTCAATCTCACACAAATTATCAATGAACCCACCAGGTACAACCCCAAATCAGTAAACACAGGCACCCTCATAGATATCATCCTAACCAACTTACCCTCTAAATACACCTCTGCTGTACTCAACCAAGATCTCAGCGATCACTGCCTCTGCCTGCATCCGTAATGGGTCTGCGGTCAAACGACCACCCCTCATCACTGTCAAACGCTCCCTAAAACACTTCAGCGAGCAGGCCTTTCTAATCAACCTGGCCCGGGTATCCTGGAAGGATATTGACCTCTTCCCGTCAGTAGAGGATGCCTGGTCATTCTTTAAGAGTTCCTTCCTCACCATCTACAATATGCATGCCAATTTAAAAAAATGTTGAACCAGTAACAGCCTTTGGTTCACTCCAGACTTGACTGCCCTTGACCAGCACAAAAACATCCTGTGGTGTTCTGCATTAGCATGAAATAGCCCTCGCGATATGCAAGGGAAGTCAGGAACCAATATACACAGGTAGTTAGGAAAGCTAAGGCTAGCTTTCTCAAGCAGAAATGTGCATCCTGTAGCACAAACTCAAAAAGGTTCTGGGACACTGTAAAGTCCATGGAGAATAAGAGCACCTCCTCCCAGCTGCCCACTGCACCTCGGCTAGGAAATACTGTCACCACCGACAAATCCACTATAATTGAGAACTTCAATAAGCATTTTTCTACGGCTGGCCATGCTTTCCACCTGGCTACCCCTACCCGGTCAACAGCCCTGCACTCCCCACAGCATCTCGCCAAAGCCTCCCCCATTTCTCATTCACCCAAATCCAGATAGCTGATGTTCTGAAAGAGCTGCAAAATCTGGACCCCTGCAAATCAGCCAGGCTAGACAATCTGGACCCTCTCTTTCTAAAATTATCTGCCAAAATTATTGCAACCCCTATTACTAATTACTAGCCAGTTCAACCTCTCTTTCGTATCGTCTGAGATCCCCAAAATTGGAAAGCTAACGCGGTCATCCCCCTCTTCAAAAAGGGTGACACTCTAGACCCAAACAGCTACAGACCTATATCTATCCTACCCTGCCTTTCAAAGGTCTTCGAAAGCCAAGATAAAAAACAGATTTCCGACCATTTTGAATCCCACCGTACCTTCTCCGCTATGCAATCTGGTTTCAGAGCTGGTCATGGGTGCACCTCAGCCACACTCAAGGTCCTAAACGATATCATAACCGCTATTGATAAGATACATTATTGTGCAGCCGTATTCATTGACCTGGCCAAGGCTTTTGACTCTGTCAATCACCACATTCTTATTGGCAGCCTTGGTTTCTCAAATGACTGCCTCTCCTGGTTCACCAACTACTTCTCTGATAGAGTTCAGTGTCTGTGTCAAATTGGAGGACCTGTTGTCCGGACCTCTGGCAGTCTCTATGGGGGTGCCACTGGGTTAAATTCTCGGGCCGACTCTCTTCTCTGTATACATCGCTCTTGCTGCCGGTGATTCTCTGATCCACCTCTACGCAGACGACACCATTCTGTATACTTCTGGCCCTTCTTTGGACACTGTGTTAACTAACGTCCAGACGAGCTTCAATGCCATACAACTCTCCTTCCGTGGCCTCCAACTGCTCTTAAATGCAACTACAAATACCTAGGTGTCTGGCTAGACTGTAAACTCTCCTTCCAGACTCACATTAAATATCTCCATCAGCTTCCTATTACGCAACAAAGCATCCTTCACTCATGCTGCCGAACATGCTGCCAAACATACCCTAAAACTGACCATCCTACCGATCCTCGACTTCGGCGATGTCATTTATAAAATAGCCTCCAACACTCTACTCAACAAATTGGACGCAGTCTATCACAGTGCCATCCGTTTTGTCACCAAATCCTACCCACCACTGCGACCTGTACGCTCTCGTTGGCTGGCCCTCGCTTCATACTCGTCGCCAATCCCACTGGCTCCAGGTCATCTACAAGTCTTTGCTAGGTAAAGCCCCGCCTTATCTCAGCTCACTGGTCACCATAGCAGCACCCACCCGTAGCACGCGCTCCAGCCGGTATATCTCACCTTTCCTTCAAGTTCTCTGCTGCTAATGACTGGAACAAACTACAAGACATTTAATATGTTCTTTAAAGGTTCTGAGAATATTTCACTAGGTTGTGGGACCAATCTGGTGGGAACATTGTGGGGACATCACATTATCTATTCTACCTAAGTAACACATCTCATCTACACCTCAACATAATGGGCTCATCTAACGCTAACCTGTCTTTAACAAGGTGATATTCCACAGTAAACAATGTTCTTCACATACATGTGGTGTGTGAGTCATTCACAGCATTGTCTTCACTTTCACCTCTCCTGGTGTAACACCTGTGAACAAAGATGTGACTTCTGTTGGTGGGTCCGTCTCTCTGGTTGTGTGGCTGTGTGGCTGTGTATTAGAATGCATTGGAATGCAGTAGTTGTACAGTAACATGCTATAAATGAAGTCAGCTTCACAGTGCTGTATGTGTTTTGACTGACAGCGGTTCTGAACTTGAACACCGCACGCGACAAGAAGTTGCCCCCAACCTTTGCACACTTTTTGTTGTCTGAGTGAGTGAGATGAGACATTGTAGATTATAATAACTATCGCTTTAATGTCATACAACCAAGCCAAACACCTGTCCAAATGTGCACTTCACATTTTCATATCCTAAAACTCATGTCATATATAGTGTCAACATTTATCATCACTATGTTAGATGTACAGTTACAAGATGACATGGCGTCATACCCTGGATTGTTCTGAACAGAATAAGTATGTTTGTCTACTGTTAAGACAACACGCATCTGAACGCACGCATGGCTCCTAGCTACAATGCTCTGCTTCTCTTCCTCGTGAAAGCCTAACACTGTTAGTTCTTATTTTACAACTTAGCTAATCATGTTGGCAATAGAACAAGCTTTCAAATGATGCCCACCTGACCCAGATTGCGATTGGATAATTTTGGGATTGCGTAAATAACAACAGTAATTATGTGATGGCTGTGATGCAGGGTCCTGTTCCAAATAAAATAACTACACGTGTGCTTGCTCTAGTTCCTCTAGGGCATCACTAGGAGAGCTATAAACAACACTCTTCTCTGTGTCATAAAGGTGTATTGAAACCACTTGGAGACCCCGGTTAGTCCTCACTCAAACCCTTAATTTTCACCTATCCCACATTTAACAGGAATATATGGTGCATTTTCAGATTTCTTTATCAACAAATGCGGTGAAAAGTACAGTAAATGTAAAATGCACAAAAAATCTACAGTGTAATGTTTGGATTCAGTCTTGTTTCAGGTGAACTGTTGTGTACTCACCTTTGGTCTAATAATTTTCCCATAATCTCCAAACTATTCCTTTTTTATTGCTACCATGTGTATGCATATGCTTTTCATATTTCTTCAGTAAGAAACATTCCAATTCCCACAAGTGTAAAGGGTAACACTTAATTTAACCAGTCTGAGTTAATGCCTGAACTTAATTAACCCTATCCCAAAACTTAATCCTTAATTTAACCCAGTCAGAAGTAATGCCTTAAAGGAAAGGTTGCACATATATATTTTTAAACGTAACCTTTCTTTAACATTTATTGAACCTTTATTTAACTAGGCAAGTCAGTTAAGAACAAAATCTTATTTACAATGACGGCCTACCACGGCCAAACCCGGACGATGCTGGGCCAATTGTGCGACGCCCTATGGGACTCCCAATCACGGCCGGTTGTGATACAGCCTGGATTCGAACCAGGGACTGTAGTGATGCAGTGCCTTAGACCGCTGCACTCGGGAGCCAATCACAAATCTAAAAATGCAGGTTGATTTATATTCCATCTAAACAGTCTTTTTGCAAATTTGAATTACATTTTTCAAAAAGTCCTACAATGCACTGCGGCTTTGACGTCAAGAAAGGAACAGCTTGCTGGTGGCTTCGGTGATGGAGGCTAATTGGGAAAATAGGTACAAAGTGCCGAAAGAGTTCTGTCATGGTATGTCGCTAGAAGATGCAAAAAATCTAAAATAGACAACTATCTAAGTGCACCGGGCCATGCAAAACGAACTGTCCCAAATCTAGCATGGTGTTTGGGGATAGAATAAGCTAGCTAGCAAGCTACAACAACTCCAACACTGCACGTTTTTCAGAAATGAATGTTAAAATACCAATCGGATTATTGTTTATTTCAAGGTATGTCTTTATTTTTGCAGAACCGCTTAATCTTTATTGGCAGATATAACCTGCAAGATATCATGGAAGCCAACGTTTGTGTTAGCCATTATACCTGGATTTACTTTTATTGCTGCTAGTAACGTCGTTAGTAACATTAGCACTCAGGTTAGCATGTGGATAGCTATAGCTACCATTGGCCAACAACATAGTTTTAGCCAGTTTGGTTATAGATGTTCAATGTCTACTATGACGGTTAAGGCTTATCTTGATTTTGTGTAACTGTAGGAGAAATGCTAATGTGTTGAACGGGACGTGTTTCAAGGCTGCTAGTGGTTAGCCAGTAGAGGTAAGCCAGCATTGAAAAGGAACAGTTTGGAGATTATGGGAAAATTATTAGACCTAGCTGTCTGTACATGTCAGTACAGTATGTGTAACTGATTGACACACACACTGTCACCATTGGCGTCTGCTAATGGAGATCCACTCACATCATGCCGAGCCAGTGAGGTAGTTTTTGCGCTTTCTCCGAGTGCCAAATAATATGCCATACATCGTTATACAATGTCATACATTGATATACACAATGCTTTACCCTGGCATCAAAATGAAGTATGGTACTATATATGCAGCGAGCCTGATACAGAGGCTCTGATTTCCATATAAAGTCTGATCTCTCTCTTCACTAAAGGAGAGGACAGAGAAACGATAATGTGCAGATTTTAAGTGGCTGCACTGTCTGAGCCTTATCATACCAGACATCAGCCAGACGCTAGCAATTTACATCCAATTTACCACCGAGCTAAATGCTCTTTACCTTCTCAATGTGTCATCTAATGGGCCTGAGCCTCCCATTGTCCAGACAGGAGAGGATGGTTAAGTCCCTCAGATGCCCACAGAGTTACACTACGTCAATGCTGTCTATGGGCACCATACAGTACAATGCAGCCTAACACCAGGAACAAAGGATTATTAATATTATGTTAATTTGTATCATCAGGCTTTCCCTGGGGTGTGGTTGGGTTTCATTTCAAATGATAGCTTTTGCTAAAGTAGCCAAAGCAATGGAAGTCAGGTTTCATTGAAGGGATTAGTTCAAAGTGGAGCTGGGGTACAAATGTTATCTAAAATAGCTCCTGAATCAGGGGAAGTACACATATTACAGTTTGCTTTGCAAGAAAATAAAACCTTTTAATTTATTTTATAGTTAATTAAATGTGCAAATAAATGCTTGGAAACCTGAGCTGAGCAATTGGTGGCATGGTTTGATAAGCGTTGATTTTCTTATCAATAGCTGCACATTGGTGCTAATTGATATGATCATGTGGTGGATTTGAAAGCATGTGTAACTAAAATAAATGATTCAACATTCTGTAGAATGTTCCATTATTGATTGAGAATCATAATCACACAATTAGACATGCAATTACTAGTAATTGAAAATATAAATGTTGGCACTCTGAATAAAGCCAACTTATCATCTGACCATATCCTTTGATTTCCAGACAGTACATCCATATGGTAAGGCCCTGGCTTGCCTTCAGAACCTTTAGAAATGCCTCTCTGTGCTGGAAAACAATGTTTCTCACAGGGTTATTTACCCTTTGAACCCGTACAGATGCTGAGAGTCGCCTCACATAAAGGAAAAAGACACAATGCCAAAGGGACCTGCCGTGGGCGTCGTCACTAGATGACATGCCACAGAGAATTCTTATCGCCACATCCTTCCATCCCTGAACACACCCTCCCATCCCTGGGCACACCCTCCCATCCCTGGGCACATTCTCCCATCCCTGGCCACACCCTCCCATCCCTAGGCACACCCTTCCATCCCTGGGCACACCCTCCCATCCCTGGCCACACCCTCCCATCCCTGGCCACGTCCTTCCATAACTTGCCCAGCAGGCCCTAAACCCAGCCAGAAATGCTATCTCAATTAGCTCATGATGCTAACCAGAGCAGGCTGCAAGGGAGGTACACACAATCGGCCAAGCCCACCCCTGTTCCATTTCCTGCCTCAGCAGTAAGACATGAGTGATCGTGTAGCCAGGGCTGGCACAAATCAATCTAATAAACATGCAAATGAAGCAGGCCAGTTTGTGGCAATTTTGAGGCCACATTATCAGGATGTTATCGCAGTTGTAGCAAGAGGACTTGACAGCCTCTTTAATACGACATCTTCTCAATGCAGCAATGGAGTAGCACCAACCCTACAACCACCTACAACGATCGGTGCCGGAGATCTAGGGCCAATATTCTCCCATGTTGCCTAATTATGATGCATTATGTGTGAGCTTGGCATGGCATTTACAGTGTGTTAATGAGCCCGGTGGATGGGTGGGATGGATGATAGGAAATAGATAGATCCTTACAGGGACCACTAGGGAAGGATTCAGATGTGTTATGTGTGTAAATAGACAGTGTGTGGATACAGGCAGGACCTGACATCGGGTTATATAGATGCACATTCCCTACAGCCTTTCTCTAAGCAGGATGTCTGATTCTCTCCAGTGGGTGTTCTTGCTCTGTACCGTACAGATGTAGGATCTTAATTTGATCACTCTTTTTCTCTTTGCTGTAGGTTGCTAGAGAATGATAAGTTCTTACCGTAGCTTTCATAGCTGGTGTACTGAACTGCAGAACCCCACAGGGGAACACCGTGAGCAACTGTCAAAAACACCCCTCAAAGGATTTATAGACATCTAAAACGGTT
>QNTS01001805.1:12160-72009 GCA_003317085.1 Hucho hucho
GCTGAGATTGGCTGATAGGGAAGAGGAGAGGAGAGGCTGAGATTAGCTGAGAGGGGAGAGGAGAGGCTGAGAGGGAAGAGGAGAGGATAGGCTGAGATTGGCTGAGAGGGAAGAGGAGAGGCTGAGAGGGAAGAGGCTGAAATTGGCTGAGAGAGGAGAGGCTGAGATTGGCTGAGAGAGGAGAGGCTGAGAGGGAAGAGGAGAGGAGAGCCAGAGATTGGCTGAAGGGAGAGTAGAGGCAGAGATTGGATGAGAGGGAGGGAGGGAGTGGGAGGGAGAAGAGGAGAGTGGGAAGAAGAAGAGGAGAGAGTGGCTGTGAGGGAAGAAGAAGAATAGGAGAGAGAGTGGCTGAGATGGGAGAAGAAGAAGATGATGAGAGAGTGTGGCTGAGAGGGAAGGAGGAGAGAGAGTGGCTGAGAGGGAAGAAGAGGAGAGCGAGGGAGTGGCTGAGAGGGAAGAAGAGGAGAGCGAGGGAGTGGCTGAGAGGGAAGGAGAGAGAGGGAAGGAGAGAGGCTGAGAGAGAGAGGCTGTGAGAAAGAGAGAGAGTGAGAGTGGCTGAGATGGAAGACAGAGGCTAAGAAAGAAATTAGTGCAAAGGTGTATTTTGGGGCGGCAGGTGGTTAGTGCCGAAAGGTTGCTGGATCGAATCCCTGAGCTGACAAGGTAAAAATCTGTAGTTCTGCTCCTGAACAAGGCACTTAATCCACTGTTCCCCGGTAGGCTGTCATTGTGAATAACAATTTTCTCTTAACTGACTTGCCTAGTTAAATAAAAGTTAAATTTATATTTTTTTAAATGTATTTAGAGAAAGCAAAGGCACTGAGTGGGAAGGCAAAAAGGACAAGGAAAAGCCGTAGAGATAGAAGGAGAAAGAGCATCCAGTGGCTTTTCTTTTATTGCGGTCATTTATTAAGGACCCATCATGGTCCCATTCCCCCGAGGAGCGGTGAGAGAGAAACAATTACAATGATCCATGATCCATGATCCATGAGTAGACACTGCTGCAGTTAACTGACACTTAAAGGAAAACTCCACTTAAATTATCTTTGTTTTTTTCAATAGTCCTTTGTTGATATAGTCCCAAAATGTTTTGCATGTAAGTTTTCAAGATATTGCAAAACACATCATCAAAATGATGTGGCCAGTGACACTTTGCTTCTTGAAAACATGACTGCTGACTTGCAAAACATTTTGGGATTGTATCAAATTTAATTTAGCAGATGTCATTGCGGGTGTAGAGAAATGCTAGCTCCAACAGTGATGTAGTATCTAACAATTCACAACAATACATACAAATGTATAAGTAAAATAATGGAATTAAGAAATATATAAATAATAGGATGAGCAATGTCGGAGTGGCATTGCTTTCCGGCGGTATGTAATAACCCAATAATACATTCTGGGCTAAAAATTTTTAAATCATTAATAAAAAAATACTGCAAAGTTGCTTCGAAGCTAAAAGCAGAGCTGCCATGTCAGTTGGCTCCATCTTACTCCGTATCAACAGTGGACTAATGAAAAAGATACCAAAATATAGTGAATTCTTTTCCTTTAAGGTGTGCCCTGGCATCACTGCCATGTAATGTATAATTACACCCACTAGTCTAGTTTACCATTAATACTGTCTGCTTATTGAAAATGACCTCTAGTAGTAAGTTAGAGAGGTTGGATGATGAAGAAAGACTGTTCTTGTATGTTTTAGTTTTATGGGGGAATTGTATTGAGTAGCAACTGTTTAGGCTCCTGAGTGGCGCAGCGGTCTAAGCCACTGCATCTCAGTGCATCCGGACGTGATTGGAAGTCCCATAGGGCGGCGCACAATTGGCCCAGCGTCGTCTGGGTTTGGCCGGGGTAGGCCGTCATTGTAAATAAGAATTTGTTCTTAACTGACTTGCCTAGTTAAATAAAGGTTAAATAAAAACATTTAAAAATCATAATTTTTTTAGCAAGTATGAACTTTGATAGTAACTAATGTGAAGCTACCGTATCTCATGCTTCATAATATGTACATAGCATAGATGTGTTGGAATTTCTATGTAGAGAAGTGATTTGCTTGACTGTAGGCCTAGTCGATGTGCCCTACACACCTATATCCACATCAACAGTCTGCACTCTGCAGTGTTTTAACCTCAATGTGAAGGGAATGTTTCCGCAGCCGTAGCTCCAACAGTTAGTTACCCTTGAAGAGCACTATCCCTGTCCTGTCTGTCCTGCCTGTTTATTGGCGTGAAGAAGGAACACAGCCATTGATTTTCATTACGTTCTCTCCGTGTCTGGCATAAATGGCGGCCCGTCGCCCCTCGCTGTGAATACGCAAATATAACCCTCGCCCTGTGCTTTGCTTCACTGTGCTGCGCCACTGAACTGCAGCACTCCTGCCCCGGAATGGATAATGTCATTTTCGAACAACCCCCTCTTCTCCAGTGAGAACAGCATTAGTCCTGACTATTTACTCAGGAAAGTGGGAATAAATTCCCTTCCTTCAGAGGGTCTTGACATAGTGCTGCGTCTGTAAGAGACGTCCCAGGGAAGTTTTATAGAGACACTGGTGGAATTATTCATAACCTGGCCCAGTCCGACCCAATGTGGTTATTGGGTTATTGCTTAGTGTGAGCTGCTCTCTCGCTCCCAGACACACACAGTATGTGCACACTATATCTCTCTGCTCCATCTCTCTTCTCCATCTCTCTGAGACGGTTTCATTGTTGATTTTGGCTGAGATAATATGCAAATATACATACAGTTGAAGTCAGAAGTTTACATACACTTAGGTTGGAGTCATTAAAACAAGTTTTTCAACCACTCCACAAATTTCTTGTTAACAAACTATAGTTTTGTCAAGTCGGTTAAGACATCTACTTTGTGCATGACACAAGTAATTTTTCCAACAATTGTTTACAGACAGATTATTTCACTTATAATTCACTGTATCACACTGATCACACTGTATCACACAAACTGACCCACAATTCCAGTGGGTCAGAAGTTTACATACACTAAGTTGACTGTGCCTTTAAACAGCTTGGAAAATTCCAGAAAATGATGGCGTGGCTTTAGAAGCTTCTGATAGGCTAATTGGAATCATTAAAGTCAATTGGGGGTGTATATGTGGATTTAATTCAAGGCCTACCTTCAAACGCAGTGCCTCTTTGCTTGACATCATGGGAAAATCAAAAGAAATCAGCCAAGACCTCAGAACAAAAATTGTAGACCTCCACAAGTCTGGTTCATCCTTGGGAGCAATTTCCAAATGCCTGAAGGTACCACGTTCATCCGTACAAACAATAGTACGCAAGTATAAACACCATGGGACCACGCAGCCGTCATACCGCTCAGGAAGGAGACCCAATCTGTCTCCTAGAGATGAACGTACTTTGGTGTGAAAAGTGCAACTCAATCCCAGAACAACCGCAAAGGACCTTGTGAAGATGCTGGAGGAAACAGGTACAAAAGAATCGATATCCACAGTAAAACGAGTCTTATATCGACATAGCCTGAAAGGCCGCTCAGCAAGGATGAAGCCACTGCTCCAAAACCGCCATAAAGAAGCACATGGGGACAAAGATTGTACTTTTTGGAGAAATGACCTCTGGTGTGATGAAACAAAAATAGAACTGTTTGGCCATAATGACCATCGTTATGTTTGAAGGAAAAAGGGGGAAGCTTGTAAGCCGAAGAACACCATCCCAACCGTGAAGCACGGGGGTGGCAGCATCATGTTGTGGGGGTGCTTTGCTGCAGGAGGGTCTGGTGCACTTCACAAAATAGATGGCACCATGAGGGAGGAAAAATAGGTGGATTTATTGAAGCAACATCTCAATACATCAGTCAGGAAGTTAAAGCTTGGTCGCAAATGGGTCTTCCAAATGGACAATGACCCCAAGCATGCTTCCAAAGTTGTGGCAAAATGGCTTAAGGACAACAAAGTCAAGGTATTGGAGTGGCCATCACAAAGCCCTGACCTCAATCCTATAGAAAATGTGTGGGCAGAACTGAAAAGGCGTGTGCAAGGAAGGATTCCTACAACCCAACCTTTTGTGGGAATCTTGTGGAAGGCTACCCGAAACGTTTGACCCAAGTTAAACATTTTAAAGGCAATGCTACCAAGTACTAATTGAGTGTATGTAAACTTCTGACCCACTGGGAATGTGATGAAAGAAATAAAAGCTGAACTAAATAATTCTCTCTACTATTATTCTGAGATGTATGTAAACTTCCGACTTCAAGTTTGTGCAGATGAGTTGACTGGATGTTGAGAGTTTGTGAAGACCAGTATTACTTTAAGCCCATTTCCACTCCTTTGGTTCTTCAGTCTGTTTTAAGAGCTTTAATTGTCTTCCCCTAGATAGCCCTTTAGATGAGGGCTATCCAGGGCTATAGACCAGGGCCATCTCAGACTCTCTCTCTCTCACTTTAATTCCCCTCCTTTATTCAGCGCTGTAAAAGCGGGCCTGGGAATGTAATGAGCGTCTGAAGGAAGGGAGGAGAAAAAGTAAAGGGCAAATTTAACAGGGATTTGTCTTTCAGCTCCTAGTCGGGTGTAAATTCTCTGATTGTGACAGAAAATATTTAATATCTTCTTTTTTTTTGCTGTCTTCTCTCTCTGCCAGGCAGTAAGCGTCCAAATTCCCACTCTGAGAGTAGATTTGTCTTCCTATCAAACATAATGTCAAGGTAGAGTAGGCCTAAGTGGAGAGATGCACTGGGAGGATGCTACAGTATTATCTTCACTGTCGCTCTACTGCTGCTAACTCCGGATATGTTAGAAAATGTGTTTAGTTGTGTAATTCTCCCTCTCTCTTTGCAGGCTGAACCAGAGGGATTCTCTCACTTCCATCTCTACGTGTGTGCTGCTTTCCTGGTACGATGGAGGAAAGAGATTCTGGATGAGAGAGATTTCCAGGTAAGAGAGAGAAGGATGGAAATGTATGTTGTCATACCTACATCACCTTTTACTGAGGTTCTAGGTGAGCAAAATACCACACTTAATAGTGATGTTTCCATCACTTTATATTTGAAAGAGTGAGGTCTCTGACTCTATTCCCATGTTGCTCTATTTAAGAAATTGTGTCATTTGGGCTTTGGTCATTTGGCCACAGATGGTGCTGTTTAAAAGTAGTGCACTGTTTATACAGGGAATAGAGTGTCATTTGAGACTGTGCCACTAAGTATGAATGTGAGTCCCAGTAGGGCTGAAAAGAGTGTGCCAGCCAGTGTCGTCTTCTCCCCAGCACATCCCAGACCAGCACCACGCTCATCATTAACTACAGGGATCAGGGGTCACATTGGCTGCATTAGTGGGATGACAGCAGCAGCTGCTGCAAGGTGACATTGGCATGAAGCAGGAATCAGACTTTGGGCCCTGTCCCCTAGTTCCTCTCTTCTATTCTCTCCGTTTCTCTTATTGACGGATGAATCTTCTCTTGTCTTCCCCTGCGTGCATCTTCTCTTCTCTCTCTCAACCACACTCTGAAGAGTTTTAGGTCAATGGATGCTTCTTCAACTTTAAAAAGATACGTTTCGAAGTTCTCCTTTCCTCTACCTCCTAGTCCCTCATTAACCTTCCTCTCCCTCCTTTTCCCTCCCTATCTTCTTCCTTCTTCCCTCTCTGTGCAAATTGAATTGAAACTGGTGTGTGGTTGAATATGCAGAGGTTCAGTGGTGCATGTCGCGAGGGGCTCAGTGTGTGTGTCGGTGTGTGTGCGCGCACACGTGTGAGCATGCGCCAGTGTGTGTGTGTCGCAGTTGATTTATAGTGTTTACAGTTCCCACTGATTTAGTATTATCCCTGCTGCACCGCTGCACCACACACACACAGCTTGGCATGCAGACTTCCACCGACGCGCCAGAGGCCCTAACACTCGCATCCATCTATCCTCCTTTCCTCCTCCCCTGGGAGAGAGAGGGGGGAGAGAGGTGGTTCTCTTTTTCTCTGTCTTTATTTCATCACTCTCTCTACCTCTCCCTCCTTTAGACCATCAGTGTTCCTCTCCTCTCTTTCTTTATCCTTTTTCTCTCCCTTTTGCTTTTGCTCGTTTTCTTTTGCTCTCTCTCCCTCCCTCCGTCTCTCTCTCGTTAGCTGAACATACAGTGCATTTGGAAAGTATTCAGACCCCCTTGATTTTTACAGCCTAAAATTGATTCAATTGTTTTTTTTCATCATCAATCTACACACAATACCCCATAATGACAATTTTTTGGCTAATAAAATAAAAAACTGATATCACAACAAGTTTGGCACACCTGTATTTCTCCCGTTCTTCTCTGCAGATCCTCTCAAGCTCTGTCAGGTTGGATGGGGAGCGTTGCTGCACAGCTATTTTCAGGTCTCTGCAGAGATGTTCGATCGTGTTCAAGTCCGGGCTCTGGCTGGGCCACTTAGGGACATTCAGAGACATGTCCCGAAGCTACTCCTGTGTTGTCTTGGCTGTGTGCTTAGGGTCGTTGTCCTGTTGGAAGGTGAACCTTCGCCCCAGTCTGAGGTCTTGAGTGCTCTGAAGCAGGTTTTCATCAAGGGTCTCTCTGTACTTTTCTCTGTTCTACTTTCCCTCGATCCTGACTCGTCTCCCAGTCCCTACTGCTGAAAAACATCCCCACAGCATGTTGCTGCCACCACCATGCTTCACCGTAGGGATGGTGCCAGGTTTCCTCCAAACGTGGCGCTTGGCATTCAGGCCAAAGAGTTCAATCTTGGTTTCATCAGACCAGAGAATCTTCTTTCTCATGTTCTGAGAGTATTTAGGTGCCTTTGGGAAACTCCAAGCGGGCTGTCATGTGCCTTTTACTGAGGAGTGGCTTCTGTCTGGCCACTCTACCATAAAGGCCTGATTAGTGATTGCTGCAGAGATGGTTGTCCTTGTGTAAGGTTCTCACATCTCCACAGAGGAACTCTGGAGCTCTCAGAGTGACCATCGGGTTCTTGGCCACCTCCCTAACCAAGGCCTGTTTACCCTGATTGCTCAGTTTGGCCAGGTGGCCAGCTCTAGGAAGAGTCTTCCATTTAAGACTTGTGGACGCAACTGTGTTCTTGGGGACCTCCAATCCATTGAATTCACCACAGGTGGACTCCAATCAAGTTGTAGAAACATCTCAAGGCTGATCAATGGAAACAGGATGCACCTGAGCTCAGTTTCGAGTCTCATAACAAAGGCTCTAAAAACGTATATAAATAAAGTATTTCTGTTTTTAATCTGTAATAAATTTGTAATTATGCGGTATTGTGTGTAGATTGCTGATAATTTGTATTTGTTTAATCCATTTTAGAATAAGGCTGTAATGTAACAAAATGTGGAAAAAGTCAAGGGTTCTGAATACTTTCCGAATGCACTGTGTATATACAGTCACCACTGATTTACACCCCTACCTTACACCCACTGTGAAACCTCAAGAGAACATCTATACATTTTTGACTATAGTGCTAAGGGCCATATTCACTTTTCTTCTTACTTAATTACATACAGTACTGTATGGTTCTACTTGGAATGGGATGGAGGTTTGGCATTTCACTCTGGGGATAAGTGTGATACCCTGCAGAGAGAGAGGCATAAAAGAGCGGTATAGGCAGAGAAAAGTGTGATTATGAGAACTGAAATGAGTGTTCAATCTAAATGTGTGGATTGGCTATACAATGAGTCACCACAGCGACGGTGTCACATGATTGAGACTTGGGTTAATGCCGCTGTGTGCGTGTGTGTGTGTGTGTGCGAGTCTGTGTGTGTGTGTGTGTGGCTGACATTCTCCCTGTCAGTGTTCTGTGCCTCCTGCCCTGACTGTTCATTGACCATCTGCAGCCCTAGCTAGCCAGTCCCCTCCTCTGTACTGACCCCTGATGTCCTGTAGACCAGGCCTATTCTTGGCAGAAAGGCTGGTAATAAGTTTGACCTAATTAGGCAGCCAGGCAGCGGAGGACCAGAACTTGACAGTAGACCAGAGCTCCCCTCCCAGTCTCAGGTCCATTATGTAGCAGGCAGGCAGAGGAGGACCAGAGATCAGACCTTACCTCCTTCCATCATCCCAGGCCGAGGCCTGCTGTTCAGGCCAACCTGCCTCAAGCAAACCCACCCCAGTAATAGGGCTTTGATCCCCCGAAAAACAATCCTACCTCTGGGCTTCTTACCTTCAAACTCACATCCAAGACTGGGTCTTTGGCTCCCAGCTAGCTAACCCACCCTAGTCTTTGGCTTTGTCCATATTAAGTGGCTTTGGCTTTGACCTTAGCCTCCATCAAAACGACCTCAGACTCTAGTTGATAGCCCCAGGAAATCCACCCCACAGTGGGGCTGGTCCCCACCAGCAGCCCACCCACCCTGACTCCAGCCCAGCTCCAGGCCTTGGCACCATCTCCACAGGTTGGCCAGGCCTCAGAGTCTGCTCCATTACTCCCACACCCAGTCTGTCTCTCTCAGCAGTGACCTTTCGTCTAGGTCTTGTGATTACCGTCCTGTGACAGTACAGAGCACACTAACTCACACTATTCTGCTTTCCTCTCACACTGTACTGTACTCTTCTGGTAGCTCCAGGTTACTCTTGCCCGCACTCTCTGACTGAGTCTCAAATGGTTTTCTTTCCCCAACATAGTACACTACTTTTGACTGGAGCCCTATGGGCCCTCATCAAAAGTAGTGCACTATAAAGGGAACAGGGTACCATTTGAGACACACTCTGCCTCTCTCCTCACTGGACTGCAGCAAGGCTCAGTATTAATGGAGTGAACACTAGGCCCCCCTGGTAGGGTTTAGCAAGTCATTGACATGATGACTGATTATATAAAATAAAACAAAACAGGCTTCAGTAATCTATTATTCACTGCTTCCTTGTTGTGGGGTTGGATTGGGGGGTCATTCCAATGCAATTCAACTCAATGCAGGATAGAAAATGTAATTGACTCAGAGTCTAAAGGGTTATTGCATCCCTCCTCCACCTCCAGTAAACTGAATGACCCATAGAGGAGTTAAGTAATGAGTGCAGTGCATAGTGATGCCATGGCTCTGTTAGGCTGTTAGCTTGGCATTAGCCTGGGGGGGATAATGACAGCTTCCTGTGGTTCACAGACCTTGTTCTGGTCAGCCACTCTAATCACTGAGTATCTGAGCATATTCGTATAGCTCCCTTGAGCACTGCTTGTGACAAAATTGCATTAAGTTTGTGTGTGGGTGTACGCACGTGCATGTGCAGACACAGAGTTCGTTTTCTTGTTGTGTGTGTTGACAGAGAGTTGAAGAGTTCACCACTCCTCTCCACTGTGCCTGCCATCTGCTCTCCTCTCTCCTCTTTCTCTCCTCTCCCCCCTCTCGCCTCTATCCCCTCCTGGCCCCCCTGCAGTGAGCCACCACAGGCCACAGACAGCCAAATGTCAGAGCCCGCTGGCATGTACTGAGGCCAATATGCAGCAAATGAGCCCTCGTTATCTATTTGTTTATCACATAATGGGAAGCCTTTTCTCAGGCTAATGAAACAGACACAAAGGCTGCAGCCCAAAATGGTACCCTATTCCCTTTACTGCTTTTGAACAGGACACTGGTAAAAAGTTGTGCGCTATGTAGCCAATAAGGTGCCATTTGGGATTCATCCAAAGATTATTTTTCCTCCTAGTCTCTGATTAGCAATTACATTTCCCCTGGCCTCTGGTTTCACAGAAAGTTATGTGATGATATAACTTGTCTACGAATCTAGGCCCACCATCTTGTAATGCATCCTGGACATTACCTTAAAGCTAGAATCCTTAATTGGAGAAACTGCCATGTCCATTTGGGATATTACAACAACAAAGAAGTACCTGCAATCAATGAACACTGTTTTTACCTCTGACATCATCACACGCGCGATAGAACAGCAGAATATGTACTGCAATATTTTTTACCATGCTGCCGGATGCTCCTGTCCTCCGTTGAATCAACAAAACAAAAATTATAACAAAGGCCTGGTGGCGAAATTATCTTTATTGCAGGATATAACCTGTGCTTATAAGGGTTATATACAGGCGTTACTTAAACAGCAGTTCCTATGCTCATACAGATTCCTTAGAGCATCATTAGCCAGTCTAAAGTCAGCAGTCGACAAGCAGTCTAGCGGTAGCTGCTGTCTTAGCTGTCCGTTACTTGTCGATTCAGATGTCTTTGTCCTGCCATACACCAGTGGCTGGCTCCCCTGACACCTCCCACACACCTTTCCTCCCAGCTTAACCCTGTACAGAACAGAGTCTTAGGCCTCACACACTGCCTCTGCCACCCTCTCTATCTCTGTGTGTCTGTCTCTCTTGTGAAAGACACCTGTGATCTTTGTGACCAATCCCCCTGAGTCTGAAACCAGTGTATCACGTTTAAATGTGGATAGATTGGGTGAGGGAGAAACAAAACAGAAACAGGTGTAATCAATCTTCCACTGTTTGATTTGATTTAAATCGAGTTTATCCTCTAATGGCGAGGGCTTGTAGTTGAGACGCTGTCGTGCAGGGGATGTTGCATTGTTCTCCCAGGGTTCTGTAATCTGTATCTGTTCACAGTTCTACACCACAGCCCTAGAGCACTTACCCTGATACACACTTACAGTCATCGAGCAATGGCACATACACACACACATGCACATGCACGAGTTGGCCCCTGCAGCTCCAGCAGCCAATCAAACGTGTGAAGCAGAAAACTTGAAGTTATGTCTCTCATAATGTACATCGTACATGAGTGCAGGATTTAATTAAAAGGAGAGGATGTATGGCCATGTGATAACCTGCATGTCAACTCACACTTACAATATCACATTATGTAATACATGCCTCACTCACACGGTATCATTCATTCCCTTAATATTAGACTGCAGTTGCCATTCAAATTTTCTTCAGCCATCAGGTCTATAGCACTTGGTTTATTTTATTTTTTTAAATAATATTTGTTAACTTTTTTCACAATACAAAAACAATAGACAACTCAACATTTACATACCCAAATTTCAACAAATATTACTGACCTCACACTTGCTCAGACCCACATGTTCCCACTGTAACCTCACATATCCTGCTCGTCTCGCAATAACACTTTTTCTCATTTCTCATCCCCTGGACATCTCCAGTGTTTGCAATACTTCATGCCATAAAGTCGGAGGTTTACATACACTTAGGTTGGAGTCAGTAAAACTCGTTTTTCAACCACTCCACAAATTTCTTGTTAACAAACTATAGTTTTGACATCTACTTTGTGCATGACACAAGTAATTTTTCCAACAATTCTTTAGACAGATTATTTCACGTATAATTCACTGTATCACAATTCCAGTGGGTCAGAAGTTTACATACACTAAGTTGACTGTGCCTTTAAACAGCTTGGAAAATTACAGAAAAATTATGTCATGGCTTTAGAAGCTTCTGATGGGCTAATTGACATCATTTTAGTCAATTGGAGGTGTACCTGCGGATGTATTTCAAGGCCTACCTTCAAACAGTGCCTCTTTTCTTGACATCATGGGAAAATCAAAAGGAATCAGCCAAGACCTCAGAAAAAAAAGTGTAGACCTCCACAAGTCTGGTTCACCCTTGGGAGCAATTTCCAAACGCCTGAAGGTACCACATTCATCTGTACAAACAATAGTACGCAAGTATAAACACCATGGGACCACGCAGCCATCATATCGCTCAGGAAGGAGACGCGTTCTGTCTCCTAGAGATGAACGAACTTTGGTGCGAAAAGTACAAATCAATCCCAGAACCGCAAAGGACCATGTGAAGATGCTGGAGGAAACAGGTACAAAAGTATCTATATCCACAGTAAAACGAGTCCTATATCGACATAACCTGAAAGGCCGCTCAGCAAGGAAGAAGCCACTGCTCCAAAACCGCCATCAAAAAGCCAGACTACAGTTTGCAACTGCACATGGGGAAAAAGATTGTACTTTTTGGAGAAATGTCCTCTGGTCTGATGAAACAAAAATAGAACTGTTTGGCCATAATGACCATCGTTATGTTTGGGGGGAAAAGGGGAATCTTGCAAGCCGAAGAACACCATCCAAACCCTTGAAACACGGGGGTGGCAGCATCATGTTATGGGGGTGCTTTGCTGCAGGAGGGTCTGGTGCACTTCACAAAATAGATGGCATCATAAGGTAAGAAAATGATGTGGATATATCTCAAGACATCAGTCAGGAAGTTAAAGCTTGGTTGCAAATGGGTCTTCCAAATGGACAATGACCCCAAGCATACTTCCAAATTGTGGCAAAATGGCTTAAGGACAACAAAGTCAAGGTATTGGAGTGGCCATAACAAAGCCCTGACCTCAATCCTATAGAAAATGTGTGGGCAGAACTGAAAAAGCGTGTGCGAGCAAGGAGGCCTACAAACCTGACTCAGTTACACCAGCTCTGTCATGAGAAATGGGCCAAAATTCACCCAACTTATTGTGGGAATCTTGTGGAAGGCTACCCGAAACATTTGACCCAAGTTAAACAATTTAAAGGCAATGCTACCAAGTACTAATTGAGTGTATGTAAACTTCTGACCCACTGGGAATGTGATGAAAGAAATAAAAGCTGAAATAAATCTTCTCTCTACTATTATTCTGACATTTCACATTCTTAAAATAAAGTTGTGATCCTAACTGACCTAAGACAGGGATTTTATACCAGGATTAAATGTCAGGATTTGTGAAAAACTGAGTTTAAATGTATTTGGCTAAGGTGTATGTAAATGTCAGACTTCAACTGTAGCTTCAAACTGCACAATTCTATCTCTCTGTAGCCCACATTTGTTCAGTATATAATAATGCATTTGATTCATCCTCTGTCTTGATTTCCAGTTTTTTAGAAAAAGTTTTAAAAAATTATTGATGACAACATTTCAGTCAGATACCCATTGGGTATCTCACCGCACCCTCATATGCCATGTCTTAAAATATGCAGAAAGAAAGTCCAACTTTTAGTTTTAGAGATGTCTCTTTTTTATTTTACCTTTATTTTACTAGGCAAGTCAGTTAAGAACAAATTCGGGTTAACTGCCTTGTTCAGGGGCAGAACGACATATTTGTACCTTGTCAGCTCGGGGATTTGAACTTGCAACCTTTCGGTTACTAGTCCAACGCTCTAACCACTAGGCTACCCTGCCACCGTGCTGTAAAATGTGTGATTTTTGTTAGTTTATACTGGATTAAGCGTACATTTTTGTTAGCTGTCATTTACTTTGTTGTGTTCCAACACTCCCTCCATTATGTGCCAATATCAGTTATTTTTAGGTCTTGGTTCCAATAGTTTAGTTGTATAGGCTTTCTGCAATGTTTTGTATATCTTACCTATCATATGTGTATCCTTTTCTTACTCAAATAAAATTTCCTCAACATTGCTTTGATGTCCAAAAGATTTCAGATCAAGATTTCATGATATAAAATTTTTAAGTTGCATGTATTTGAAAATGTCTGTTGGTCAAATCCAAATTGCTTTTTTAGTTCTGTCATGGAAATAATTGTATTTCCTATTACCAAGAAATGTTTTGTTTCTCTGCCTTTAGTTTTCCATGTGGGGCAATTTAATGGTGAATTATGTAAAGCTATCCAAGCTTTGTTCCATTGTGGTGTATTTTTAGGGATTGATATTGGTTCTTGTAGAATCCGTTTCATTTTCTTCCATATTGTTATAGTGTTCTTAACTATGAAGTTGTTAATGTTCTTAGCTCCATTCTTTGAAAAAAGATACGTGAAAATATTCTGGGAATGATCATGCGCATCTTCAATATGTACCCATTGTTCCTCTTTAGTGCATTTAACAAAATGTTGCAAGTAAAAGCCTTGGGTGGCGAGTTAAAACCACCCTTAGACTTATGAACATCCTATTTATTCTATGAGTTTTATTTGCCCATATGCCCACTTTTTAAAGCATGTCTTTAGTGGGGTAATTGGTATTAAGCTTTGGGAACCATGCCATTCAAAAGGGGTTTATTCTACCTGTAAGATTTATGGGAAGATTGTTCCATTTAATTAGATCTGCTTTCATTTTGTTGAGTAATGGGATGAAGTTATCTTTACATATTTGTTGTTTGTCACTTTCTGAAAGTAATTAAATTGCCAGTGCAAACAGGAGGGGGGAGAGAGGACATCCCTGTCTCGTGCCCTTTTCTAAAGCAATTTCGTCACATAATGTGTTATTTGTTTATTTTTGCTTTAGGATATTTATATAATATTTTAATTAAATATATTATTTCAGCTGAAAATTTGAAGGCTTTCAAAGTTTTGACTAGAAAAGTCCATTCAACATTGTCTAAAGCCTTTTCGGCATCAACAGCCATTTTTTATAAATCTACATCTTGTTTTTTATCGTATTGTATTATAGTGAAACATGTTCTAGTATTTGTTTCTAAGTTAGTTTTTTTAATAAACCCTGTTTGATTAATATGTATCAAGTCTAGTAAGACTTTTGTCATTCTGTTGCTTATGAGTTTTCTTATTATTTTGTTGTCACAATTTATTAAACTTATGGGTTTCTGTAGCTGACTCCAGATTTTTCTGGTTTTAATATAATTGAATATAACGATGTAACGATATAAGTTTTAATTTAACTGTTTGATACATGTAACTCGGAAGCACTGAATTGAGTGACGTGTGTCATTTCAGTAAATAGGAGCGCTACTTTGTCCCAGAATGTAAAATAAAATTCTATGGGAAAGCCGTCCATACCTGGTGCTTTTCTACCCCCTAATGTTTTAACAGTGTCTATTATTTATTTTGGGGTGATTTCTATTTTTTGTGATTCTTTTTGTTGTCTGGTGAAGTGCGATTGAGTCAGATTTATATAGATTTTCATAGAAGCTTTTAAAATAGTTATTAAAGCATTGTTTCTAATTTAAAGCATTTATTTCTAATTAAAGCATATTTTAAAAGTATAACTAGTTTGGCGTGTATTAATTAGTTTTGTGAGGGCTGTGTTTACCAGGTTTATTTGCTTGTTTAAAAAATAACAATGTTTTGGTCATTTGTTTTCAAATAACCGAAAGTGAGCGGTTGTAATCTGAATTAAGGGAAAAATGCCATTCTTGAACATTGGGTGAGACATTCTTACTATTTGTAAATAAAGCCAGTTTGTTATTTTGAATTATTTATTTCTGTTTTTAGAGGGAGAGAAACCAAAAGCCCACCGTGCCTAATTTTCGAAAATCTTCAGTCCACATGTCAAGTGTAATTCCCTCATTGCATTTACCCAAGTTCTCTCTTAACTCCAGGACCACCGACAGATTTGTGTTGTTGTTGCCTGATGCAGGACTCTAGTGCCAGAGAAGAGAGACTGTCAGACTGAAAACGCCTCCATTAATTTACGAAAGATAGTACATTTGTGCCACAGATATATCAGCGTTCCTACTCCCCCTTGTGATAGTGTGGTGCAATGACAGAATGCCACCATCTACCACTAACAGTCGCGGCATAAGCTCGTAACTTTTAAAGGAAGAACTTTATCTGAGTTTAACCTGTAGTTGTTGGCTCTCTTCAAAAGTAAAAGATAATTTTCCTGCTTAAGTTCAGAAATTATATTTTCTTCTTTACCTTGTAAAGATTTTCTGTGGGGTTTTTCTAAGATTATGAATTATTTTTCTTTCGTTTTAATTTCTAACTCAGATTTAACTTTTTCAGAATATGAGATTATCATTCCCTAATGTATGCCTTAAAAGCATCCCAAATTATATGGCTGGTGGGGCTCTACTTGGGGAGAGTGGGTTCACCGACAGACTGAAGTGAGGTGAGTGGAGGCATCACACTTACTTCAGGGAAGTGTCTGATACCCTCCCAGACCCCTAATAGGCAGTGTAATGAAACAATAGAGACAGAAACAATAGAGACAGAAAACAACAAAACAGTGAGTAATTTTGTAAGTAATTAAATGAGAAGAAAAAGGGAAGGGAAGAAAAAGAGCTCATGCTTGTTCGATTGGTTAAGCAGGTAAATGACTAACTGGAAACTAGCAGGCAGAACGTTCTCTGAAAATATTCTCTCTACTGATCCACCTCAGGTGGTTGGGAACCATCGTGACTGTAACTGGCATCCCACTCTGTCTGTCTCAATAACTTACTTGGCACCAACACCAACTCTCTCTCTCACATACACACACACACACCAACTCTCTCTCTCTCTTTGTCTCTGTCTCTCTCTCTCTCACAGTCTCTCGCTGTCTCTCTCTCTCTCTCTCATGGTCTCTTTTGCTGTCTCTCTCTCACTGTCTCTCTCTAACACATGCACAAACTCTGCCTCTACATCTCTCTCTCTCTCACACACACACACTCAATGTGTTGTTCAGGGCTCTGGAAGAATTGCAGAGTGCCTGAGGTGCTGTTTTCAGAAGGCTGAAGCACTCACTGCCATTCTACATTACCACCATACCCCTAGATACTACAAAAACATTGACTAAGAGTTTGGCTCTAACTGGCTCACTGTAGCAAACAGTAGCGCTATGCTAAAACTCCTGATCTGTCCAACACTCTGGCCTGTAGCTTTATCAAGGGATAAAGTGCACAATCATGTTTTGCTAAGAATTACGAGCATTCACAAAGATGATGTCAAGGCTATCATATCAAATTATACTCAATGGTGCCTTTCCATTTGGACCAGTCAGCTAGTGACAAAAGGTCAAGTGGACAGAAGAGTGGAGAGCCTGTTATGTTTCTTTCCTAGAATTCATCAAATTTAATTGAGGACCAAATGTTTCCTGTAGCATGAATATCAATGGCTTCGATACAGCCGCCATGCCATTTCTCTGTGATTTCATTAATATCTGGTATTGAATAAATACTGGGAACGTCATTTGGAAAGTTAATTCCGGCCTGACTGGGATGTACACACAAAGCTATTTGTTTGGTGTAAATCAAAGATCACAATGTCACTGTGTGTTTCTCCTCAAGAGACAGACTTGGGCACACACAAATGCATACACTCTTAGCAGAGAGAGAGAAAAGAGTTACACAGACGGCTTTATGCGACTGAATGTTTAACTCTATACTATAGAAATATCGGTGATACTTCAGTGTCTGTAGGCCTATACTTATGAGTGTACACTATGCCTTCAGAAAGTATTCACACCCCTTGACTTTTTACACATTTTGTTGTGTTACAGCATGAATTTAAAAATGATTAAATAGAGATTGTGTGTCTCTGGCCTACACAAAATACCCCATAATGTCAAAGTGGATTTATATTTTTACAAATTCATAAAAAATGTAAAGCTCAATGTCTTGAGTCAGTAAGTATTCAACCCCTTTGTTATGGCAAGCCTAAATAAGTTCAGGATTTATGATTTATGTCCTGAATACAAAGTGTTATGTTTGGTGCAAATCCAGCCCAACACATCACTGAGTACCACTCTTCATATTTTCAAGCATGGTGGTGGCTTCTCCATGTTATGGGTATGCTTGTCATCAGCAAGGACTATGGAATTTATTTGTTTCTGATAAAAATAAATGTAATAGAGCTAAGCACAGACAAAATCCTAGAGGAAAACCTGCTTCAGTTTGCTTTCCAACAGACTCTGGGAGAAAAATGTACCATTTAGCTAGACAATATCCTAAAACACAAGGCCAAATCTACACTGGAGTTGTTTACCAAGACGACATTGAATGGTCCAGAGTGGCCTAGGTACAGTTTTGACTTAAATTGGCCTGAAAATCTATGGCAAGACTTGAAAATGGTTGTCTAGCAATGATCAACAAACAACTTGACAGAGCTTGAAGAATTTTTGAAAAAGTATTGTACAATCCCGGTGTGCAAAGACACAACTGTAATCGCTGCCACAGGTGATTCTAACATGTATTGACTCAGGTGTGAGAATACTTATGTAAATTAGATATTTCTCTATTTCATTTTCAATACATTTGCTAACATTTCTAAAAACATGTTATTACTTTGTCGTTATTGGGTATTGTGTGTAGATGGGTGGGGGGGAAAATCTATTTAATAAATTTTGACAACACAACAAAATGTGGAAAAAGTCAAAGGCTATGACTACTTTCTGACGGCACTGTTTACTCTGTTTGGATGGTATAGACATATCAATACAATATTAATCTCTGTAAATCCTATTGAGTGTACATACCCTGGGTGGTATAGAAATGCCACTGCTAATTCAATTTCTGTATATCCTTTTGAGTGTACTCTGAAACCATGTTAGAGAAATGCCAGAGCTATTTCAATGTCTACAGTTGAAGTCAGAAGTTTACATACACTTAGGTTGGAGTCATTAAAACATGTTTTTCAACCACTCCACAAATTTCTTGTTAGTTTTAGAAAGTCGGATAGGACATCTACTTTGTGCATGACACAAGTAATTTTTCCAACAATTGTTTACAGACAGATTATTTCACTTATAATTCACTGTATCACAATTCCAGTGGGTCATAAGTTTACATACACTAAGTTGAGTGTGCCTTTAAACAGCTTGGAAAATTCCAGAAAATGATGTTGCTTTAGAAGCTTCTGATAGGCTAATTGACATCATTTGAGTCAATTGGAGGTGTACCTGTGGATGTATTTCAAGGCCTACCTTCAAACTGTGTGCCTCTTTGCTTGACATTATGGGAAAATCAAAAGAAATCAGCCAAGACCTCAGAAAAATAATTGTAGACCTTCACAAGTCTGGTTCATCCTTGGGAGCAATTTCCAAATGGCTGAAGGTACGACATTCATCTGTACAAACAATAATACGCAAGTATAAACACCATGGGACCATGCAACCGTCAAACCGCTCAGGAAGAAGATGCGTTCTGTCTCCTAGAAATGAATATACTTTGGTGTGAAAAGTGCAAATAAATCCCAGAACAGCAAAGGACCTTGTGAAGATGCTGGAGGAAACAGATACAAAAGTATCTATGTCCACAGTAAAACGAGTCCTATATCGACATAACCTGAAAGGACGCTCAGCAAGGAAGAAGCCACTGCTCCAAAACCGCCATAAAAAGCCAGACTACGGTTTGCAACTGCACATGGGGACAAAGATCATACTTTTTGGAGAAATGTCCTCTGGCCTGATGAAACAAAAATAGAACTGTTTGGCCATGATGACCATTATTATGTTTGGAGGAAAAAGGGGGAGGCTTGCAAGCGGAAGAACACCATCCCAACCGTGAAGCACGGGGGTGGCAGCATCATGTTGTGGGGGTGCTTAGCTGCAGGAGGGACTGGTACACTTCACAAAATAGATGGCATCATGAGGAAGGAAAATTATGTGGATATATTGAAGCAAAATCTCAAGACATCAGTCAGGAAGTTAAAGCTTGGTCGCAAATGGGTCTTCCAAATGGACAATGGCCCCAAGCATACTTCCAAAGTTGTGGCAAAATGGCTTAAGGACAACAAAGTCAAGGTATTGGAGTGGCCATCACAAAGCCCTGACCTCAATCCCATAGAAAATGTGTGGGCAGAACTGAAAAGGCATGTGCGAGCAAGGAGGCCTACAAACCTGACTCAGTTACACCAGCTCTGTCAGGAGGAATGGGCAAAATATTCACCCAACTTATTGTGGGAAGCTTGTGGAAGGCTACCCGAAACGTTTGACCCAAGTTAAAGTATTTAAAGGCAATGCTAACAAATACTAATTGAGTGTATGTAAACTTCTGACCCACTGGGAATGTGATGAAAGAAATAAAATCTGAAATAAATCATTCTCTCTACTATTATTCTGACATTTCACATTCTTAAGATAAAGTGGTGATCCAAACTGACCTAAGACAGGGAATTTTTACTCTTATTAAATGTCAAGAATTGTGAAATAGTGAGTTTAAATGTATTTGGCTAAGGTTTATATAAACTTCCAACTTCAACTTTTGAGTGTATACTCTCTCCGGGTGGTATAGAAAAGTGCTTTAATCTCTTTATCTTATTGTCGAGCACTGTGGGATATGGTTGTGATGGCAGCAAAATATGAGGCAGTCACACTCCCAACTCCCAATCTGTCCTATCACAACTACCAGGAGAGACATATATCTTAATCAGGCAGAAGTTTACACCTCCTCTACTCACAGTGTAGAGGTCTTAATAGACCTCATGGCATAACTAACATCCAGTATCTAAATGACAAGCATCCGACGCGCTCCACACGTCAATCTCTACTCCCCAAATACATTTGGTGAATTTGTTTACATACAAAAGCGTACATTCAAACAAAGGCAAAATTTCACCACCCCCCATTTCCAGATTACATCTCTAAAAGTCTGGCAAGTGCCAATCGAGTTATAGGCCTAGTATGTGTACAAATTCACAACAAAAAGGAGCATCATTTCCATTTCTTTTGGGAGTAGATTGATGTGTGGAGCGTGTCGGATGCTTGTCGTTTAGCTACTGGCTGTTGTGAGTTATGGCTGTGAGTCTATGAAGACCTCTACACTGAGAGATGAGAAGGTGTAAACTTCTGCCTGATTAATACAATGCCCCCACTGTTCATCAAAAAAACATGTTATTTTGTCCAAACTTGGGCTGTGAGTGGAAACTCATTTAAACTGCATGTAGCTTGTTGAATCACTGCGTGAGTGGTTTGGTATAGTTGTAGCACGCACGCACGCACACACGCACGCACACGCACGCTCACACTCACACAGAGTGAGGGAGTTGGAGGGAGAGAGAGCTAGAGGCAGGGCCTCCCCTGTAAATTGGCTTTAATACACTCTGTTAATGGAGTCTCTCGCATCGGCAGTATGATTCCACTCAACACAGAGGCATTTACTGAAAGGACTAAGGGAGGGGGAAAAACAAAAGGAAAAAACAAGATAATACTGTGGATGTAATTGTATACACTCGCTCTCCCTGCATCGCTCTCTCTCTCCCTCCCCATGCGCCTCTCTCTCTCACTCTTTCTTTCTCTTCCAGCTTCTCTCTCGTTCTCTCTCTCTCTCCTGCTAACGTGTGTGGCCCATCGTGTATATTATCCATAATACCCAGGACCTCCTGATAAATAGAGCTGTTGGTAAAGTTGCGCATAATCAATCACCCGTCTGTGGTGGTTAGTGTGTGTGTGTCCGTGTGTTGGTGCCTGTGTGTCCGTGTGTTGGTGCCTGTGTGTCCGTGTGTTGGTGCCTGTGTGTCCGTGTGTTGGTGCCTGTGTGTCTGTGCGTTAGTGCGTGTGTGCGCAAGCGCAGTATACAGTAGAAGGGTTGAGACTTCTTTGCAGTATGATAGTGACTGCCCCTGCATTCTCCATCAGTGATCAATAACCACCACACCGGGGTGCCGTACGGCTCTGATGCTGACGAGGGGCTCAGTCGATTGTTGTTTTTTCATCCGTACTCACAAATCTCCTAAAAGCAGTTATCACTCCCCACGACAGCGGCCTGTGGTACGGCGCTCTGCCTTGCTGCCAGACCTGTCTTTGGCCCTGCACTTTATCAGTGTGTGTGTCTACGTGTCTGGCTCGGCCCAGACCCACCACAGTGAGCCAAAAGCGCAGCTAAATAATTAAACTGCTTCTTTCTGGCTCCTGCTTCGCTATGTGCGATATGGACAGGACTCAATAACCATAGCCGCCACCTCATTTCAGTGATTTCAAAGAAGCTAAATAAATAAATGTCATTATTGTCCTACATAAGAGCCAAACAGAAAGCAGTGAGAGCAGGGGAGATAGCTCCTTAGCCAAATCTATCTTAGGAGGTGATTATGGGAAGAGAGACCGGGACACAAGGACAACTTGGAGAGATTGGGTTGTGAACTTACCTCTACTGGGCCTGTGACGTTTACTCTGGGTCTGTGACTTGGCTTTGCATCTGTGACTGTGTGTCTGCTTGTGCCTTAATCTCGGTTAAACCAAAGCTAAAATCTTGCGTAATGTGTTAGTCCATTACGATCCCCAGGAGCACTGTCACACACACACACACACACGCACAGACACACAAACGCTAAGCACACAAACAGTCCACCCTCTATCCATCTATCCGCTTTGATCTCTCGTTAACTCTGTGGGGAGAAAAGACAGCAGAGTCCTCTTGAGAAGTACCATGCTTTTCATTTGACTTAATACAATTTGAGCAGCATCCAGGAATGTCCTATTCAGTGTGAGGAGAGCATTTTGTCGTGGTACAATTGAATAAATGGGTCTTTGGTTTACCTTTGTGCAGGTGCTTGAATCCATAGAACTGTACTTTGCGTAAGTGGTCGGCTTGAAAGGCCTTGCAATTCCTGAAGAGGATGCTTTAACACATGGACCCGTCATTTTCAAAACGTTGTGCATTTCTGCCACTGGCCTTGCTTCTTTAGAGAGGCTGTTAATTGTTCAGATGTTTTTGAGTCTTCTGAGGGGCCTCTTTTGAATGTGACTTAAAATATTTAGACACACAGACAATGTACCCCTTCATTCTGAAGTGCCCCTACCTGTGTTAGTAAAGTGATTTCTGCAGCAGCCTGTGAGATGTGTGTAATTAAGGTCTATTAAGCTCATTAGCGGAATATAAATGATAGCCAACAGCTGGTCATTAGAATGTTTAAGTCATTAATGAAGGACTCTCACCAGCCAGTCACCAGGGAGGTGGTTTTGACTACTGGATTATTCTACACATTAGGTAGGACACTGAATACCAATGAGTTGTCCTATAGAATATCCTCTGGTCCTCTGGAAGTCCATATACTCTATTATGTACCATTATATGCAGCACTTTACACATATTTCTCGCATTTGCGATTCTAGGATGTATGACAGTGAAACGAACACTGTGCCTCTGACTGAACTAGTCAACAAACAACATGTCCTTGTACATTCAAATGCTCCCACATACACTACAAAAGTATGTGGACACCTGCTCGTCGAACATCTCATTCCAAAATCATAGGCATTAAGATAGAGTTGGTCCCCCTTGTTAGGTTCTTATTTTTCACAGTATATAACTCACAGACACTAGCGAAGCTTTAACCAGGCTTAATTCTTCCCAAAGGTTCTGTACAGCTGTAATTCAGACAACCCAACATTTCTCCCATCACAGATATATATATCCCACTTAAGACACTCCTCCTTTTCGCCAATCCTTACATCTTATGGTTCCACAGGAAGAGGGTAGTGAACCTTTATTACTCCCTTCAGGGGATCTGACCTCACCTCCTGACCTCAACCACTTCTTCTAGTCCACAGATGTCCATCTGCCTCCCATATAGCAATCCTTTAAGCTCCTCCCGTCCACCCAGCACATTCCACAGCCACTCTGTCTTTCTACAGATCTCACTCCTTAATATACTATGCGTCTGATCTATCATGTCTTTAATATCTCAATGTTCAAAATGTCGAATCCAACACCCCTTTGCTACTACAACAGCCTCCACTCTTCTGGGAAGGTTTTCCACTAGATGTTGGAACATTGCTGCGGGGACTTGCTTCCATTCAGCCACAAACGCATTAGTGAGGTCGGGCACTGATGTTGGGCATTTAGGCCTGGCTCGCAGTCGGAATTCCAATTCATGTAAGGTGTTCGATGTGGTTGAGGTCAGGGCTTTGTGCAGGCCAGTCAAGTTCTTCCACTCCAATCTCGACAAACCATTTCTTTATGGACCTTGCTTTGTGCATGGGGGCATTGTCATGCTGAGACAGGAAAGGGCCTTCCCCAAAGTTGGAAGCACAGAATCGTCTAGAATGTCATATGCTGTAGCGTTAAGATTTCACTTCACTAGATCTAAGGGGCCTAGCCCGAACCATGGTGGCCTTAGGCTCGGCCATGGAAACCCATTTCATTAAACTGCTGACTAACAGTTATTGTGCTGATGTTGCTGCCAGAGGCAGTTTAGAACACGGTAGTGAGTGTTGCAACTGAGGACAGACGATTTTTACACAATGCGCGCTTCAGCACTCTGCGGTCCCATTCTGTGAGCACTTTGCGGCTGAGCCGTTGGTGCTCCTAGATGTTTCCACTTCACAATAATAGCACTTACAGTTGACCGGGGCAGCTTTAGCAGGGCAGAAATTTGACAAACTGACTTGTTGGAAAGGTGCCACGTTGAAAGTTACTGAGCTCTATGTTACGGGCCATTCTACTGCCAATGTTTGTCTATGGAGATTGCATGGCTGTGTGCTCGATTTTATACACCTGTCAGCAACTGGTGTGGCTGAAATAGCCGAATCCACTAATTTGAAAACCATACTTTTGGACATCTCTATATACTGAACAAAAATATGAACGCAACATATTAAGTGTTGGTCCCATGTTTCATGAGCTGAAATAAAAGATCCCAGAAATGTTCCATACGGACAAAAAGCTTATTTCTCTCAAATTCTGTGCATAAATTTGTTTACATCCGTGTTAGTGAGCATTTCTCCAAGATAATCCATCCAGGTTTTTGATCCAGGAAGAAAACCCTGGAACAGAAACACATTTGTTATTTGCAGGAGGGTGGAATTGCATTAAATAAAATTATTCATTTCCAACCAGGGACTGTAGTGACGCCTCTTGCACTGAGATGCAGTGCCTTAGACCGCTGCGTCCATGTGTGTGTGTTAACTATTTAACTGTACTAGAATGCTTAAAAGGATGCAAAAAATGTTAATTTCGGTTATCGGTATCGTTTGTTTTGGCAAGGAAAATATCCTGATAATACCAGGTTCTGACCAATAGATAGCACTGTTCTGCTATTAGGTGATACTTTTTTAAAGAATACTGAGAGTATTAAAAGGGATAGTTAAAGGGATAGTTCACCTAAATTACAAAAAACGTGTTGTTTTCTAACTGTAATCAGTCTATGGACCAGGTATGACAGCAACCCATGCTTTGGCTTGTTAGCTAGCTCTGGTCCAAGGAGTTGAGCTAGCCTCGGCGTTGAGCCAACTTTCCGACATTCATCCTTGTTAGGATATAGTTATTTGAAGTAATGATAGGCCTACTAATATCCTAAACACATTATAATGCATGTCTTATCATGATTCCCAGCGCTTTAAGCCAAGCCTCCTCCATGTCCAGCCCTATCTCTTGCGCTCTCCCCACCCCGCAGCATTTCAGTCGCATCTCGCTCCCTACTCTTGTCTATCAAGCATACAAACAGCTAGCTTGCCCGGTCCATAGAAAGCTACTCTATCTGCACTGATTGGTGGAGTAATTTAATGAGCTAAATGTAAAAACTGTTGATTTCACAAGTTAAAAAAGGAACTATATAAACCAGTACTTCTTCTGGTTCAAACCGGTTCAGAACTTTATTATGCTGGTCGGAACAGTGGAACGGATTCAGAATGAAATGACACACAGCAGATTGTTAAATAGAATTACTTGCTGATTAAAAGTGTAAGCGTGTTCCTCTTGCTGTGATGGTGCTTGTTCTTCACTGGTTGGTGTTATAAAGGAGGTGGTGTGTGTGTGAGGCGCTCCTTATTGAGACACCCTCCCTGCTCCTCTGAGCTGATGCTTTCACTACTGTTGCTCCTGGTTACACCTTCACATTCACACACTGTAATGTTCACAGAGTGGTGTGCCCTTCTCTCTCACTTGGTCCTCGCTGTCTTTCTCTCTCTCTCTCTCTCTCTCTCTCTCTCTGTGTGGCCATATCACTTATTCTCTGTGTCTCACTGCACTCCTCTCTTTCTCTCTCTCTCTCTCTCTCTCTCTCTCTCTCTCTGCCCCACAGGGTCTGATGATCCTGCTACAGAACCTACCCACCATGCACTGGGGCAACGAGGAGGTCAGCGTGCTCCTGGCCGAGGCCTACAGGCTGAAGTTTGCCTTCGCTGACGCCCCCAACCACTACAAGAGATGAGTGTGGCCCATGTGGCCCCTGACAGTTAGCTACTGAACCCCTGACAGAGGCCCCCTGGAGGACGGATGGATGGATGGACCCCCTCCTCGACTTTCTTGTCCCTCGGCAGTCCACGACCGTTGCTACTAGTAGATTAAATCAAAAACAACATTTGCGTCCCAAATGGCACCCTATTCTCTACAAAGTGCATTACTTTTGACCATAGCCCCAAGTAGTGCACTATGTAGGGAATAGGGTGCCATTTGGGAAGCATCCAACCAGTGCTTCTTGGTATGTATGTACCGTTCCAACCGACTGTTCTTCTTGACTCCTCTTCTCTTTGTTCTTAACAATTAAATTACATTTGTGCAACACTCCAACAACATCAATGCCTGTCCCATCGAAGTAGACCCCAACCCAAAAAGAAAGACCTCCAGTCAGTGTGATAATGGAGATCTTGCTGCAGACCCATGGATGAATGTTCTAGAGTGTCCTGTACTGTACTGTTTGTCCCTGACTGGCCACAGCAACCTCAACATGTCCCGGACTTAATTAATTAATTGTAGGGCTGAACTAACCAAGTTTGGGGGGGGGGATATATATAGAGAGAGAGAGACCTTGTGTACTAGGTTGATATCTGTCACGTTTAATTCCTAAGGAAACTGAGGACACACACGTCATCGTTCTAGTCATCTCTAGCTGGCATCGAGCTCTTCTCTCATCTCCACGCTCCATGCTTTCAGTTCAAGACAAGCGGTCAATCCCCCAGAGACAAGTAGGTTTTAGTTAAAAACAGAAACACATTCACATAAAAGGCAATAATTAGCTAATAGGGAGATCAGAAAGTATCTATTATTATGGGTGGTTTAATTCTGACTCTGACATGGTCTGCAGAGCTGGATGTAATGATATAATATAAGGTCTAACAACACTCTCTGAACTCTATTGTATTATGTCAGATATTTGTGATATTTGTCGGTTGGCTGAGGGAGGGGCGAGTGTCGCGTGACTCTGCCTGACGTACGATCATCTCTGAACCTAGGACTCACTACCTAACTCAAATCAGTCTATCAGTTAGACACATTGGTACAGCACCATGCAGTGGTGAGCAGTCACCTTTTAGGCCAGGAGATTTCCTAGTTAGGTCACATGTTCTGAAAAAAACTCCAGACCGTAGCCCTTTACAGTACACTCATACTCGTATACGGGTTGATAATGGCAGATTTGGGCACTAATAAATAACTAAATTGGAACGCAGTGGCTGTACAGTAATATGCTATACATGTCAGAGCTCTGGCTCTGCGCTTCACAGCGCTGTATGGGTTTTTGACTGACAGCCTTTCTGAACTTGAGCACCTCGTGCGACCTTGTTGTAAATGAGAATGTGTTTTCAGTGAATTTACAGAGTAAAATAACAAATTGCTGTAAATTTTGAAAGATGAGACATTGAGGATTATAATAAATACCGCTTTGTCATGCAAGCAAGACAAACACCCATGAGTTCAAATATGCTCTTCACATTTCTATATCACAAAACTCATGTCATATGTAGTGTCAACGTTTATGATTACTATGCTTGATATACAGTTACGAGATGGCATGGCGTCATACGCTGCATTGTTCTGAACAGAATGAGCCTATGTTTGTCTATTGTGAAGAAATTCAAGTACGGCAGACCCACTTGAATGCACTCAAGACTCCTTTCTTTGCTCACCAAGATTATCATGTTTCCCTGAATTGCATTGTGAAAGCAAGTAATATCGTATTTTATAACTAGTCATTTTGGCAATAGAACAAGCTCTCAAATGATGCCCACCTGACCCAGATAGCGATTTATAATGGACCGTTTTTGGATTGCGTAAACAACAACAGTAATTGTGTGACGATGGGAATGCAGGGTTGTGTTCCAAACAAAACAACTACAAGTGTATTTGCGCTAGTTCCTCAACGGCACAGCTAGGAGAGCTCATAAGGGGGTCCATTATAGTTGAGGTGCTTTGAAATTACCCAGGAACTTTGCACACTGGAGAGGTATGTGGCCACAAGGAGACACCAGTTAGTCCTCTCACTCAAACCCTTGTAATCGTTTTGTCTTATGCTGCACCTACCCCACATTTTCCAGGAATGTTATTAACGTGTTACTGAATATATCCAGAGTATTTTCAGATTTTGTTACCAACAAATGCAGCGAAAGTACAGGTAATGTAGAACGCACATAAAATCAAGTGTAATCATTTTCCCATAATCTCCTAATTGTTCCCTTTCAATTACTACCATGGTCATGCATTTGCTTTTCATATTTCTTCTTTAAGAAACATTTCAATTTAGCCCTATCCATATAGTCCAATATCCACGAGTGTAAAGGGTTAAAAATTGCTCCTCAAAACACAGAAGTAGGACCTTGAGTTTTGTTTTTTCTGGTCAGGCTACGTGGTCAGGAAAAACTCCTGGACTATGACAATTTGTAACTGCTCATAGCCCAAAACTAGGGCCCATAGTTAGATTTTTGGTCAAGAAAAACTAAATTGCTGGCATGGGTCATTGTACCCAGTCCAGTAGCTTTGTTCGTTATTCAGTCTATTCATAAACTGACTGACTGAGGGTGTTAGGGTGTAATACATTAACTCTCTCCATTTGCCTTAATTTGTCTGCTTAGGGTTTTATTTGATGTACCAAACAAGTTTGTTTTTGCCTGAGGTAGCAACTACCACCACCATATTGGTGTAGAGCCCTCAAACTCAACTCTGGACTCCACTCAGTTCCACTCCTGTTTTTCATTGTTCCCCTCTAATCAGGGACTGATTTAGACTTGGGACAAAAAGTGGGTTCAATTAATTATCAGGTAGAACAGAAGCTAGCAGGCTCTGGATCACGTGGGGTGGGGTAGTTGTATACCTCTTGCGTAGAGGATTGATATATGATGTAAATTAGATGTTGAAATAATATGTACAACTTGTATCATCAAAAACATCCTGTCAGGTAATGATGAAGACCAATAATTGTTGCATGAACCCCTCAATGATGTGTGTGTTGATATGTGGGTTGTGAGTGTATGAATAGATGGGGCAGCTTAATACTCTCAGTATTTGAACCTCCTCAGCTTCTGTTGATCATGTCGGTAATGTTTTTACGCTCCATGTCAGTTCCAGGCCCAATTTCCTATTCTCACATTGATTAGAAATGAAAAAAACTGCACTTGATAAAAATAAAATTTTCTTCTCTTTTTTTTGGATGAAATATATTATTTGGAATCAGCTGTAAAAAACAGTCTCTCTCCTCCCTTTTTTATATACTGTTTACATGAGCCTATTAAGTTGTGCCTAATGTAGAGAGAGCAGATCATCATAGATATTTATTTTACCGTCATTTAAGCACTCTGCAAATGTAACGAGAACGTTTATTCAGTTGATGCATTTACTCTCTGTGTTTGCTAAGCCATGACAGTGTCTGCATCCAAAATGGCACCTTATTTCCTATATAGTGCACTACTTTATGGTCTCTGGTCAAAAGATGTGCACTATATAGGGAATAGGGTGCCATTTGGGTCGCACCCAGTGAGTCCACAGAATCACATCAGTAAGTCTAGCAGCTGCCTTCTCTGGTGTCCTTATGTGTTTCAACTTGGTTTGATGTTCCCAACAAACCTTAGACACACCTTCTGTAAAAGTCACAAGCCCTGGGTTACCATGGTTACTGTGGTGATCAGGTGTCCTTCCGCTGGCTGGAGCCCTCAGACACACACACAAACACACACACTGGACATTGCAGTCAGCATCTCAATGGGCATGACCTAACATGTTTTGTCTGCCTCCTAAAGCCTTTTTTTAAAGGGTTGTAATTTCACTCTTTCTTTTGTTGTTCTGTTTCTTTTCAGAGATGTTAAAATGTTTCTGACCAAACTAAGACTGGTCCTTTTTCCTTTCTGACTTCTGACTAAGACATCTGAAAGTGTGAATCTCATACAGTGGAGAGGGATTGTGATTATTCTTTTTTTAAATGTACGTGTACAGAGCAAATTAATTTTGAAACAAAGATCTGTAAATAGAAAAGTGTAAATAAATGCTATATATGACCAAACTGTTTGTATACATTCATGGATGTAAACTAGTTGTACTATAAAATCAAATCTGAATATCATGCTTCAATATATACCACTCCGCGTTGCGTCTTCCATAAGAACAGCCCTAGCCGTGGTGTATTGGCCGTATACCACACCCTCTCGGGCCTTATTGCTATTATAAACTGGTTACCAATGTAATTAGAGCAGTAATTAAAATAAATGCTTTGTCATACCCATGGTATACTTAAGCAATAAGGCACGAGGGAGTGTGGTATATGGCCAATAACCTACGGCTTAAGGATATTCTTTGGCACGACGCAACGCGGCATTCAGGGCTCGAACCAACAGTTTATAATATCAAATAAGATTAGAAGTGTATATATTCAACACCAGAACTACCCAGGGGTTTCATGTCTCCATACCACACAATGAAAACATGAAAATTACAAGTATTTACGTTGTTATTTAAATTACTTTCACCTCAGCTGAGGGGACTCCAACCCAGGCATGCCTTGCAACTGCATAAATAAGCACTGTAATAGCTTCTACATTGTTTGCCTAGACTGTTGTATTAATAACTTCTGTATTATATGCATGTGGCTTCTGCTCTCCACACAGACGCAGGCACACGCACTGCCTCGGCTGGTAAACAGGTTTGTTGTGATCCCTGTGGAGTGGTGGTGGTAATTAGGCCCTTTTCATGTGTGGTGGGAGTCCCTTGTTATCTATCTCTATTTTTCCCCTCCCTCTCTCTCATTAAGCTAAGCTAACTGATGTTCACAGTAGCAGGAATTAAAAAGTCATTAGAATCACCTGGACTTCCTGAGTCGCTCACACATGGTACAGGTGGCATGGGGCTGTAGAAGAGATGGGACTCACAATGACCCCCTTTTACGGAGGTAGATTCGGCTGTAGGGCATGTACACTGCTGTACAGAGCAGAGAAATATAGAGTTTGGCAAACGTTGTTTGAGATTTATGATGGCTCAAATAACACCCTACAGTGGTTTATACAGTGGTAAATAGGGTGTCATTTGGGATTTTGCCTTAGAATTATAATGGTGGCCATTTTCCAAGATGATCACATTCTGAAGAGAATAATGCAAATTGGTGTGTTTGTAATGGATTAGTCTGAACTCTAGCTGCTGTATGTCTATGGCTCTACATGCTGTAGCTATGTCTACAGAGACCGCAGTGCACAGAGAGCTGTCCATACAGTACAGTACACAAGGTTGCCATGGTTATCATCAGTGAACTCTGCTTTAGTGCTCCTCCAGTCTGTAATGAATAATAATATTAAATATAGCTGTGAGCAGCAATGAACGGGGTTCACAGGATGACAGAAAGGACACGATCAGTTGGATAATAAAGCAAGCACTATCATGTATGAATTGTTTTCCTTTATGTGCAGTCATGAGTGCATTCGGGAAAGTCTTCAGACCCCTTGACTTTCTCCACATTTTGTTACAATACAGCCTTATTCTGAAAATGGACAACATTTTATTTTGTTCTCATCAATCTACACACAATACCCCATAATGAAAAAGCAAAAACTGTTTATTAGACATTTTTGCAAATGTATAAAAAAAAAAATATATACCTTATTTACATAAGTATTCAGACTCTGGTATTCGATTCGAAATTGAGCCCAGGTGCATCCTGTTTCCATTGATCATCCTTGAGATGTTTCTATAACTTGATTGGACATGATTTGGAAAGGCACACGCCTGTCTATACGCTCCCGCAGTTGACAGTGCATGTCAGGGCAAAAACCAAGCCATGAGGTCAAATTGTCCGTAGAGCTCCGAGACAGGATTGTGTCTGGGTAAAGGTACCAAAACATTTCTGCAGCATTGAAGGTCCCCAAGAGCACAGTTGCTCCATCATTCTTAAATGGAAGAAGTTTGGAATAACCAAAACTCTTCCTAGAGCTGGCCACCCGGCCAAACTGAGCAATCGGGGGAGAAAGGCCTTGGTCAGGGAAGTGACCAAGAACCCGATGGTCACTGACAGAGCTCCAGAGTTCTTCTGTGGAGATGGGAGAATCTTCCAAAAGGACAACCATCTCTGCAGCATTCCACCAATCAGACCGTTATGGTAGAGTGGCCAGACGGAAGCCACTCATCAGTAAAAGGCACATGACAGCCCGCTTGGAGTTTTCTAAAAGGCACATAAAGGACTCAAACCATGAGAAACAAGATTCTCTGGTCTATTGAAACCAAGATTGAACTCTTTGGCCTGAATGCCAAGCGTCACATCTGGAGGAAACCTGGCACCATCCCTAAGGTGAAGCACGGTGGTGGCAGCATCATGCTGTGGGGATGTTTTTCAGTGGCAGGTCCTGGGAGACTAGTCCGGATCGAGGGAAAGATGAACGGAGCAAAGTACAGAGAGATCCTTGATGAAAACCTCCTCCAGAGCGCCAGGACCTCCAACTAGGGCAAAGGTTCACCTGTCAGTGGTTTAAATGGACACCATTTTTTTAAGTTAAGACATTTGGTGTCATTTGGTCATATGGTTCATGCAAATAAGATTTTAAAAGTATTTTTATCATATTAACGTCTGTGTAATATACATCTACGGGTGTGGTATCAACGGTATTATCTCAAACTCTTTAGGGACTATTGTGATAGTCCAAATACCACTAATTTGGAGTGAATTTGATTTAGTCCATGAAGGATTTAGCATTACATAGTCAAAAAAAGGAATTGTTAATAGTTTCCTTAAACGTAACATGGTTCATAGTGGTAAAGTATTTGATTAGCTTAAAACGTTGATAAGCCATTGTGAAGTGGGTTTAAATAGACATGTAAAATCGGCTTTTTTTGATTTATCAAAAACCAATCCCTTAGCTTCTCTCAAACCAAGTTAAGAGATGTACAAGAGTTGGGCTTACAGATCGAATTTGGTATTATTTGGAATGGTTTATGGTTCATGAGGCATTTGGCTTATGAAGGCCAGCATCCTGGAGTGCCTCTTCACTGTTGACATTGAGACTGGTGTTTTGCGGGTACTGTTTAATGAAGCTGCCAGTTGAGGACTTGTGAGACGTCTGTTTCTCAAACTAGACACTCTAATGTACTTGTCCTCTTGCTCAGTTGTGCACCGGGGCCTCCCACTCTTTATATTCTGGTTTGTGCTGTTCTGTGAATGGAGTAGTACACAGCGTTGTACGATATCTTCAGTTTCTTGGCAATTTCTCATATGGAATAGCCTTTATTTCTCAGAACAAGAATAGACTGACGAGTTTCAGAAGAAAGTTCTTTGTTTCTAGCCATTTTGAGACTGTAATCGAACCCACAAATGCTGATGCTCCAGATACTCAACTAGTCTAAAGAAGGCCAGTTTTATTACTTCTTTAATCAGCACAACAGTTTTCAGCTGTGCTAACATAATTGCAAAAGGGTCTTCTAATGATCAATTAGTATTTTAAAATCATAAACATGGATTAGCTAACACAACGTGCCATTGGAACACAGGAGTGATGGTTGCTGATAATGGGCCTCTACATCTATGTAGATATTCCATAGAAAATCTGCCGTTTCCAGCTACTATAGTCATTTACAACATTAACAATGTCTACATTGTATTTCTGATCTATTTTATGTTACTTTAATGGACAAAAATGTGCTTTTCTTTCAAAAACAAGGAAATGTCTAAGTGACCACAAACTTTTGAACGGTAGTGTAAATACATGCATTATAATTCTGACCCATAAGAGCGGAGTTCGGGGCAAGGTGTTATGGTTAAACTAAGCATAGTTTACAAATGTATCCAATAAATAAATAATCAACTCAATTTGTGTGGTACGGAATGATTTAGTGAGACCCGGGTTTGTGCAGATGTACAAATTCTGCGACGTTCAGAATGAGACTGTTTAATGAATTGGTGACTGATATGAAATCAATATTTTCTGATATTCTTTGAGTTGATTCGGGAAACGGTAACTCATTAAACAAACTTTGTTGGTGCCCCAGGTTACTGAGTTAATGGTTACCTGATTAATTCAGTCACGTAATTATAAACATAGTTAATTATTTCTATAAATAGCATGTCATCACATTAACGATAACAACGTTACGACACTAGCCACTGGACTAGTAGCTAGCTATTCTTCTGTACTACCAAGATGCAGTGCCCACTTGGGTAATGATACGGCAGTCACAAGGGTCCAGAAAGCACACCACACTTCAATAGTAATTCAGGAGTTATAACTTAGTCCTCCATACAGTTATGGTCATCTCTGTACTCCTCTGTATTTGGGCTTCTCTCCATCCACAACCTCTGGACAGTAGGCATAATCAAATCAAAACATTGCATGCTAGCTAGCTACAATTGTATCAGTGTTCTTATGCGCACACACCCACACACACAGGTTAGTGCTACTCTCCAGTCACCAACAGACTTGTATCTATGCTCTGACATCCTCCCATTGCTTCTGTCGCTCAAAGATCTGCTTCAGTGAACACTGCAGCCTGTGCCCTTCTCCTTTTTCTTTCAAGTGGGAACACTGTGCCCCTCTTGTACGCTCACAAATATCCCTGTGACTTCAAGGCTGAAACACATATCAAGCCGTGACAGATATGACATGGGCTATCTAGACCAGGGGTTTTCAAACCTCTCCTCAGGGACGCCCAGCCGGCCTATTCCAGTGCTAGCACAGCTGACCCAATTTGTCAACTAATTATCCAGCCCTTGATCAGGTGAATTAGGTCAGCTAGTTCAGGGATACAACAAAATTGTGAAATGTCTGGTGGTCCCCCAGAGGAGGTTTGAAAACCACTTATCTAGAGTAGGCAATGTTACAATATGAAAAAGACAAAGGCCTGCAAACTGTAATGCTCCGGATGGCATGGTATGAAGTCATAACACGGATGTTGATGAGTTTGAGTTGAGTTTAGATGTGCAGTTATTTGTAAAGTAGACACGTATTAATACTGCTAAAGAGATTGGATTAACAGCTATTAACCAATATGGTGAAAAATATCAACACATATAGCTATAGTAAACACACAAACACTCTCTCTCACTCCTTCCATCTTCCCCTCTGCAGTGATGTCTATTTTTACTGAGAAATGATTAAGTAAGAAAAGCTTTACAAAGAACAATGTAACATTCCATCTAGCTAGCTACACATCAAAGTTTTGTCCTTGAGATTCTTGTCCTTTGCCTCACGCTATAGGCTATATATCTGCTGCTGTGCTGGCTGGAATTGTTGCAGGCTTTGCAGCCCTAAGTCTTGCAGTGATAAAGACAGAATGGTTTGATGCTGCCCAGCCAGCTCATGTGGAACACATAATTGCCTTCGAGGGATAAGCCCCAACCCCGGTCTGAGCCCTGGACACTCATTCACCACTAACGCTAAACGTCACAACCACTTATTCAAATGACAGCTCAATGGAATAATAACGTGCTAGCTTGGCGCAATTACCCCTAAAGAACCACATGCTTGGACTATATACATACACACACAACTATGATGATAATGTGTATGTGTAGCAATGGTAGGCTGCTCAAACATATTTTCCTCATATTCACTTCTCTCTCACACGCATAATGTAGGCTACAGTATAAGCTCCAGCAGCGACATTTGAATATGGAGAAGCTAATTATTAGCGAAGTGCAGACGTAATTTATGACTCTGCAGTCAGCAGCCCTGTTTTCTGAGTCTCTGCCTGCGTACCAAATGGCACCCTATTACCTATATGGTGCACTACTTTTGACCCTGGTCAAAATAGGGAATAGGGTGCCACTTGGGATGCAGCCTAGGACTCACCCATTCCAGGACAGAGTGCCCAAAGGCATGAGCCTGCATATACTTGGGCAGGCAGAGTGAGTGAGTGAGTTGGTTGGTTGGGCTAAGTTGTCCAAGGAAGGTGTGTCATGTCTCAGCTGACTCTCTCGACCCCCCCTCTCCCACACGACACACACATGAATCCAGCCTGGGCCGTCCTCTATCCTCCAGATATCGTTGTATTATTTATCAGGAAGCGCTGGGACGCTGGGAGTGAATCAGAGCCCTTTCGGCTGCTTATTATGCGGTCCGCCTCGTTAGCAGACGTGATTTAATATTAATCTTGTTTTCAGAGCAGAGCGCCTCTCCTGCTGCATTTTTTACAGGCGAGGAGAAGCATGGCGGCCAGGGAGAGGGAAGGGAGCTTAGGAAGAAGCTGAGCATCCACAGTGGTTTTAACCTTCACAACTAAACCAAAACACACAGCGTAAGAATGCTGATGCCAACTGAAACAATTAGCTAAGCATCTGTTTGTATACTGTACAATGTGTATTGTAGAAGTAACCAAACCCAACCAAAGCAGGAGGGAATGTACTGCCAACACAGAATAAGGCAGCTGTTTCTTCTCTTTATGGTAGATGTAATGCAAAGTTTAGTGTGAAAGGAAGTGTATGGAATGGAGCAACACAGGGGTAGACATATGCAATGTTTTGCAATGTTGCACCCCAATGAATAAGCAAGTGGTGTTTGATTGATTGTAAGGTCAAGGGCCATATAAGAAGCTCAAAGTGATGTTTCCTCATCAATACATAAAAAGTTACTTTTTGGGCCAGGCCTCGGAGGTGGGAACACAAAAGGAAACATCTTTGGGCAAGGGAAATGCACCACAAAGTCTGGCAAGGGAAATGCACCACAATATTGCCTAGCATTTGTTTATTATTGTAAAAATCATTGTTGATGTAATTCAGATTATTCCCCTTCTAATCAGGAGGCTCTGAAACCCCCAGGCAGTCTCTGAACTCCTTGGGTCCTCAGTGCCATGGTGGTGATGAGCTAATACACATTAGCTGAGTTGTTGTGAGTGTGGAGTACACGGTTCCTGTTGAAGTCCCCTCACTGAACTGAACAAGGCACTGTGTTTTGCAGTTGCATTTCATTCTTTTACTGCTAATTGACTTAAACAGATGCAGAACCCCCAGTCGAGTAACTCTGCTGTACTCGGCCCGCTGTTTGTAGTTGATTGTTTCATGTATTGTTATTTTGAGTTACAACTCTCCACTCTCCTTTCATAGCAAATACCACGCAGGTATGTTCTCTTTCTCTCTCACTCACTCACTCACTCACTCACAGACACACACACACACGAGCACCACATATACACAGGTGAAGCCCAGAAGGGCCGTAATTTCCTAACATGCAATTCAACTTATTCAGCGAGTGAGCCGAGGGGATGCGAGGCCACCAAACAATTAACGCTTGGCTAAATAAGTAACCAGCCTTCAGCGCTGCACACCGTTAGAAGTAAACCACACTCCCATTAACCTAACAAAGCAGACCTCATTTGAATACATGTTTCTTATTTACATAAGTGATGTGCTTGTTTTTGAAGAAGAATCTTTTAGATTTATAACATCACTCTTTATCTGTATTCGTCTAATTCTAGCCGCGGAACGTTCCATGCATTGGTGGAATCATAAGCCTGCCTACCTGTTACCGTGGTACAAGTCTTGGAGTTTTTTGTTATGTCGGCCATATACAGATGACTTCCTGTCTGTATTGTTTTAAATGCTGGATGAACAGGAGTACGGTCACTGCATCCTCCTTTCAAAGCAGTCTTACCATCTTAGGCCTTGTTAAGAATGTCAAGATGTATTGATGAATATGTGTGTCGGTCTCATGAAGTATGGATTTTCTGATTAGTTTAGCTGCCATGTGAAGCATCTCACTTAGCAGTACATTTTTGTGTGCGTCCCAATTGACACTCTTTTTAACCAAAAGTATTGCACTATATAGGGAATAGAGTGTCATTTTGGATGCATCCTCTATAAGTCTGGGAATCCTCTGTGACAGAATTCTCTGTGACGGACGCATCTCAAAAGCATCCCGCTGACAAAACCATGTATCCTACATGTAGCACAGCTGAGGACATCCTCCCACAAGATCAGATACTTGAATCATAATATAAACCCTCTGATACAGAGGAGCTCAGTTTACCCACATGCCTTTACATCAAGCACATAGACATAGGTCGATTTGCATGTTGTAGTGATAGAAGTCTAAGCATATGTTGCTCTTCAAGTTGGTTTGCACTTTGCAGTCTAAATTGTGTATGAGAAGATCAAATTTGCCACCAAACAGATTCCATCACTATGAATTCCATCACTATGAAACTAATACACACAGTCAGCAACCATTCAGTATCATGTGTTTATTCATAGAATCCTTGGTGTGTGTACAGTAGGCCTAAATCAGTGTCTTACAACACACACATGCATCTGTGATACATATTATGCATTAATATGGGTAAATCATCTCTGATCCATGCAGCAGTAGAATCATGTAAAAATGTATGTAATTTCTGTACTCAGTGTAGGGCCTATGAATGTTGTATATGGAATAACTTCTTCTGAATGAACATTTCAATAGGCTGTGTAAATTGTGGATGAATGCAGGGAGGGCTTGGTGGATTCGTCTCCTCCTGACTCAGCTCTTCTGTGCCGCTTTTCCGTACTTCAAGGGAACGAAACAGGATTAGCTAGATAGCTCGACCGAGTACCACAGCAATATAGCTAACGCAAGGCCTGATTCATACAGAGGTGCTCACACACACACTTCTGACTGAGAAGGGGCATGTTTCTAGAGGTGCAGAGCCAGAGAGCAGCGCTTCATGGTGTCATCCATGCTTCATTCCTAATAAGAGCAGAGGCCCACTGCATGCAGCACACTGCATGAGGCACACTGATGTAGAGGAGCTATTGAACTCCCACTCATGTAGACAATGAAACGTGAAAGAGAGCTACTGTGTATTGATGTCACAGAAAGTGGGGCACTTAGTTTTATGAATGGAAAAGTATTTATAGAAAACTAAGTGCTTACTTTTCTGCTCCACATTTATTAATAATGTATACTTTTTTATACGTGGCCTTCACTTGCTGACTATACCTTCACTTGCTGACTATACCAGCTTCAGAGCTGTACCTGGGTTCCAACATGCAACCCTTGTGGGGTGAGATCCTACAAGTCGAAGAAACGCTCCCAAAGTATACAGTAAAACATTGAGAATCGTCCCTAGGTATTATATGTAACACACAAGGTCCCATTGTGTCATTAAGAGATTCTCGATTGGTTTTGCTACCTCCTCCTACCTCCATCCTCTCCTCACCTCTTTTTTTTAAGTTCAAAAGTGATTGAGGAGAGGAGGCGAGGAGAGGAAATGTGGAAACAAATGCGCTTGTACGAAATTAGACTTTCCTTGTCGACTAGCACATCAGGCAAATTACGTTTACAGAGGAGGCACAGGAGGTTGGTGGCACCTTATTTGGGGAGAACGGGCTCGTGGTAATGACTGGAGTGGAATGGGTGGAATGGTGGCAAATACATCCAACACATGGTTTCCAGGTGTTTGATGCCATTCCATTTGCGCCATTCCGGACATTATTATGAGCCGTTCTCCCATCACCAGCCTCCTGTAAGAGGAGGAATCCCAAAATATGTGTAAAGTGGTAAAAATAATGTTGCTAGTTGTACTGCAAAAGTAGTTAAATTAGTAGATAATGTGACACATCCACTAACCTCAAAATGTGCAAATGTGCTCTATGGTCCTGCCTGACAAAAAAACAGTTACACATTTCTTTCTTTGATGTTGTGGCTATTGTAATCAACTCTAAAGAAAACATTCCCTAAACTCAATAAGTGCAGAGTAATGCCTGGCTGAAGGGCGGTAGGCCTCATAAGTTCATGTAAACAAATATTGCAAACTCTGATATTGCTAAAATATTGAATGCAATAAACAGCATTAGGATATCTTGGAATGTAGACCGATAACACAGAGATACAATAGGCAGAATGCAGAACTTTCCGAGTCAAATTTGCTCTCATTCAGTGCTGTATGATCCTGCCTGACAAAAATACATCCAGTTACATATGTTTTATGATGTTGTCTCTATTGTAATATAATCGTCTCTAAGGAAAATAAGTGGGTTGAGAGTGAAAACTGTAATTTCTTTTCAGTCAAAGGTTCCTCTGTAGATTTGACATGTTCAGCCCCTTGCAATTACGTTACACCGTACCCAAACCGGTCGCGTGCGTGCGCCATCGTGCGCAAATTGATTTTGTCCGCCCACACCAAACGCAATCACAACACGCAGGTTAAAATATCAAAACAAACTCTGAACCAATTATATTAATTTGGGGACAGGTCAAAAAGCATTAAACATTCATGGCAATTTAGCTAGCTTGCAGTTGTTAGCTAATTTGTCCTATTTAGCGAGCTTGCTGTTGCTAGCTAATTTGTCCTGGGATATAAATGTTGAGTTGTTATTTTACCTGAAATGCACAAGATCCTCCTACTCCGACAATTAATCCACACATAAAACAGTCAACCGAATCGTTTCTAGTCATCTCTCCTCCTTCCAGGATTTTTCTTCTTTGGACTTGGTGATTGGCATCTAACTTTCATAGTTACCACAACTACTGACTGAACCCAGTTCATCTTTCAATCACCCACGTGGGTATAACCATAGAGGAGATGGCACGTGGGTATCTGCTTCTATAAACCAATGAGGAGATGGGAGATGCAGGACTTGCAACGCATTCAGCGTCACAAAGACTTCTATTTTAACGCTTGGCAACGCAGACGCTCGTTGGCGTGCGCGAGCAGTGTGGGTGCAATAATTTTAAAACATGTATGTTTAAATTTATTTTGCAACGCACGTGACACGAGCGGTGTGGTCAGCATGTTAGGCTCAAAATCCGTTTGACTCCAAATCCATTATGGCGTACAAAATCCAATATGGCTGCCACAATACCATTAAATTGTGGCTAAATCACCCATATATACATGTTTTAGATGAGAGACATTTTCAGATTTGTGTACTGTACTCAATACTATTTTTCTGTCATTTAACTATGTTTGAAAACCAATAGGCCTGCCATAATTACACTCCAGCACCATTGTCTGGATATGGCAGACTGCTTGGCATGGCATTACCGAGTATTCTAAGTCACAAGCCACTTTGAGGATCAATTAGGCAACTCGGACTGTGGTATAACTTGTAGCTCCAGGACTGGGCTCTTCTGTCACCTCCTTATCATTTAGAAGTAAGCTTTGATTCATTGCTAGTCCAATACGGCTGCTTGAATCCAACATGACCTTCTGCTGGCTTACTGCATTCGTGATGCACTCTTATGCTGTTTGGGTTGAGCTGGCATGTTCACCAACCTGGCTGTCTGCCCTGGAGTTGATGTCAATGTTGACTTGGGTACAATATGGTGGATGAGGTGGATGCAACCACATATGATGACAAGCACATAAGGCAGGTATTCACTACAATGAACCAACACAACCTGACACTCATTGACAAGAAATGCCATCAACGTAGTGGTCCTTCACATGTCATAGGTATTGTCTATCCAATGTCAATGCTATCCTGAATCTCCCAGTCTGCCCTGGAGTTGCCGTCCATGTTGACTTGGTAACATTATGGGGAGGATCCAACCACGTGATGATAAGCTCATATGGCAGGTGTTCACCACATTGAACCAACACACCTCTCCAATTGAAATGCCATCCTGCATCTCCCAGAACTGTCCTCGATAGGCCCACTCCACCATCAGTCCCCCCTCTGGCAGTTCATTTACATTTACAGCACTCACTGTCAAAGGAAGGCCAAGAAGATCAAGGACATCAGCCATTCGAGCCACGGTCTGTTCACTCTGCTACCATCTAGCAGACAGAGACGGTACATGTGCATCAAAGCCAGGACTAAGAAACAGCTTCTATCACCAGGCCATCAGACTGTTGAACTAGCCAGCTACTTGCCCAGTACACTACCCTGCACCTTGAGACAAATGCCCCATGTATATAGAGTCATTGAATGCTGTTTACCTCATATTCTGTTTATATACTGTTGTTTTTTGACTGTGTATGTACAGCAGTGTTGGTCAGTGCTGCTTAACCTCTATGGGATCGGGGTCCCTCCACCGGGACGGTTGAGCTAACGTGCGCTAATGTGATTAGTATGACATTGTAAGTAACAAGAACATTTCCCAGGACATAGACATGCCGTATATGGGCAGAAAGTTTACATTCTTGTTAATCTAACTGCACTGTCCAATTTACAGTAGCTATTACAGTGAAAATACCATGCTATTGTTTGAGGAGAGTGCACAACAATAAAAAACTAATCACGGCAACAAGCCCTTCTCCCCCGATTGCTCAGCTCTAGGAAGAGTCTTGGTGGTTCCAAACTTATGACCTTATATAGGACCTTAGGACCTTATATAGACAGGTGTGTGCCTATCCAAATAATATCCAATCAATTGAATTTACCACAGGTGGACTCCAATCAAGTTGTAGAAGCATCTCACGGATGATCAATGGAAACAGGATGCACCTGAGCTCAATTTCGAGTCTCTTAGCAAAAGGTCTGAATACTTATGTAAATAAGATATTTACATTTTGAAAAACCTGTTTTTCACTTTGTCGTTATGGGGTATTGTGTGTAGAGTAAAGAGGATGTTTTTTCATTGAATCCATTTTAGAATAAGGATGTAACATAACAAAATATGGAAAAAGTGTCTGAATACTTTCAGAAAGCACTGTATATTCTGGATTCTGACATGCTCACGCTAATATATCTACTTTGGATTGTTAATTGGACTCGTTCTGTCATTTCCTTTTTCAATGTTTTATTATTTGTGTATTTGTATTGTATTTGCTAGACATTCTACTGCACTGTTGGAGATAGTAACATAAGCATTTCACTACACCTGCTATAACTATAAGGGCACAAGGCGAGACCCAGATGCAGACACAGGAGGCAGACGGTTAGAGTCCAATTAACAATCCAAAAGGGGTAGGCAAGAGATCATGGACAGGCAAAAGGTCAAAACCAGTTCAGAGTTCCAGAGGTACAGAATGGCAGGCAGGCTCGAGGTCAGGGTAGGCAGAATGGTCAGGTAGGCGGGAATGGAGTCCAGAAAAACAGGCAAAGGTCAAAACCAGGAGGACAGGGAAAGAGAATAGAAAAGCAGGCGCACGGGAAAAACACGCTGGTTGACAAGACAAACTGGTACAGAGAGACAGGAAACACAGGGATAAATACAACAGGGAAAATAAGCGACACCTGGAGGGGGTGGAGACAATCACAAGGACAGGTGAAACAGATCAGGGCGTGACAATAACACCTGCAAATCTGTGAACGTGACCAACAAATGTTGATGGGGATCAAATTATTTCAGGGATCATTTATTTCAGTTCATGAAACATGGGACCAACACTTTACATGTTGCAGTATAATCAAATTATAAAACAACTACAAGATTTTACCTTCCTTATAACTGTAAAATACATATTTGTAAAATATTTTCTAAAGGTCTCTCTTGATCATTGCTTCTGTCCCCATCGCTGTGAACATCTCACATAGGTCTAGCTTGGCCTCCTTAACTTGTTAGGAACTCGTCTCTCATCTCATATTAGTCTATGACAAACAGAAAGTGTTTTTTAAATTTAAAATCTCTGAATTATTTTAGATTAATGTCTATAAATCTATCCCTGAATGTGTTCCAGTGAGGCAACTACTCTCTCCTGCTGCGCTACGGTGTATGGATTGCAGGCATGTCCTTTGCCAGTGACTGTGATGTAGGGTTCAGCCAGGAGTTGATGGACAGTCGAAAGAGTGAATTAAATCGTAAGAGGGACATCCCAGTTTCAAGTGGTTTCAGATTTTACATCCTATATCACACAGGCTCAGACAATATACTACTGTGTCCGTGGGAGCCAGGGCTATCGCTCAATGCATTTCGATCTACGGTGTCCACAGATTGATTTATAAGCGGAAATGTCGGTTGAAACTGGTACCAGAGCCGGTGCCAGAACCACAAATGTCCCCTAGGGGACTTTACATCTAAGAGGTTTTAAGACATCCTAATGCTGTTCGTTTGTATGCAGGGCAGACTATTTGTTTTCCAAATGTGTGCAATATTAGAGCTTGCAATATTGGGTTACATGAGTTTATGTTGCCCATCTCCACTCCACCAAGGCATTATTCTGCACATTTTGAGTTTAGGGTGTGTGTCACAATATCTATCAGTTTTACCACTTTTGCAGGGTTAGTCTGCATTTCTTGCTGCTATTAAAATGGTCTGCTTAGTTCTTTATTTCTTGCAGGATTTTGGGGCTGAACTGAATTAAACATTTACTTTTATTTGAGTACAAAGACATTGTTGATCAACTACAACAGACCTAATTTTGCCTCCCTTGTGTTTCTTTTAACAGTGTTGGGTGCTAACTAAACTCAACTAGTGGACCACATTCTATCCCATCACTATTACCATAATTTATTTTACTAGGCAAGTCAGTTAAAGAACAAATTCTTATTTTCAATGACAGCCTAGGAACAGTGGGTTAACTGCCTTGTTCAGGGGCAGAACGACAGATTTTTACCTTGTCAGCTCGGGGATTCGATCTTGAAACCTTTTGGTTACAAGTCCAACGCTCTAACCACTAGGCTACCTGACGCCGCCAAAAAAAGACTAGCTATCCCTCTAACATGCTGGCTTCGTCCTAAACTCTAACTAATTGTGTCAGAGTGTGTTCTGGCAGTGTTTCAAAGCGCTTTTTGCTTTTTATGTCCTAACCCTCTCTGGCTGAGTTGACGACTGAGTAGTTCAGGAGAGCCACAGCCCAGGCATCTCTCTGGTGAGCCCTAGCTCTTCTTGTTTATTGGAGAGAAAGTTGGTCTCCCATTGAGTCTCAGCTCGCTACAGAAATTTTAATTAGGCATTAAACCTTGTTCCGGGCAGCAGACCTCTCCTAAAGCTTCTGCCGCTCCGCTAAGCTAAGTGTGGTGGGCTGTGGGGACTATGTGTTTTTATAAAGGCCATTACTTATACCGCACACAGGCTGTGGATACTGGTACACATAGAGGAAAATACAGAGAGAGGAAAGGATGGGATGGGATATTCTAATGTGTTGGTTGCTATGGTCCCACCTGTTTACTCATTACACAGAGAGACAGCTACACTGAGTGTACAAAACATGAACACCTGCTCTTTCCATGACAGACTGACCAGGTGAAAGCTATGATCCCTTATTAATGTCAGTTGTTAAATTCACTTCAATCAGTGTAGATGAAGGGGAGGAGACAGGGTAAAGAAGGATTGTTAAGCCTTGAGACAATTGAGACATGGATTGTGTATGTGTGCCATTCAGAGGGTGAATGAGCAAGACAAAAGATTTAAGTGCCTTTTAAACCGGGTATGGTAGTAGGTGCCAGGCACACCGGTTTGTGTCAGAACTGCAGCGATGCTGGGTTTTTGACATTCAACAGTTTCCTGTGTGTATCAAGAATGGTTCACTACCCAAAGGACATCCAGCCAACTTGACACAACTGTGGGAAGCATTGGAGTCGTGTGGAACGCTTTCGATACCTTATCGAGTCCATGCCCTGACGAATTGAGGCTGTTCTGAGGGCAAAAGGGACGGGTGCAACTCAATATTAGGAAGGTGTTCTTAATGTTTTGTACACTCAGTGTATTTTGATCAACTCCGTTGCACAGATCAGTGAAGTTGTTTGAGCAGGTACCAAACTCCTGTTGCTCCACCTGTTGTTTTCTTTCTCTAGCGGTTCACCGGCATCCCCCTCTCATCTCCTCCCCCCATCTATAGAGCATCTATGCTGAATTGACTTCTCCCAACGAAAAGCTTGAAAAGAGCATTTTGAAAAGGTTCCACTTGGCAGCCTACTAGGCAAAACAAATTAGGAGTTCACAACTTCAAAAGAGCTCCCCCCAGCAACCCCCTCGCCCCAGCCAACGGTGGTTCTTTCCAAAGACAGACAGGCAGCCAGGCAGCCAGGCAGTGAGAGCGTTTTTAATATGGAGGAATCTCAATCAGAGCCCCTGCAGAGTAAAATGGTGGATATAAATCTACTGTGTGGGATGCCCGCACGTATGGGTAAGCATGCACTGTACTCACCAACATACAGTATTTCCAGTTTTTAAGTTGTTGATGGTGAAAACGTTTGTAAAAAATGTTGTGAAGAGATAACAAGCTAATTACACTGAACAAAAATGTAAACGTAACATGATAAGTGTTTGTCCCATGTTTCATGAGCTGAATGTCCACCAGAGCTGTTGCCAGAGAATTTAATGTTCATTTCTCTACAATAAGCTGCCTCCAACTTTATTTTAGAGAATTTGAAAGTACATCCAACTGGCCTCACAACCCCAGACAACATGTAACCATGCCAGCCCAGGACCTCCACATCCGGCTTCTTCACCTGGTAGATCGTCTGGGACTAGCCACCTGGACAGCTGATCAAATCAAATTGTATTGGTCACATACACATGGTTAGCAGATGTTAATGCGAGTGTAGTGAAATGCTTATGCTTCTAGATCCGACAGTGCAGCAGTCTGACAGGTAATATCTAACAATTCCACAACAAAACCTAATATCTAACAAATTCCACAACAAAACCTAATACACACAATCTAGTAAAGGAATGGGATAAAAATATATGTATATAAAATATATGGATGAGCAGTGACAGAGCGGCTAAGATGCAATTATATAGTATATAATAGATAGTGTAGGATACAGTATACAGTATATACATATGAGATAAGTAATGCGAGATATGTAGACATTCTTAAAGTGGCATTATTAAAGTGATGAAACTGTGGGTATGCACAACCGAAGAATTTCTGCACAAACTGTCAAAACCATGTCAGGGAAGGTCATCTACGTGCTCGTCGTCCTCACCAGGGTCTTGACCTGGCTGTAGTTTAGGGTCGTAACCAACTTCAGTGGACAAATGCTCACCTTCAATGGCCACTGCCATGCTGGAGAAGTGTGGTCTTCACGGATGAATCCTGGTTAACTGTCCCGGGCAGATGGCACACTGTGTATGGCGTTGTGTTGGCGCGTTGTGAACAGAGTGCCCCATGGTGGCGGTGGGGTTATGCTATGGGCAGGTATAAGCTATGAACAACAAACTAAATTGCATTTTATCTATGGCAATTTGAATGCACAGAGATACCGTGAAGAGATCCTGAGGTCCATTGTCGTGCCATTCATCCGCCGCCATCACCTCATGTTTCAGCATGATAATGCACGGTCCCATGTCTCAAGGATCTGTTCACACTTCCTGGAAGCTGAAAATGTCCCACCTCTTCCATGGCCTGCATACTCACAAGACATGTTTGGGATGCTCTGGATCGACGTGTACGACAGCGCATTCCAGTTCCCACCAATATCCAGCAACTTCGCACAGCCATTAAATAGGAGTGGGACAACATTACACAAGCCACAATCAAGAGCCTGATAAACTCTATGCAAATGAGATGTGTCACGCTGCATGAGGCAAATGGTGGTCACACCATATACTGACTGGTTTTCTTATCCACGTCCCTACCTTTTTTTTAAGGTGTCTATTCCTAGTCATATGAAATCCATAGATTAGGGAATAATGAATTATTTTCATTTTCTTATGTGAACTGTAACTTAGTAAAATATTTTGTTGCATGTTGTGTTTATATTTTTGTTCAGTGTGGTATAAGACAAGTGTTAGAAGTCTTGAACAGGTGTCTGTATAGAGAAAGTCTGAATAGCTTTCATTTGATTGATGTGTCTCTCAAACATTGAAGCGCAGCATTTCCAAAGTGTAAATCTTCACTCTTACACAACAAGCCTGAGAGTAAAATGCCAGCCATTACTCATGTTGGTTGTTACCTTGTTTACTTTAAGACTTTACTCTGGTATTATCTATCTAACTCTCTGTTAAAAGGTCACTGATTCTGGAATGACAGGGGATCGAGTGTTGTGTAGCGACACGAAAAGGAGGTCTACTCTAAGCGATTGGCATCGCTCTACATTGCCTGTTGACCGTGCACAGGGAGTCATTGAACGTTTAAATGTTTGTCTGTTGTCGTCGAGGTTCATTCACAGGTTAAAGGGCAATTTTTAACCTGCTGTAGATGATCCATCTAAATATGATCTAGCCAATGAGACTGTAGTGGTGTATGCTTTTCCCATAATTATAATGTTGTTATAAGTTATCCACATTTATGCACTGATGCATTCTGGGTGACTCATGAACCCTTGCCATATGATGCATATACAGTATAAGCCATATGATTCCCATGGTCAGACGATGCACACCAGCCCCCTTGAGGGTTTTGTAATACTGCTTTTTTATAATGTAGCTTGGAACACCGTATTATTGGCAGCGATAAAGGAATATATTACCTACAATGTTATCCTGTGATCAAGCCGTCACTGTTTTGTGATTATTGGTGTCGTAAAATGTTAGCTAACCGGTTAGCAATTAGCATGTTTGACATTTCAGTGGAAATACTGTCATTATCAGCTTTTTGATGTCTCATAATTTATTTTACAGATTAAATTTATGTTTTGAGAAAGTAGATAACAGTTTAATATTCAAATATAAATGAGTATGATTAATTTACATCAAATAAAACGTTCAGTGATATGCATTAACAAAAACTAAGAAAACACTGTGTTGGAGTTTGTGTTGCAGAGATGCACTTGGAAAGTAAAGGAAGAAACACACAAGGTGGGTTGAATAAATATACAGTACCAGTCAAAAGTTTGGACACCTACTCATTCCAGGGTTTTTCTTAGAAATATATATTTTTTCTTCATTGTAGAATAATAATGAAGAGATCAAAACTATAAAATAACACATATGGTATCATGTAGTTAAAAAGATCAAAATATATTTTATATTTGAGATTCTTCAAAGTAGCCAGCCTTTGCCTTGATGACAGCTTTGCACACTCTTAGCATTCTCTCAACCAGCTTCATGAGGTAGTCATCAAGTCATCAGAACAATCAAGCGCTATGATGAAACTGGCTCTCATGAGGACCGCCACAGGAAAGGAAGACCCAGAGTTACATCTGCTGCAGAGGATAAGTTAATTAGATTTACCAGCCTCAGAAATTGCAGCCCAAATAAATGCATCACAGGGTTCAAGTAACAGACCCATCTCAACATCAACTGTTCAGAGGAGACTGCGTGAATCAGGCCTTCATGGTCGAATTGCTGCAAAGAAACCACTACTAAAGGACACCAATGAGAAGAAGAGACTTGCTTGGGCCAAGGAACATGAGCAATGGACATTAGACCAGTAGAAATCTGTCCTTTGGTCTGATGAGTCCAAATTTTAGATTTTTGGTTCCAACTGCCGTGTCTTTGTGAGACAAATAGTAGGTGAACGGATGATCTCCGCATGTGTGGTTCCCTCCGTGAAGCATGGAGGAGGAAGTGTGATGGTGTGGGGGTGCTTTGCTGGTGACACTGTCAGTGATTTTATTTAGAATTCAAGGCACACTTAACCAGCATGGCTACCACAGCATTCTGCAGCGATGTGCCATCCCATCTGGTTTGCGCTTAGTTGGAATATCATTTGTTTTTCAACAGGACAATGACCCAACACACCTCCAGGCTGTTTAACGGCTATTTGACTGAGAAGGAGAGTGAAGGAGTGCTGCATCAGATGACCTGAGACAGAGGTGGCCGGTGGAGCTTTTCTCTTCCCTTTCTGTGCTGCAGTTGAGAGAAAAAGTAGTGTTAGACACAGCATGTTTCTTCTAAACCATGTTCAACTTTTTTACATCAACGTCACTGGAGGAAGCTGCAGAAGTTTTGAAGGAGGTGGACATGACTTGTGGACTGGTGCTATGGACTGTATATACTGTATGTACAGATCTATATTTTTTACACATAGCAGTTTTATAAAACAAATAAACAGTATTTCTTTCAGAATTTAACATGTGGCGGTGGCTGTATTCAAATTTCAGGGGGCAGGGACACAAGACGAGCCTGCTGTGGTGGTGACCAGGGGAGATGGAGCAGGCAGTTGGTCCAGAGGAGGCCGCTTCGATGGTGAAAGACAGGGGGGCTGGTGTGCATCGTGGTGGTGGTGGACGAATCCACCGATGGCTTGGAGGTGCTGGTGTTGGTAGTGGTGGGGTTGAGGGGCCGACGATGGTGTGGCCGGGAGAGCAGTCACGTAGCCTTCTTCTACAGCTGGGGGCTCCAGCGGCTCCTACAGGTGTTGTACACAGGGAGGCACTGGCGGTGGGGATGCAGCTGTCAGGAGGGGTTCCAGTGGGGTTCCAGCAGAGGCGATGGCATCGATGGTCTTATCCATGGCAGCCCTCTCCTGTGCCTTCTTTGTTCTGAGGGCTGCCCGACACTCTTTCTCCTCTGCCTCGGCCCTCTCCTTCTTACCCCTCTCCTGTCACTGGCACATATATTCCTTCCCAGAGAGGCATGTGGCGACCACAGGGAGTCTTCTGTATTGGTCTGGCCGATACTTCAGGATGGTAAGGATGTGCCCCAGGTCCTTCGCTATCAGCTCCCCCTCTATTAGGGGGTGCTATACTACGGCTAGGCCTGGAGCAGGGGCTGAGGGTGGGGAGGGTGTGCTGGTGGACGGCGCAGTGCTGCTGGTTTCAGGAGAGGCGATTCTGTGACCCGGTAGGGACCGAGACAGGATTAAACAGTATCCGTCAATGGCTGAAGGGTCAAAAGGGAAGAGGTCACACTTCTTAATCCCTTCCATCACATAGAGCATGTCCGTGCAGCGCTGGTATGGGGTAGCGGAATACCATCACCTCTACCCCAGTGGTGGGATTGCTCCCCTGGGTGCCAAAACCTAGAATAGAATATAAATTGTCCATCCAAGATGAACATTTTTATTTTGTGATCACCATACACATCCACCTTTACGTCACACACATTGAGAACAGTCAGTCCAGCATTCTACGTACAGAAACGCATAGAACACCAAATACCTGCATATTTTGTCGGTGTATTTCATCAGCCTCTGTCTGGTGAAGGGGAACCCCATGACTGGCACAGTAGATACAGTCCTGCACTATTTAGATGCAAAACGTACTGTTTTTTCCAGTTCATTTATTTGAGCTCGAGGGGATTTAGTCCTCCAACCGCTAGAGTGTGTCCGAAGTTAGGGGGTGTCTGATCTTGGGGAAAAATTTGCTACAATTCTTGTTTTCACTCATTGTACAGTATATGTATTTCTGTATTCATTCACTTTACCAAACCAGCTATAGCTTCAATTGCTTACAGCTAATGCATTACTGAGCCATACATGGACATTCATAAACTACAACCTTTAGCAATATGCTAATGCATCCTAGCTTACACATAATGAAATTACATAAACAAATCATAGCTGTTATTAACAAGACAACATCTCTGTAGCCTATTTTCTGCAATTTGTGTCTGTAATTTCATCCTTTCATGTGAAATACCCACCGTTTCAGCGGGGCTGTGTTCAGTGATCAGAGACGTGTTACATATTCCCCTCATCAGCGAGCAGCCAGCCAAACATTAAGTATAATGTGCAATTAAATATTTATTTGAACTTGGCTAGCTATTACATTTACATACTCAACCCATTGTCAGCCATCCTTTGAAGTGCATTTGACTGCTTATGAATTCATATTTGTATGACAGCTTCTCTATTCTTCTCTTCACACTACCACCAGTCCATTTTACACCCCTCCTCTTCCTTTTCCTCTTTAGCTTCAGTCTCAATTTGGGTCTGAGTCAAACAGGGGCGTTGAGATATGTTTGTGTGTGTGTATATATATGGGGTGGGGGGTGGGGGGGGGGGGGGGGGTAGGCCTACTGTACTGTGCGTCTGTGTGGGTGGTAGTGTGGTAGTGGCGAGTAAATGCTGTTGGAAGCCATGCTGTTTGTCTGGACTCATGCTGAGAGAACGGATGGAGAAAGAGCGAGCTTAACAGACAAGCTGAGAATATTGTGCATAAAATGTTCATGTTTGACAGTGTAATAACTACCAGACTTTAAACAAATTATTAATTGCCCATTTTCTTGGAAAGGGTTAACAAAGATTTCAATTAAAGCAGCCTTTCTACAACTGCCAGCAACAATATCTCAGCTCACTTGAAAAATAGATTCACAATACAAAGATGTGACACAGATCCATAAACATTGAGATCAGCTAAACATACAAGAGGCTTTGGTCTGAGCAGGTTCTTGTATCATGTTGTTTGTACACTGCAGTCTCACAAAGTCGACCGTTCTAAGAACACACATTCCAGTAGCTCAGAGTAGAGATCAGAAAACCCTATGGCTTGACTACTATAGGATCCCAAGTGCAGCTATGGGGTACAGCCTTCCCATCTCTCTCGCACCTCCGACTCTCGCTCACTCTCTCTCCCACTCTCTCTTTTTTTCTCTTTCTTTATATATTTGTCACACACACACACACACACACACATACACACACACACACACACACAGCAGGGTGCCATTCAACCCCTCCCAGCCAACTGTGCTTTGCTCTGCTCAGGCTCATTCTCATGCATGGATCCATTGCATGGAGCCCCTGCTGCCTAGCTCAGCTGCATAAGAGGCTCTCAACACATACACTCACTCACTCACACTGTGCAAAAGAGGCTGTGACTGCTGGGTGCCCCTTCCATCACACACACAGTCACAGCAAGTGTCAGGCTCCCCAGCCTGTACACACACACACACACACACACACACCCTCCCACACAGCGGCCATAGGGCTCCCCTGCCTGAGTCACTGGGAGTCACTCTCAGCTCATTATCACCACACCTAATGGAGCACAACACACACCCTGGGATCACACTGGTAAATAGACCAGTGCAGTGAGTACCTGGGAGGTGTGTATGTGTGTGAGGGGGGGATGAGTGTGTATCTTTTTGCCTGTGTGTGTCTGATTTTCAGCTCTCAGGAAGACAGCTCCCCGGGCGCCGAATACGTGGATGTCAATTAAGGCAGCAGAGGGGTTGGGTTAAATGGGGAAGACACATTTCAGTTGAATACATTCAGTTGGACAACTGACTAGGTATCCCCCTTTCCCAGTTGTTTGACTGATATGGATGTCTCCCCAAACCCCGTATGTGTTATCTTAGTGTGTGTGTGTTCAATACACACCCCGTCCTCCTCCCTTTCTCTCTCTTTCTCTCGCCCTATCGCTCTCTCGCTCTGCTCTTCCTCTCACACACACCTCTGAGCACAAGGTAACTCAGAGGTTAGGCATCAGGAGATGGGAGTGATTATTGACACACACAGGGGTTATATTGGGTCGGATCCTGCTGTGTCCGAGACCCGGCACCTATGATCCAAATGAGAGCTAGGAAGAGCTGATAAATCTTTTGCTGAAAAATTGTTTTCCACGTTTAATTTATTTTTGCCAACAAAATCAGTAAGCAACAGCAAAATCAGAGGTGCATTCAAATTGCAAGTAAGCGAAATATGCATGCCCAGTTACTGTACAACATTCTTAATGCAGTAGCGGGAAAATATTGCGGCTGTTTCTCTCTCAGGCTGGTACAGAGAGACTCTGTAATGCTCTCCTGTCTGGTCAACTGCAAAACATACAGAATGCTGTGCACGGGTTCTGACCAAGACCAGACGGAGAGCACACATTACACTGGTTTGGCAAATCTGACCATAATTATGTCCTCCTGATTCCTGCTTAAAATGCCAAGAGTGTGCAAAGCTGTCATCAAGGCAAAGGGTGGCTTCTTTGAAGAATCGCCAATATAATATATTTTGATTTGTTTATTAACACTTTTTGGGTTACTACATGATTCCGTATGTGTTATTTCATAGTTATGATGTCTTCACTATTATTCTCCAATGTAGAAAATAGTAAAAATAAAAACCCTGGAATGATTGGCTGTGTCTAAACTTTTCACTGGTACAGTATATGTAAAACAAAATACAATTTCCTGCAATTCTACACGGTTTCTTTACAGAGCATGACACATTTTTTTAGGTTCTGCCACAATAAATGATATTGAACTCAAGTATCCTACTCTAATGAACTAAATAAATAATGCCAACGGTGCACAACAATGCCTAATTTATCATAGCCATTAACGATAACAAATCGTAATTGCTAAATTACCCCATTATACTGTATATTCAGTCAATAAAAAAACTAAGTTCAATTTAAGGCCCAATGGAAGCTTGTGTGCGCACTCAGGACATGTGTTGGAGGGAGCAGTCAGAACATAATTGAGTGAGACACAGAGGGGAGAGGGAATTTAGAGAGAAGAACTGCATGATGCTTGACTGTATTTTTAGGCTTATGGAACGCTATGGTCGAGGCAAATTAACGTTGTCTTCAAGACAACATGTTAAAAACAAAATCTAAGCACATTCCTGCGAATCGTTTTACATTATTTGATCTCTGGTTAAATGTCGAGTTTTGACGGCTGTAGAGACTCATGCCCATCCCTATCTCCAACATGGACTTTTTTGTTTGTTTAAAGAGCTGACAGTGTCACCATGAAAATGTTAAAAACTTTTCTCAGCAGCATACATATGTAATGTAATGAGGGTAGAAATGGGTTATTTGTTTTATCGAGGTTCAAATATCATGTGGTTTTTCATTTTGTGCATAGGCACATGCAGCTTGGCTACATTTCAGCCTACCCACCAAGGTCTCGCATACTGTATGTGGCTCAGCCAGGACTGTTACTTTTGTAACTGAATGAAAACATTTTACAATGTGATTCAACCAATTAATGTTGGGAAAATGGTGTTAAATACCTGTAAACAGCTTGGAGATAAAAAAACATTTCACAGATTTAATTGTGTAACATTAGGCCTACTGTCATATGCCTGTGCTCATCATGGTTCTTACAGGCGAAGTGAAATGACAACATTTGTGCAAGGTGCACGCCGCTCAAATGATATGTAACAAAACACTGAGTGCATCGGACGTGAAAGATACAAATGTAACAGCACAACAAAATAGATAAAAAAATGTTATTTTCATTTTAAACACCGGAGGTGCAAATAGTGCTTTTTAACTGGCCTAAACCAAAACAGTGGGGCACAGAAGAGAAGTCAAACTTTCCAGTGGGTAAAACCATTCATCTTGAGGCGATGGTGGACGGGGTGAGAAATGCAATCTGTTAATTATTATATAATATATACAATGAACATATCTATTTTAATACAGACTAGCTCAAAACATTACTAATAATTGAAAAATTACTAATTACCCAATGTATCATGATACTTTTCTGGTAAAAAAAAAGTTGGGGGATGCAAAAACATCCGTTTTGAAAGTAGGGAGGCAGCTGACCGTTTGCTTCATTGCTGAGGCATGTCGGCATAATTTTATTTTTCATTCATTTTGGAGTAGAATGTCCTTTTAAAAAGTCACCAGAACTGACCTTCTCACAGTCATTCTCCCCCTCAAAATTGTAAGTCCCTCCATAACCTGTAGTATGCTGTGATATGTGCTTTTGTCAGTATATATTGTTTAGGTTAGTATGTTAATTATATCACCCCCCCCGAACTAGGGACCCCTCACCTCCCAAATCCCAATTTACCCACTGCACACACACACACACACACACACACACTGCTGTAGGCCATTTAACAGCAGTCCAAGGCAGCCTGTCTAACCCCCGAACCCAGGAGCCAGCCAGATATCTATATATTTTACATCACCCATTCCCTACAGCCGAATGAGCGATATTTACATTAAACAACAATCTTGTTGAAATTCTATCAATATTTCCCCTGCAGCCAAAACATTTACAGGAAACGTTAAAAACAAACGGTGAATGCATCATAACTGGTACATTGGATCTCCTTAACAAATATAGCTACCTCACATGGTTTATTGTTACTGCCTACCAATGTTGTGTTGTGTCCGTTGTTGCGGCGCATGTCCAGTTGGCTGGCCTCTGGCTGTGTGGCCACAGGAAGAGAAAAGAAGGAAGAGATCAGGGAACCAGGGGCCTCATTTATTAATCAGGCGAAGGCACAAATCTGTGGGTAAACAATGTGTGGTATGATTTCCACGCAAGTGTGAGATTTATCAATATGAACGTTTGCTTGAGAGTGTGTGTAAATGTACACACAGCCATGACCATGCATACGCACAGTGCCAAGTGGTGGAATATGGGAACTGCTTGTCAACCATAGAATGGGGAAAATATGCTGTGTATACCCAACATTAGGAACACCTTCCTAATATTGTTGCACCCTCTCAGAACAGCCTCAATTCAACGGGGCATGGACCCTACAAGGTGTCGAAAGCATTCCACAGTAACGCTGGCCCATGTTGACTTCAATTCTTCCCACAGTTGTGTCAAGTTGTTTGGATGTGGTGGACCATTCTTGATACACACAGGAAATTGTTGAGGGTGAAAAACCCAAGTTCTTGACACAAGCTGGTGCCCCTCGAACTACTACCATACCCGGTTCAGAGGCACTTAAATTTTGTTGTTGTGCCTATTCACCCTCTGAATGGCACACAATTGTTCAACCTGTCTCCTCCCCTTCATCTACACTGATTGAAGTGGATTTAACAAGTGACATGAATAAGGGATCATAGCTTTCACCTGGATTCACCTGGTCAGTCGATGTCACGAAAAGAGCAAGTGTTCTTAATGTTTGTATACTCAGTGTATGTTGAAAATGTGTGAAATTGTGAGAGTAATAATTCAATCATTTTTAGATTTCATTGTATTTCATTTGTGAATTGATGCAACATATCTTGCTTGACATGCTATGTAATTTCACCACATCAGTGCATTTGTTAAGATAATAATATCAAGTACAGTAAGTTGTTAAATTAGAGGTACGTGTGAAAGTGAAACCATTGGTTAAATACTATAAAAGACTGAGATAATGGGAAATCGAATGAGAGATGGCTGATTTTGCTCTGTTTGAAGGCACGCTGCATTTCACAGAGAGCGCGATTTTAGAGACAGGTGCTACTTTTTCTGCAGAAAGTACAGATTGGCTCATCAGAAAACCAATCTTATAGCATTTTTTGCAAGTTAAAAAGTCATACCAATGCCATTCGGGTGCACATCAAAGTGCTATCCACCCTTGGGTTTTTGGCAACGTGCACTTTTCAGAGAGAGCTTGCTGATCGGCATCTCACTGCCCTTTGATAAACCAATGCTTTGGATGCAATCATCAGCAAAACGAACAGTAACACACAGTTTCCATACAGCATCGCACAACAGGTTGAAGTCAAGAGGGGTTTCTTTGCTATGATGCATTCAATGGGTTCCCAAATATGAACAGAGCAATAGACGGTACCCACATTGTCATAAAATCACCATCCCAAAATTATTTCAACTATGTGAACAGAAAAGGCTTCCACTCTTTGTTTGCAGATGATAGGTTACGACGCTGCTGAATGTGGTGAAAAAGTGACCAGGTGAAAAGCAGAACAGTGGCTTATATGCCTACAGGAGGGAGCTGTTGAGGATGGATGGCTTATTATTATTGCCTACTCATTTGAAGCATATTTTCCATTTCTACAGCAACTTGAGTTGTCCTAATGGTCCTCTCTTTGTAACTATGCGTTTATTTTTACTGGTCAAGCCACAACTGAGCTAGCAAAATAAAACCTTTTGGTTGTACTTAATCTCTGACACTAGCACCTCTAGCTTTCTTTGGTTGTGCTCTTGTATTTCATTGTACAGCGTTGTATATTCCCCACAGGCTTTAAAGGGATTATTTTGACCATATATGGTTAATTAGGGGCGTTTCGAAATGTAAATAGCCAAGGTCGTACACGAGCACTGAGGCTGAGAATAATTGATATTTATCAATGGTAATCTCCCACCGGTGTGCGTATGAGGCTGGTAGGATTGTTTGATAAATCACAAACATTCTAAACTCCATTTGTAAGTTGTATTTTAGAAATGAGGCCCTTGGAGAGGGCAGACTTAGCTCTGAGTCATGCCCATGCCATGCACTGTATACCCATGTCAGCCATTGTTGACTGTTCTGTTACTGGTAGACTATACATGTCGCCGACCCTGCACCCTACTGTGTCTTACCACCATGCTACGAGAGGATTTCTGTCTGTCTGTTCATTCCAGACCACAACAGAGACATTAAAGTGGTTGTCATTGTCAGTCACGCACATGCCGAGTCCCTTTCTAGCTCCCTATATCCTTCTCTCTCTCTCTCTCTCTCTCTCTCTCTCTCTCTCTCTCTCTCTCTCGCTCTCTCGCTCTCTCGCTCTCTCGCTCTCTCTCGCTCAATCTGTACCTCTCTCTCTCTTCCTCTCTCTCTACCCCCCCACAGTGTCTTTAATGTATGTGTCTATGTCTGTCTATTTCTGTGCATAATGTTTACATTATGTAATTATTATGTTCACTCAGTGTGAAATAAATATGTATCTGTGCATGTGTGTTAATATGTGTCAGAGATGTGATGTATGTGGATATGTTTATTATTAGATATGCATGTGCTCAGTGTGTATATCTGTGTCACGACTTCCGCCGAAGTCGGTCCCTCTCCTTGTTCGGGCGGCGTTTGGCAGTCGACGTCACCGGCCTTCTAGCCATCGCTGATCCACTTTTCATGTTCCATTTGTTTTGTCTTTGTTTTACACACCTGGTTTCAATTCCCCAATTACACGTTCATTATTGATTGTTTGTGTTGAATACGGTCCGTATTGTGGACTTGGTTATTCTCATTTGTTATGAGAACGTTTTTGAGTAAAATATAGCTACCTCACATGGTTTATGGCTATTGCCTACCGATGTTGTGGTGCCTGGCCTCTGGCTGGGTTGCCACAAGAAGAGATCAGGAGAAAGCAGCCTTAGCTCGGAGCCATAAATATGTCATGCACTGTATACCCATTTCAGCCATTGTTGACTGCTCTGTTACTGGTAGACTAACATGTCGCCGACCCTGCACCCTACTGTGTCTTACCACCATGCTACGAGAGGATTTCTGTCTGTCTGTTCATTCCAGACCACAACAGAGACATTAAAGTGGTTGTCATTGTCAGTCACGCAGACATGCCGAGTTCTCTCTCTCTCTCTCTCTCTCTCTCTCTCTCTCTCACACACACACACACACACACACACACACACACACACACACGCACATTACAACCCCCCCACCAACACGAGTATAGCGGAGGCTGTGCGTAAACTTTGGGATCTTTAGCCATTGGAAGAAAGGTCTAGGGGTTATTACCGTTGGGGTTATTACCGGTGGACCGGGTCACCGTGGCAGTGTTGCTTCAATAGCTATGACATTTAGCAGAGACTCTAGCGCCATGTCTAATACAAATGCCACCATGCGCTGGGCAACGGGGATATTACTGCTGGCATGTGTGGAAAGGTTAATAAAGTCTATAAGTGAGCTCAGATCCCTGATCATATCCTATAAGAGGGGTATTTTTCATAATGCTCTCTAATTTGATATTAGCCCAATGTCTGGGGATCCCACATGAGGTTGGTGGCTCCTTAATTGGAGAGGATGGGCTCGTGTTAATGGCTGGAGCGGAATTGGTCGAATGGTATCAAACGCATCAAACACAGGGTTTCCATGTGTTTGATGCCATTCCTTTCTCTCCGTTCCAGTCATTATTATGAGCCGTCCTCCCTCAGCAGCCTCCACTGGTGGATCCCCAGCTGAAATAACACTAATTAGTGAACATCGTGTTAGGAGGTGCTGGTTAACTACCGGAAAGCTGTTAGATGTTGGTGAGAGTATAGGAGCTAGCTACATCCACAGCCACTCCGTTGGGGTTATTATCCATGGACCAGGCCACCATGGCAGGGTTGCTTCAATAGCTATGACATTTAGCAGAGACCCTAGCTCCATGTCTAATACAAATGCCACCATGCGCTGGGCGATGGGGATATTACTTCTGGCATGTGTGGAAAGGTTAATAAAGTCTATAAGTGAGCTCAGATCCCTGATCATATCCTATAAGAGGGGTATTTTTCATAATGCTCTCTAATTTGGTATTAGGCACAGTGTCAGTGGATTCCCATCTGAAATAACACTAGTTAGTGAACATTGGTAGGAGGAGTTAAATACAGGAGAGCATTTAGACATTGGTGAGAGTAGAGGAGCTAACTAGAGGTAAAGAATGGCTGGATCTATCAAGATTTATTATTTTCACGGTAGTTTCACTGTGTTAGTGTGTGTGCGTGTGTGTACAGTGGGGCAAAAAAGTATTTAGTCAGCCACCAATTGTGCAAGTTCTCTCACTTAAAAAGATGAGAGAGGCCTGTAATTTTCATCATAGGTACACTTCAACTATAACAGACAAAATGAGGAAAAAAAATCCAGAAAATCACATTGTAGGATTTTTTATGAATTTATTTGCAAATTATGGTGGAAAATAAGTATTTGGTCA
>QNTS01001805.1:72906-84592 GCA_003317085.1 Hucho hucho
ATAAAAAATCCTACAATGTGATTTTCTGGATTTCTTTTTCTCATTTCGTCTGTCATAGTTGAAGTGTACCTATGATGAAAATTACAGGCCTCTCTCATCTTTTTAAGTTGGAGAACTTGCACAATTGGTGGCTGACTAAATACCTTTTTGCCCCACTGTATGTGTACGTGTGTGCGCATATCTACATGTGTTTGTGACTGTAAACATCCCCTCATCTGGGAGAGAGCAAACAAGCTTGCACAAAGCAATGCCATCCTAAAAGCTCTGAATAACACAACATGACAACCCCAATTGTTCCCAGCCAGCCACTCTGCTTCAGCGCTCTCAACAAGAAAATTATTGTATAATCAGAGGGAGTAGTGAAATATGAATAGTTAAATGTGTAAAAATGTTCTATCTTCTCTGGTGACATAAAGCAGCTACAACAGTATCATGAACTACAAATATACAGCAGTATGTAACCCCTTAGGAGTGCTAAACGATGTAGAACCCATCAGGACATACAGGGAAAGTAGCATGACGTTGACCCAGGACATTGATCTAAGGTCAGTTTTGTTGTTTTCCCTCATTAATAGTTAATGTTAGGGTTGGTGGAGGAGAAACTGACCCTAGATCTGTGCCTAAGGGCTACTAAGGGATCTGTTTCTAAGCAGGTCAGGTCTGGTAGAGGAGGAGAGGACTTTTCTCATGTCCTACTGGCCTCTATAGGGGAAGATTACTGGATAAGGGCTGCTAGTAGAGACCCAGTGTTTACAGTATATGTGTTCAATGGAGAAGAGAATGAAGAGAGGGAGATAGAAAGAGGATCGAGAGAGAGGAATGGGGGGGTGGGAGGGGTTTAGGCATGGATGTTGGCTGTAGCGGAAACATTTGAGCCTCTGCCAGAAGAGAGAGAGAGCCATCAAACTGCCTGGGTTCTATCTCTACCCAGTGACTCACCAGTGCTCGAGCAGGCCCCAGAGAGGGAAAGACGAGAAGGGGAAAGGCAAAGAGAGGCAGGAGGAGGCACTGAGGGGAGAGAGAGGCAGTGGAGACAAGGAGAGACAGGGGAGAGGGGAGGTAAGTGTAGGCAGGGTTGTGGGGGGAGATGGGGAGACAGGGAGCGAGGGGGAGGTGGGGAGAGGCATGTACTGTATAGTCCCAGTCTTACTGTTCTTGGGCTGGTGGTTTCATTTCTCTAGGTATTCATTGTGGGAGAAGAACAGAGTTTCAGATAAAAATAAGGAATCTAGCTTTACTTTTTTCCTTTTGTGAGGCTGAAAACAAGTCACTTACTAAACTGCTACCAAAGGGAACAGGAATCAATGCGTTCCGTCTGTACGTTCCGTCTGTTGTCCGTTACCAGTTGATCTATTGGGCCCACACATCACCCTCCTCTGGTCATCCAAGGATCAGGCGGACAGTGCGCTGTCTGACAGGGAAGTACTGGTGGCCCACCCTGGCTCGGGATGTGAGGGTTTATGTTTCCTCCTGCTCGGTGTGCGCTCAGTGTAAGGCTCCTAGACACCTGCCCAGAGGTAAGCTACATCCCTTACCCGTTCCACAACAGCCTTGGTCACACCTGTCGGTGGATTTTCTAACGGATCTTCCTCCCTCACAGGGAAACACCACGATCCTGGTCGTTGTGGATCGTTTCTCTAAGTCCTGTCGTCTCATTCCTATGCCCGGTCTTCCTACGGCCCTACAAACTACTGAGGCCCTGTTTACACACGTCTTCCAGCACTACGGAGTGCCTGATGATATAGTGTCTGATCGGGGTTCCCAGTTCACTTCGAGAGTCTGGAGGGCGTTCATGGAACATCTGGGGGTCTCGATCAGCCTTACTTTGGGTTTCCACCCTGAGAGTAATGGGCAGGTTGAAAGAGTGAACCAGGATGTGGGCAGGTTTCTGCGGTCCTATTGCCAGGACCGGCCGGGGAGTGGGCGGCGTTCGTGCCCTGGGCAGAGATGGTGCAGAACTCCCTCCGCCACTCCTCCACTAACCTTTCCCCTTTTCAGTGTGTATTGGGGTACCAGCCGGTTCTGGCACCGTGGCATCAGATTCAGACCGAGGCTCCTGCGGTTGACGATTGGTTCATGCGCGGAGGAGACCTGGGAAGCCGCCTATGGTCACCTTCAGCAGGCCACGCTGCGCCAAAAGACCAGCGCGGACCGTCACCACAGCGAGGCTGGCTCTCGACCCGTAACCTGCCCTACCGCCTGCCCTGCCGGAAGCTGGGTCCGCGGTTTGTGGGACCATTTAAAGTCCTGAGGAGAGTGAACGAGGTTTGTTACCGGTTACAGCTTCCCCCGATTACCATATTAACCCCTCGTTCCATGTGTCTCTCCTCAGGCCGGTGGTGGTTGGTCTGCTCCCTCTGGACATCGAGGGGGGCCCGGCATACTCCGTCCGTTCCATCCTGGATTCGAGGCGTCGGGCGAGGGGCCTTCAGTACTTCGTGGAGTGGGAGGGGTACGGTCCGGAGGAGAGGTGCTGGGTTCCGGCGGCGGATGTATTGGACCCTGAACTTCTGCGGGAGTTCCACCGTCGCCGGCCGGATCGCCCTGCGCTCCCGCAGAAGTTCAGGGTCCAATACATCCGCCGCCGGAACCCAGCACCTCTCCTCCGGACCGTACCCCTCCCACTCCACAAGGTACTGAAGGCCCCCGCCCGGCGCCTCGAATCCAGGATGGAACGGACGGGGGACGCCGGACTGAGCTTGATGTCATTGCAGGCAATCTCAACGCTATGCTTTACAGGGAAGACATCCTCCTCCCTCATGTGGTACCCTTCCTGCGGCTCATCCTGACATGACCATCCAGCATGACAATTCTGCTCGTTCTGTGCGTGATTTCCTGCAAGACAGGAATGTCAGTGTTCTGCCATGGCCAGCGAAGTGCCCGATTCTCAATCCCATTGAGCAAGTCTGGGACTTGTTGAATCGGAGGGTGAGGGCTAGGGCCATTCCCCCTAGAAATGTCCGGAAACTTGCAGGGGCCTTGGTGGAAGTGTGGGGTAACATCTCACAGCAAGAACTGGCAAATCTGGTGCAGTCCATGAAAAGGAGATGCACTGCAGTACTTAATGCAGCTGGTGGCCACACCAGATGCTGACTGTTACTTTTGATTTTGACCCCCCCTTTGTTCAGGGACACATTATTCAATTTCTGTTAGTTACATATCTGTGAAACTTGTTCAGTTTATGTCTCAGTTGTTGAATCTTGTTATGTTCATACAAATATTGTTTGCTGAAAATAAACGCAGTTGACAATGAGAGGACTATTCTTTTTTTGCTGAGTTTACAATCAGTTGAAGTCGTAAGTTTACATACACTTTAGCCAAATACATTTAAACTCAGTTTTTTACAATTCCTGACATTTAATCAGAGTACAAATTCCCTGTGTTAGGTCAGTTAGGATCACCACTTTATTTTAAGAATGTGAAATGTCAGAATAATAGTAGAGAGAATGATTTATTTCAGCTTTTATTTCTATCATCACATTCCCAGTGGGTCAGAAGTTTACATACACTCAATTAGTATTTGGTAGCATTGCCTTTAAATAGTTTAACTTGGGTCAAACGTTTTGGGTAGCCTTCCACAATAAGTTGGGTGAATTTTGGCCCATTCCTCCTGACAGAGCTGGTGTAACTGAGTCAGGATTGTAGGCCTCCTTGCTCGCACATGCTTTTTCAGTTCTGCCCACACATTTTCTATAGGATTAAGGTCAGGGCTTTGTGATGGCCACTCCAATACCTTGACTTTGTTGTCCTTAACTAGACAGGGATCACTGGGTCGCTAGCGACCCACTCCCGACACCACCAGGTAAAATGTAAAGCGCCAAATTCAAAATCCCAAAGTTGAATTAGTAAACATGCACCAATATACAAGTGTTTCATACTCATCAAAAGCTCTGTTTCTTGGCAATATCACAGCGTTGTCAGATTTCAAAAAGGCTTTACGGCGAAAGCTCTACATTTGATTATTTGAGGGCAGCGCCTCACATACTTTCTCATAGCCATGAATTCATTAGCCAGCGTGGCACACACATAACACATTTCACAGCGAAAACAAATCAATTACCTGTTGAAGAACTTCTGCTGAGGTCATCCTAAGTGTCCAACGAAGACAATCCATGGTTCTTTTGTTAGAAAAAGTCATGTATTATATCCATAAATCTCCATTTGGTTCGCGCGTCATAGTCAGAAACCACAGCCTCCACTAGTCCATTGAAACGTGGCGCGAACTCGTTCATCTTATACCTATAAACTTGTCCAAGAACATTCAAACATAGTTTTAAATGTATCCTTAGGAACACTTTTACGTATATTTACTATTATAAATCAACCGGAATATAAACTGAGCTCTAAAGACGGTAAATAAGACACTGCGCGACTTCTCGGGCGCGCGCCCTGGGTACTGTTGNCCTCACATACTTTCTCATAGCCATGAATTCATTAGCCAGCGTGGCACACACATAACACATTTCACAGCGAAAACAAATCAATTACCTGTTGAAGAACTTCTGCTGAGGTCATCCTAAGTGTCCAACGAAGACAATCCATGGTTCTTTTGTTAGAAAAAGTCATGTATTATATCCATAAATCTCCATTTGGTTCGCGCGTCATAGTCAGAAACGACAGCCTCCACTAGTCCATTGAAACGTGGCGCGAACTCGTTCATCTTATACCTATAAACTTGTCCAAGAACATTCAAACATAGTTTTAAATGTATCCTTAGGAACACTTTTACGTATATTTACTATTATAAATCAACCGGAATATAAACTGAGCTCTAAAGACGGTAAATAAGACACTGCGCGACTTCTCGGGCGCGCACCCTGGGTACTGTTGACATCAAGGGGGGACCCACTTGTTTGGTCTTTTTCTCTGGACTAAAACATCCAAAATGGAGGGAAACACCATCTCGAGGCTGCTGACATCATAAGGAAGCGATGTGTACTGCATTCATATGCCCTTATATGGTCATTTTCATGAGGGAGGGGTTCCCAAATGAGCAATGTGTCAAAATCACTTTTTCCAGGACAGAAATTCCTCTGGGTTTTGCCTGCCATATCCGTTCTGTTTCACTCACAGACAAATGGTTAACAGTTTTGGAAAATTCTGAGTGTTTCCTATCCAATGGTACTAAATATATGCATATCCTATTTTCTGGGCCTGAATGGGAGGCATTTTACTTTGGGCACGCCAGGCTCTCCAAAACCGTCACCTCGGGAGCTGCTCCCTGAGAAGTTAAGCCATTTTGCCACAACTTTGGAAGCATGCTTGGGGTCATTGTCCATTTGGAAGACCTATTTGCGACCAATCTTGAACTTCCTGACTCATGTCTTGCTTCAATATATCCACATAATTTTCCTACCTCATGATGCCATCTATTTTGTGAAGTGCACCAGTCCCTCCTGCAGCAAAGCACCCCCACAACATGATGCTGCCACCCCCGTGCTTCACGGTTGGGATGGTGTTCTTCGGCCTGCAAGCCTCCCCCTGTTTTCTTCATTATGGCCAAACTGTTCTTTTTTTGTTTCATCAGACCAGAGGACAGTTCTCCAAAAAGTACGATCTTTGTCCCCATCTGCAGTTGCAAACCGTAGTCTGGCTTTTTTTATGGTGGTTTTGAAGCAGTGGCTTCTTCCTTGCTCAGCGGCCTTTCAGATTGTGTCGATATAGGACTTGTTTTACTTTGGATATAGATACTTTTGTACCTGTTTCCTCCAGCATCTTTACAAGGGCCTTGGCTGTTGTTCTGGGATTGATTTGCACTTTTCGCTTATATCTAGGAGACGCGTCTCCTTCCTGACGGCTGCCTGGTCCTATCGTGTTTATACTTGCGTACTATTGTTTGTACAGATGAATGTGGTACCTTCAGGCGTTTAGAAATTGCTCCCGAGGATGAACCAGACTTGTGGAGGTCTACAATTTTTTTCTGAGGTCTTGGCTGATTTCTTTTGATTTTCCCATGATGTCAAGCGAAGAGGCACTGACTTTGAAGGTAGGCATTGAAATACATCCACATGTACACCTCCAATTGACTCAAATTATTTCAGTTAGCCTATCAGAAGCTTCTAAAGCCATGAAATCATTTTATGTAAATTTCCAAGCTGTTTAAATGCACAGTCAACTTAGTGTATGTAAACTTCTGACCCACTGGAATTGTGATACAATGAATTATAAGTGAAATAATATGTCTGAAAACAACTGTTGAAAAAATTACTTGTGTCATGCACAAAGTAGATGTCCTAACCGACTTGCCAAAACTATAGTTTGTTAACAAGACATTTGTGGAGTGGTTGAAAAACTAGTTTTAATGAATCCAACTTAAGTGTATGTAAACTTCCGACTTCAACTGGATATATTTTGTTACGATTTTTTTAGGGAGTACTGCAGCACCCTCGGCACCCTTACTTCTTGCGGCTATGCTCAGAGTGGAGTAGGAAGAGGTTAAAATTGCATGCGTCTGTCTGGGATGCTAGGTTGTCGGGTCTGATGTGAAGTCTGATTCACTGTCTTAATCATGATCCCTCAGGGCTAGACTTCATGTTACCAAAATAACCTTCTTACTCCATGATGCCTTCTGTTGACTCTCACTTTGGCACACATGCACACACACACACACACAAACACACACAGAAATCCCTCTCAGGAAACATCATCATCCACTCTCTCTAAGTGATTTATTTGTTTGATTTTGAGTTAAATCAAATTCCATAATAAATCAGACAAGTAGGATAAATCAGAAATTCATCTTAGGACTGAAACCTCTCTGGCCCTTTTCTTCTATCTTCACAGGCCACTAACTGAGTCCCAAATGGCACCCTATTCCCTGTATAGTGCTCTACTTTTGACCAGGGCCCATAGTGTATTATAAAAGGAATAGGGTGCCATTTGAGACGCATCCTCTATGTAAATATGAGCCAATGGGTCTGGAGTTTTCCCATTACCCTCAGCTCACCTCCCATCATCCTCCATCTGGACTGAAGATGCTCAGACGGCCTATCTTATAAAGATGTAACGCACGCACACACACGTACACCTATATTCACACACTCACCCGAGCTCCTCTAATATTTCTTTCACTTTCTCGCTCTCTAACTATAGTAATTTACAGGCCATGTTCTGTGGCTTATTGAGATTATTATTATGCAGCTGCCCGCTCTCACTGCTCTCTCGCTTGTCTAACCTCGCTAATACTGTGGAAAACGGTGGGATTGAGCTGTACATTTCTACTCCATACCCGTCTGATTCAGAGACACTAATAGATACGTTTTTCTGGAGCTCATTCATTGAGATGTCATAAATGCCTCTGTCTCTTACGTTTTAGATTTACGACGTCAGGTCATCAGGTCATTGTGGAGGGTTGGTTGAGTCAATGTCACTCAAAAGAAGGGTACTGGTAAGAGAGAGGGATAAAGTTTCATATCCGCATTAGTGTGAAGAAATGGCTCCATGAATTTTGATTTCAATAACTGAGGTGTTTCAATATCACTCAGATAATATCTTCTGCGTGGATGAAGGGGTTGAGCTATTTTCCTCCTCAAATCACAATGTGCATTATCATATGCAGTAAGCTGTAAAGGTACAATATGTTTTTTCAAAACCCTGAACTTGTCACTTGGTAAGGTTGGAGATGGAGCTCGAGGAGTGTAACACACACAGTGGGTCTGTTTTCTTTAGAGGTGAGAATAATGTCCATATTTTAGGTAATTTTTTACCCTGGCTGAGAAGGTTTCCCTCAAGCCCCATACCTCACCACCTGAGTATATGAGTTTGTGTGTGTGTGAGAGAGATATACACACAAACAATGGGTCAAAACCTTGCCTACCTCTCAAAAGGGCAAGAACCAGCAGCCAAAATGATACAACCACCCACACCCCTTTGCAAAACTCTGATTGCACTTGGAGTGTTTTCAAATAACAGAGTCAGTAGGAAAATGTACTGTATCCTCTCTCAAGGAATTTTCATTTTGAGAGTTTATAGTAATCCATAAAAGTAGGTATTTCGACTCGCTTTCATTTCAGAGAAAGCTTAGAAGAAGAATAGGAGTATAATGGTAAAAAATATGATGTATGAAATATTTAGCAACACTCTCTCTTCCAATCTCTCAATCACAAGGCGTATTGTACATGAAAGTGAGGGTGAGCAATTCCACGTAACAGAATTGGTCTGGTAGAGGAGTATGATATTGATTTCAAAGTTTAACAAACGATACAACTCAACGTACAATTAGGTACACAAAGCTAGAAATATGCAATTATCAGAACTCAGGATAAACCCAGATGCAGACAGCTAGAGTCACAGATGTTTATTGACCCAAACAGGGGGCAGGCAAAAGACAGGTCAAAGGCAGGCAGAGGTCTGTATTCCAGGGCAGAGTCAGGCAGGTACAGAACGGCAGGCAGGCTCTGGGTCAGGGCAGGTAGAATGGTCAGAACCGAGGAAACTAGGAAAGAGAACTTGACAAAGCAGGGAGATGGGAAAACATGCTGGTTATAACTGACAAGACAAACTGGCAACAGAAACAGAGAACACAGGTAGAAATACACTGGGGATAATGAGGAAGATGGGCGACACCTGGAGGGGGGTTTAGACAAGCACAAAGACAGGTAAAAAAAAATCAGGGTGTGACAGCAATATCCTCCTTTGTAGACAATTCAATTGCAGATATTTCGTTACAGATTTGGCAACATAATTTAAAGTTTTACTCAAATAATAATTCATTAAAAAAAATTATATCAGTGAAAAACCTAACTAATTGATAGGTCTACCTTTACTTGTTACTTCTGTGAACTTTCATTATCATCACTCCTCATTAGGTAGAAAAAATTGAAAATATCTTAAAGATAGATACAGTATCCGATCCCTTGACTTTTTCCAAATTTTGTTAGGTTACAGCCTTTTTCAATTTCTTTCTATATTTTTTTATATCCTCTACAAACAATACCCCATAATGACAAAGCAAAAACAGTTTTTTGAAATTTTTGCAAATTTAAAAAAAATAAATAACAGAAATACCTTATTTCAATAAGTATTCAGGACTTTTGCTATTAGACTTGAAATTGAACTTAGGTGCATCTTGTTTCCATTGATTATCCTTGAGACATTTCTACAATTTGATTGGAGTCCACCTATGGTAAATTAAATTGATTGGACATGATTTGGAAAGGCACACACCTGTCTATATAAGGTCCCACAGTTGACAGTGCATGTCAGAGCAAAAACCAAGCCATGAGGGCGAAGGTATTGTCCGTAGAGCTCCGAGACAGGATTGTGTCGAGGCACAGATCTGGGGAAGGGTACGAAAAAATGTCTGCAGTATTGAAGGTCCCCAAGAACACAGTGGCCTCCATTGTTAAAAGGAAGAAGTTAGGAACCACCAAGACTCTTCCTAGAGCTGGCCGCCTGGCCAAACTGAGCAATCGGGGGAGAAGGGCCTTGGTCAGGGAGGTGACCAAGAACCCGATTGTCACTCTGACTGAGCTCTAGAGTTCCTCTGTGGAGATGGGAGAACCATCTTCTGCAGCACTCCACCAATCAGGCCTTTATGATAGAGTGGCCAGACGGAAGCCACTCCTCAGTAAAACGCACATGACAGCCAGCTTGGAGTTTGCACCTAAATACTCTCAGAACATATGAGAAACAAGCATCACGTCTGGAGGAAACCTGGCACCATCCCTACAGTGAAGTATGGTGATGACAGGATCATGCTGTGGGGATGTTTTTCAGTGGTAGGGACTGGGAGACTATTCAGGATCGGGGCAAAGATGAACGGAGCAAAGTACACAGAAATCCTTGATGACAACCTGCTCCAGAGTGCCCAGGACCTCAGACTTGGGCGAAGGTTCACCTTCCAACAGGACAACAACCCTAAACACACAGCCAGGACAACGCAGGAGTGTCTTCGGGACAAGTCTCTGAATGTCCTTGAGTGGCCCAGCCTGAGCTCCGACTTGAACCCGATCAAACAACTCTGAAGAGATCTGAAATTAACCATGCAGCAACGCTCCCCATCCAACCTGACAGAGTTTGAGAGGATCTGCAGAGAAGAACGGGAGAAACTCCTCAAATACAGGTGGGCCACTCAAGGACATTCAGAGACTTGTCCCGAAGACACTCCTGCGTTGTCTTTCTCTGTACTTTGCTCCGTTCATCTTTGCCCCGATCCTGAATAGTCTCCCAGTCAAAGGTGCTTCAACAAAGTACTGAGTAAAGGGTCTGAATACTTTTTCAAAAAAGCAAACATTTCTAAAAACCTGCTTTTGCTTTGTCATTATGGTGTATTATGTGTAGATTGATAAGGATTTATTTTATTTAATGCGTTTTAGAATAAAGCAGTAACGTAACAAAATGTGGAAAAAGTCAAGGGGTCTGAATACTTTCGAAAGCACTGTATGTGGGTTTTTGGTAATGGAATTTTAAGGTACAAGGCAATGTTTCTCTAACTTATAGAAGGTAGAACAAATGATCATAATCTTAATATAAGTGTTGATATTAGTTAGCGGTCTTTACTTCAACGTTATTGTGATTTGAAGTATTTTTAGGATGGAAAATGATTGTAAATGCCTTCATAAAAAAAACAGCTTTCATTTGACATCCAATTTGACATGCTCCTATGAAAGGGAAAGGGGGATACCTAGTCAGTTACACAACAGAATGCATTCAACCCGAAATGGGAACTTCTCATGTTGGGACTCATGGGTCCTTTTACATGGAAATGACTGTGTACACTTGCATTAACATCAGTAGTGGTGGTAGTAGAAATGATTGGTAATGTAGAAATAACACAATATAATTCCTGTAGTAGCATATTTCCCTTTCCCTTCTCCCATCTCCTCTGCAACCATATGGTCCCATATATGAGGACACAACTGCATATGGAATGAAGCCCTAGAGACATGACCAGAGCATATTCTCTTTCCAATAAGACTCAGTGAAAGAGCAGGGAAATGCCGTGAATCGATGCAAAGCTTTGGAGTTTACGAAACATATTTAAATCCTAAGCACATGCAGGAAAGTGTTGTGAGACAATTCAGAGCTTTGTAGCAATAAATAAATCTATAGAGGTCCTATCTATGTGTGTATTTCTATGAAGAGACCTGACAAGAGAATATATGCACCATTGTGGCCTCTAAAGGAATTTTCATATAATTTTTTTACCTTTAATCAACCAGGTAGGCTAGTTGAGAACAAGTTCTTATTTACAACTGCGACCTGGCCAAGATAAAGCACAGCAGTTTGATACATAAAACAAAGAGTTACACATGGAATACACAGACATACAGCCAATAATACAGTAGAAAGAAAAAAAAATAGAAAAAAATATATATATAGTCTATATAGTGCAAATGAGGTAAGATAAGGGAGCTAGGGCAATAAATAGGCCATGGTGGCGAGGTAATTACAATATTGCAATTAAACACTGGGATGGTAGATGTGCAGAAGATAAATGTGCAAGTTACTGGGGTGCAAAGGAGCAAGATAAATAAATAAATACAGTATGGGGATGAGGTAGTAGGATGGGCTGTTTACAGATGGGCTATGTGCAGGTGCAGAGATCTGTGAGCTGCACTGACAGCTGGTGCTTAAAGCTAGTGAGGGAGATATGAGTCTCCAGCTTCAGTGATTTTTGTAGTTCGTTCCAGTCATTGGCAGCAGAGAACTGGAAGGAAAGGCGGCCAAAGGAGGAATTGGCTTT
>QNTS01001805.1:85509-132307 GCA_003317085.1 Hucho hucho
TATACAGTGGGGCAAAAAAGTATTTAGTCAGCCACCAATTGTGCAAGTTCTCCAACTTAAAAAGATGAGAGAGGCCTGTAATTTTCATCATAGGTACACTTCAACTATGACAGACGAAATGAGAAAAAGAAATCCAGAAAATCACATTGTAGGATTTTTAATTTATTTATTTGCAAATTATGGTGGAAAATAAGTATTTGGTCAATAACAAAAGTTTATCTCAATACTTTGTTATATACCCTTTGTTGGCAATGACAGAGGTCAAACGTTTTCTGTAAGTCTTCACAAGGTTTTCACACACTGTTGCTGGTATTTTGGCCCATTCCTCCATGCAGATCTCCTCTAGAGCAGTGATGTTTTGGGGCTGTCGCTGGGCAACACGGACTTTCAACTCCCTCCAAAGATTTTCTATGGGGTTGAGATCTGGAGACTGGCTAGGCCACTCCAGGACCTTGAAATGCTTCTTACGAAGCCACTCCTTCGTTGCCCGGGCGGTGTGTTTGGGATCATTGTCATGCTGAAAGACCCAGCCACGTTTCATCTTCAATGCCCTTGCTGATGGAAGGAGGTTTTCACTCAAAATCTCACGATACATGGCCCCATTCATTCTTTCCTTTACACGGATCAGTCGTCCTGGTCCCTTTGCAGAAAAACAGCCCCAAAGCATGATGTTTCCACCCCCATGCTTCACAGTAGGTATGGTGTTCTTTGGATGCAACTCAGCATTCTTTGTCCTCCAAACACGACGAGTTGAGTTTTTACCAAAAAGTTCTATTTTGGTTTCATCTGACCATATGACATTCTCCCAATCCTCATCTGGATCATCCAAATGCTCTCTAGCAAACTTCAGACGGGCCTGAACATGTACTGGCTTAAGCAGGGGGACACGTCTGGCACTGCAGGATTTGAGTCCCTGGCGGCGTAGTGTGTTACTGATGGTAGGCTTTGTTACTTTGGTCCCAGCTCTCTGCAGGTCATTCACTAGGTCCCCCCGTGTGGTTCTGGGATTTTTGCTCACCGTTCTTGTGATCATTTTGACCCCACGGGGTGAGATCTTGCGTGGAGCCCCAGATCGAGGAAGCTTATCAGTGGTCTTGTATGTCTTCCATTTCCTAATAATTGCTCCCACAGTTGATTTCTTCAAACCAAGCTGCTTACCTATTGCAGATTCAGTCTTCCCAACCTGGTGCAGGTCTACAATTTTGTTTCTGGTGTCCTTTGACAGCTCTTTGGTCTTGGCCATAGTGGAGTTTGGAGTGTGACTGTTTGAGGTTGTGGACAGGTGTCTTTTATACTGATAACAAGTTCAAACAGGTGCCATTAATACAGGTAACGAGTGGAGGACAGAGGAGCCTCTTAAAGAAGAAGTTACAGGTCTGTGAGAGCCAGAAATCTTGCTTGTTTGTATGTGACCAAATACTTATTTTCCACCATAATTTGCAAATAAATTCATTAAAAATCCTACAATGTGATTTTCTGGATTTTTTTTCCTCATTTTGTCTGTCATAGTTGAAGTGTACCTGCATCCAATTTGTTGAGTAGAGTGTTGGAGGGTATTTTATAAATGACATCACCAAAGTCGAGGAACGGTAGGATGGTCAGTTTTACGAGGGTATGTTTGGCAGCATGAGTGAAGGAATCTTTGTTTGCGAAATAGGAACCCGATTCTTGATTTATTTTTGGATTGGAGATATTTAATGTGAGTCTGGAAGGAAAGTTTACTGTCTAGCCAGACACCTAGGTATTTGTAGTTGTCCACATATTCTAAGTCAGAACCGTCCAGAGTAGTGATGCTGGATGGGCGGGCAGGTGCGGGGAGTGATCAGCATGCATTTAGTTTTACTTGATTTAAGAGCAGTTGGAGGCCACGGAAGGAAAGTTGTATGGCATTGAAGCTCATCTGGAAGTTAGTTACCCCAGTGTCCAAAGAAGGGCCAGAAGTATACAGAATGGTGTCGTCTGCGTAGAGGTGGATCAGAGAATCACCGGCAGCAAGAGCGACATCATTGATGTATACAGAGAAGAGACGGCCCGAGAATTGAACCCTGTGGCACCCCCATAGAGACTGCCAGAGGTCCGGACAACAGGCCCTCCGATTTGACACACTGAACTCTATCAGAGAAGTAATTGGTGAACCAGGCAAGGCAATCATTTGAGAAACCAAGGCTGTTGAGTCTGCCCATAAGAATGTGGTGATATACAGAGTAGAAAGCCTTGGCCAGGTCAATTAATATGGCTGCACAGGTATGTCTCTTATCGATAGCGGTTATGATATCGTTTAGGACCTTGAGTGTGGCTGAAGTGCACCCATATTAGTTCTGTGGGTTAGATCTCTTCTTTGAGTGAGCTAATGAGTATCTGCCTATAGGTTTAGAGAATTTTAAGGAAGAATGGTAACTCATTACTTGAACTATATGTCATACCAATGTCATGATATTGAGGAATTTGCTTACATGTATAGATATAGCTTTAATTAATCTACACCGTTTAGATGACACATGTACTGTGTCATAGGCCAGGGAAGGTCAGGAGCATGTTATGATTCTATACAGTTTGCTAGATCATATAACAGCAGCAATGCTGCTTGATACTGAAGATGACAATGATAACAATTCCTTCATGTTACATTAGAGTCATTTAGCAGACACTTATCCAGAGCGCCTTACAGTAGTTAGTGCACTTTATACTTTTTCATACTGGTCCCCCGTGGGAATCGTACCCACCACCCTGGCGTTGCAAACTCCATGCTTAATCAACTGAGCCTCACGGGACCATGCTCTACCAATTGAGCCACATGTTTTTTTCTTGGTTCATTCTTCATTCATGCAAACATGAAAGAAAGAAATGACTTGCGTGATGGGTTTCATATTGTGCCTGCAAATTAGGAGCAGTTGTTGGACACACCCCTCGCACTCCTCAGATTCTCTTCATTTCTGTGTCATTTCAATATTTAATTGGTGAGCTTTTCCATAATACACGCTCCATAACCAGAGAAGAGGAAGCAGCACAGCTGTCGAGCGCTGGAGGGTGAAGCGGCGGCACACACACATACGCATGCACGCACACACACACACGTGCACGCATGTAAACAGCACACACACACTTTCTCTCGATTTCACTATCCCCCCTCTTTAGTTTTCACTCTCTTGCTTTGTCTCAATATCATTACATATTTCTGCCTCTCTCTCACACAAACACGTGCGCATATACACGCACACACACAAGCTTATAGAGATCTTTTAGGATTGATTAAAATAACAAATACGATAAAGAGAGTTTTCACTGTTCTGATTCTTTCCCACATCATTATTCATTCCTCTGCTGTTTGCTAAACATTTGAAACAAGAGCAAAACTTCCAAATTATGTTAAATTGTTTTCTGGGAGTGGCATTTTGGCAAAGAGGTAAAATCAATACCAGAGCTACAAAACCCAGTGAAGAGGAACTAAATAGTCATTTCATTTCACATCAAATCCTCATAAATAAGATTTTCTCCATAAAATATTCCCTGCGTCAACATTATCCATCAATTGGAGTAACACACCAACTGAAAGTATAATTAAAAAAATATGTTTTAAGTGAGAAGTAGGCATTGATCTGAAGCCAAAAAAGAAAGGAAATGCATGATGTCTACTTTACCAAGATTTTCCAGAACACAGCTTTGACCTACTACAATAGCTCTGTTGGTCAATTGTACTTCAAATAATGTGTATGCAGGTTGCTTAGCATTTAAACCTTCTCAAATAGCCTCATTCTGCTCCCACAATAATGCAATTTGTACTGCATACAAGTTAAAGTATTGGATTCTTCACACACCACACTAATCCCAGTACCCTTTCAAGCTTTTTTTTAAGTATATGAAAGCAAGCTTTGCTTTTATACTTACAAGACCATTATGCTTGATTGAGCAAGCAGTTTTGTCTTGTAGTAATGTGGTGCCTGCCTGTATTTCCTTAAACAATACATAAAATGTTTTGGTCACTAGGTGCCCAACATAACAACCATTAGCTGACCTGTGTAACATTGACATAAGTTTAGAAACTCTTGTTTTGAAAACATGGTCCTGTTTGATCAATTGCTGTGCTGATATATTAAAGTACTGTACTGGGCAGTACTGTATATTAAAGAGGTGGGACCAAGTAACTATTATTCGAGTAACAAGCAAGTCTCCAGTCATAAGGTCCAAGAGTCTAAAGTCGAGTCCCAAGTAGAATGGGTCGAGTCTCGAGTCAAGTTCAAGTCGTGCATTCTAAGAGCAAGTCAAATCTTTTTTTTCAAGTCAAGTAAAAAAAATATATACAGGCAATGACTTGTTCAACTACAAATCTTTGTGTATTTATTGAGGCTACCAAACAGCCATTTTCATTATTTTGTCTACAGCACATTTAGATTATGTAATAATTAACTTTAACAACAAATTACAAATGCAAACTTCATAAGTAAATAATCAATTTCAAGAAATTTTGAGTTACCAAGTTATTGCTTGGTTGACAGTATGCTGGTCCAATCAGAGGGTCGAGTGTGCCTTTCACTAGCCAATCTAGGTATTTTTCAAGTGCGACGCTGTCTCTGCCTGTGTGAAAAGTAATCTATGGAAACTCTGTGCAACAAAATGTATGACAAAACGTTACAACACCTGGCCAGATAATTTCAAGTAATCAGTCTCAAGTTGAATCCAAGTCCCGAGTCTTGAGGATCTAAGTCAAGTCTCAAGTTATTTTATTTTCTATCAAGTGGAGTCTCAAGTCATCAAATCTGTGACTCGAGTCCACACTGGTATATTACCTCTGTCAAATGAATATGTAGCTTAAAGTTCTGTGTGTATTTGTATTTTTTTTCTAGGTATTTTGTACATGTAGGTAGGGGTAAATCTAATGTTAAGGTAAGATGTGAATGCAGACAGCTGATCCGAGAGCAGTGCTGCCTTTCTTTGGAACCTATCAGTATCAACACATGCTCTAACAATGCACTTATTGAAAGTTCCCCCTATGTGGTGTTTTGGGAAAAGCATGTGATTACTTCGGGCCGTTATAGAAACGATGCATTGTTAAAACACTCGTAAGCTGAAGTTCCATCGCTATAGGGAATCCGGACCCAGGCTATTACTTCATAGACATGGCTATTTGCATATGTATTCTCCCTTTAAAGAGGGGAGGAGGGTGAATATCAACAGCTACTTTACATGATGCACATATCAGTTCCTGTAAGTGACTCTCAAAGTACTAAATAGGTTGGCTAAGTGAGAATTTGGAACCCCCCCCCCCTCCCGCAAATCCGGGGGAGTACCCCCCGACTCCCCTCCAGTGTTTTACTTGTTTATAGCTACTTCCCACTAAGGGGACCTACGCCAACCTCTTTTTTGGTCCTGTTTGGACCATACGTCTTTTTTTTGTCTGTTTATCTGGATGCGGTCTGGACCGGCCTTGATTTCAATGTCCACGGACGGTACTCCCTAAAAAGACGCCACTTCAATACAAGTGACTTTTTGTAGCAGGTTAGGAGAGCGTTTTCAAAACATGCTGTAGACGTCTATGTCTGGTTCAGATATGGTCCCCCATTTCCGGACTGGCCTTACAGTACAGTAGAGTACTGGCTCTCAAACCTCTCCATGAGGAACCCAGTCCGTTCCATGTAATTGATCTATTCCAGAGCTAGCACACCTGACTCAACTTGTCATCTAGCTCCTTCATAGCTAGTTCAGAGCTAGAGCAACATTTTGAAACTTTTGGGGCTCCCCGAGGAGAGGTTTGAGAACCACTGTAGTAGAGCACTGCAGATTGCATTACAGTAAAAAAACAGTAGAGAAATTATTTTCAATATTCATTCAGAACCGAAAACGTACCTGATTTCAACATCCGGAAAATAGGTATTTTCCACTTCCAGAAAATACATTTTTTCAACGTCCGGAAAATACACATTTTCAACATCCGGAAAAAAACCTACCTTCAACGACCGGAAAATACATATTTTAAACTTCCTGAAAATACGTATTTTCACCTTTCAATTAGAACCTAAAATTAACCTAACTTCAACATCAGGAAAATACATATCGTAAACTTAATTTTGCTTACAAACTTCAGATTTGTGGGAACACACTGAAAAGTAACTTGAGACTGTTGATCAGTCAGCACAAATTTTTATAAAAATGAAGAAAATGTAATTGACAGAGGAGGGTATACTGAATTAGTAAATCGTAAGGTAATGGATGGAATTTGTTCTGGATGCTCGAACAGCGACGTGTTTGCCTCGATTTGGCTAATTAGCTAGCCAGCTAGCATGTGTACACACTGCAATGCACAGCCAATATTTTGCCATAGTAGCTAGATAAATGAGCAGTGCCTATTGCATGACATGTATTATAAGTTAGCAGTGTGTCAGTTTCCCAAAGTTTCGTGTCGACTATGAACTTTACTTAGCTAATTAGCTAAGCATAGCTTTATGGAAGAATGTAACTTACTGTAGCTAGCTAGGATATATTGTCAACATTGATTGAATTGTGGTGCACAGCTATGGTACTACAGTCTTGTTTGCTTGCAGCTGCTAACTAGCTGGCTAGCTAACTGGCTATAGCAGCCAAGGACGTTCCCTAGCTTATTTGTTTGTGCTCTGATTTAGTTTACACAGATGTTTTCAGACATATGGAAAAACCTTCCATAGCAAAATATACCTAGCAAGCTAGCTTCCTTTGCTTGTAGCTTTCTTCTCATCTGACTGGTGTTAGCTAGCTAGCTACAGCTGCTCAGTGGAGGCTCCTCAGGGGAGGAAGGGGAGGACCATCCTCCACATTTAAGAAGTGATCCTTTTTACATAAAACTATACTAAATATATTAACGTCACCAAATAAATTATTAAAACACACTGTTTTGCAATGGGTTTACAGTAGCCTCAACAGCACTCTGTAGGGTAGCACCATGGTGTAGCCGGAGGACAGCTAGCTTCTGTCCTCGTCTTGGTTCACTGACTTCAATACAAAACCTAGGAAACTCATGGTTCTCACCCCCTTCCATAGACTTACACAGTAATTATGACAATTTATGGAGGACATCCTCCAACCTATCAGAGCACTTGAACTGACATGTTGTCCACCCAATTAAAGGAGCAGAGAATGAATCTAGTACTGAAAGCATAAGCTACAGCTAGCTATCACTGCAGTGCATAACATGTGGAGAGTAGTTGAATAAAAAATAGAGAAAGACAATAGTTTCACAGTTTTGAACACATTCATTTCTTAAAATATGGAGGAGAAGCAAGAGAGAGATGGAGAGAGAGATAGATTTCATTTTTTCACTTTCAGTTTCACTTAATTTAGCCTACTCAAACACCCTGCCCAAACAGAGGGATGCTATGTTTGCTAGCTGGTTATGACTATCCAACACAACATTGGAAGTCTTCCAAGCCAAGTTAAGCTTTTGTTTTCACAAACGAATTGCCACCGGGGTCCGCCAGTGTAACTGTTGACTATACACTGTAACATTACTGCATGGCTGTAGCGGGTTTACAAACGCGTTAGTTCTATTAGCTATGTTGACTATGACATTACTTTAGCTAATAGGGTGATGACGATGTAGGCTGTGTGTAGAGGTTATGATATGATTTGGCTTGTAAAGTTTTTTTCGACTGGTCACATAACGCTGATGTGTTGTGCATTGAAGTCCACAAAGGAAGGGAGAGGAGGAGAGCGCATAGATGTGAGAAGGAATACAGTGGTGGCTACAAAAGTGAACTGTGTTTACGCGTGATCAGGGGTGTATTCAATCCACTGATCCTGTTGAAAAACGTTTCTTAAATGGAAGCAAATGGAACGAAACAGGGATAAACATAAAAACTCTTGTCTGCTACTTTTGAACTAATGATTACACCCTAGATCAGCTAGATGCAGGCAAGTGTGCAAGGTGGTTTTGAATGTGTCACTCTCTGTCCATGTGTCACTGTCTGTCACCTAAAAAATGTATCTCGACCAGTGTGCGACCTACTTTGTAAACTTTCATTCATAGGCTAGGTTGTGGCAACCTCATGATGGGTATAGGGAAAATGTGATTATCATGATGTAGTCTAAACCTATCGGTGTTACGTTGAACTGGGTGAATGGAATATGAATAACAGTCATCCAATATGCTGTAATAGAATTATGGCCATGCTCATGAAAAAAAAAAAAAACTTAAATGCCACTGCAGCTGCTAGCCTGCTGCTAGGTAGCTGCTGCTGTTGCGCGGCAACCAAGTGGCTGGTACCTGGTTTAGAACTCTGAGATACAGCTGAAAAGATGTTAGCATTATCAGACATGAGAAATACTACAAAAACGTAGCACATCGTTGGTTCTTAATGGACAGAAATTGACATGTTGAGAGCGATACATTTAATACAAACGTTCACACCTTCCAGATGTATAAAAAGTACCCCATTGTCATACTTGAGTTACAGTAAAGACAGCTTAATAGAAAATTACTCAAGTAAAAGTTAAAGTCACCCAGTAAAATACTACTTGAGTAAAAGTCAAAAAGTATTTGGTTTTAAATATATAGTACTTAAGTATCAAAAGTAAATCTAATTGCTAAAATATACTTAAGTATTAAAAGTGAAAGTATTCCTTATATTAAGCCAACCAGAAGGCACCATTTTCTTTTATTAAAATGTACGGATAGCCAGGGCTATCTCCAACACTCGGACATCATTTACAAATGAACATGTGTGTTTAGTGAGTCTGCCAGATCAGAGGCAGTAGGGATGACCAGGAATGTTCTCTTGATGAGTGGGTGAATTGGACCATTTTCCTCTACTTCTAAGCGTTCAAAAAGTACTTTTGGGTGTCAGGGATGTATGGAGTAAAAATTGCATTGTTTTCATTAGGAATGTAGTGAAGTAAAAGTAAAAGTTGACAAAAATATAAATAGTGAATGGTCTAGGTAGGCGCAGAAAATACTCTGAAAACAAGATTGCTAATGACCCTGCTACAGAAATCTGGTATGTGGTTCTCGGTAACTGCTGGAAAGCTGATGAGGAGAGGCGTGGAGTGTGTTGTGTACCTCCAAATTGATTTGCGAATTTTCTTTGAGATTGGTGTCATATTGGCTTAGAGATGATGGTAGGGAGATTTGAAATTAACATTGAGCTTCAACCAATGCCATACTATTGTGGGCTACCACAATAATAGATGGAGATAATATTTGGCTTGAGTGAGAAGAAAAAAATCACTGGGGTCTTTAGACATTTGAAATATGAAAGTACGTCATATGGGACAAATGGAAAGGATAATTGACTGTGAAAAAGCAAACAAATCTACAAATGGAAAGGATAATTGACTGTGAAAAAGCAAACAATTCTACGTGTACTCATTCATATGAAGAGCTCTCAAATCATTAAGTGCCATTCACCGTGTCTACACCACAGCCTGCTACCTAACCAACACAAGAGCGCAACAGACTAGGGCCACTCAACTAACACAACCTGACTGAGAGCACTGCATGCAAATGGATCTGCGAAAGATAATTTTCTCTTCAAAATGCCAAGAGCGCACAATAACAAACAAGATTGAAAAAAAATTGACGTTATCCCAACGTGCTCCTAGGCTTTTGAGGACACTGAGGCTGAGAAGGATGTGTCCTATTTGCGAGGTCCCCCACTGACCCAATGTCTCCACGAACTTGAATAATAACAAAGGGCCTACAGACACAGGGAGCGAAAATTAGATTCTCATGACAGCACATTGAGCGTAACCTGGACCTGTTGGTGTAGTTTTATAATGAAGGAGAATAAATAGAGCTGCTGTGTGAATAACCTCCATCCCCCTGCAGCGTGGAAGGGAGAAGGGAGAGAAAGAGAGCTGGTAGAGAGGGAAGAGCAGTAATGTGTTTTAGATGGGAATGCATTATTTGTTTGACCAATGTCATGTGACATCACACCACCTGTTGTTGGAGTTGAGTAGAAGTTTCTATGCACACCGTCTAGTAAATTATAACTTTTCCATTTTACAGCCCTATATCGAAAACTAAACTATGCATTTGAGGAATATTCTATGTATGCAACATTGGCAAGCCTGCACAGATTCAAAACAAACATCTAGTCATTAATACAATATTCAAAATATAACTTTGTTATTATCTGGAGGATAATAAGTAGCATTATAATACTAGGGGAAAATTCCCCCATTAGACAGAACATTCATATCTAATTTTCCCTTCATGTAATCCTAATCCACGTCAGACACACTACAAGTATAGCTGCAGGCTGTTTGAGTTGGAATGCAATGACTTGTGCACACAGGGAACGAATGTGCTTCTATGTTGTATTGTTATTTACAGAGGTCAATAGAAGAGTCTACGTCACAAATGGCACCCTATACCATACAAAGTACACTGGGCCCTGGTCAAAAGTAGTGCACTATGTATGGAATACGGTGCCGTTTGGAGAGGCAGCCTGACTTTAGAGACAGCTTGACATTGTGCATAAGGAAAGCTCGGATAGCTCCATAGTGGTTTGGGATTATGCCTATACATTATACTATACATAAATACTGCTGGCAGTGGGAACATCGTTTTTCCTGGTTGCATTATATTCTACATAAAGGAGGAAAGTGCCTGCCATCATAATACAATTATTTTCCTTTCCATTGACAGAAACAGAATGCGAGGGAACAAAGTATTGCAGAGAGACAGAGTAAGAAATAGAGAGAAAAGAGATATAGAAAAAAGAGAGAGAGAGAGAGACAAATAGAACAGAGAGAGAAAGCAGATTTGTCAAGTCAGAGTTTTCAGATGACTTACAGAGGTTATCAGGCTACTGATTCAGCATACTGCATATACAGTATGTATATACAGTATGCACTTTTAAGTTTGCCAGAGACAATAGTTATTGATGAACAAAAGCTTTCGGATTAATATAAAATGCACAAAGGAAAGAAAGTGAAGGAGAAAGAGACAGTATCACATCAGAATCAGAGAAATGTTCTGTCGTTGATCTGAATCTCTGAATGGTGGTTTCGGTATCTTGTTCTCTGAATGTCATTCCATTACATTACTGTCAATGCGGTCTCCAACATGTGCACAGACATGATAGTGTCTAGTAGGGGGAATGGAGAGTGACGAAGTACAGGATCACTAGCTTGACATATCCTCATCTGTCAGCCCTCTCAGATCACTGCTCTATGGATGGGTGTAGAGTGAACAATAGCACTGCAGCAGGCAAGGGCATCACAAACAGCAGTATGCCTCAGGCCTCGACACTGATCTCAGGTCCGTTTGCATTCCCCACTCTAATGCTTAAGGTTGGGATCTGTGTGTAGGCCAGCTGATCCTAGATCTGTGCCTAAGGGCATCTTCAACAATGAGTAACACCTGTAACATCTGCCCCTGCAGGATGCCATTACAACCACAAGGGGGACTTTTCAACATTATGATTGATAGGGGGCTTCAAAGGGCAAGAGTAAGCTAGTGTTTACTGATTTCTGCTTTGATCCTTCCCCCTATTGTCTGGCCTCTGCCCAACCATCCCTGTTTCTCCTGGATCTTTGGCTCTGGGTCAGAATAGAACAGACTTCACATTAATCATTTACAGACATACGTTTCTGAATGACTAGATGAGCCAGAATACCAGCAGTAGGGAGCAACAATACAGAATACAGTAAAGCAGTTTGGGATCTGTTGGGATTGAATAGATGGAGATGCTCACTAAGGATGAGGAATTCCAGGCATTTTTGGGGTGTGTAAAAATGTGTCCAAAAACAGTGCCTTCGGAAAGTGTTCAGAACCCTTGACATTTCCCACATTATGTTACGTTAGAGCCTTATTCTAAAATTTATTAAATTGTTTTTCCACCTCATCAATCTACACACAATACCCCATAATGACAAAGCAAAAACAGATTTTTTGATTTTTTTGCTAATTTATTAAAAACAAAAAACTGAAATATCACATTTACGTAAGTATTCAGACCCTTCTCCATAGCGATGGTGCCAGGTTTCCTCCAGACGTGACGCTTGGCATTCAGGCCAAAGAGATCAATCTTTGTTTCATCAGACCAGAGAATCTTGTTTCTTATGGTCTGAGAGTCTTCAGGTGCCTTTTGGCAAACTCCAAGCAGGCTGTCATTTGTCTTTTACTGAGGAATTGCTTCCATCTGGCCACTCTACCATAAAGGCCTGATTGGTGGAGTGCTGCAGATATGGTTGTCCTTCTGGAAGGTTCTCCCGTCTCCACAGAGGAACTCTAGAGCTCTGTCAGAGTGACCATTAGGTCACCTCCCTGACCAAGGCAATTCTCCCCAGATTGCTCAGTTTCAAACTTCTTCTAATGAAGAATGATGGAGGCCACTGTGTTCTTGGCAACCTTCAATGCTGTAGACATTTTTAGGTACCCTTCCCCAGATCTGTGCCTTGACACAATCCTGTCTTGGAGCTCTACGGACAATTCCTTCGAACTCATGACTTGGTTTTTGCTCTGACATACACTGTCAATTGTGGGACTTTATATAGACAGGTGTGTGCCTTTCTAAACCATGTCAAATCAATTGAATTTACCACAGGTGGACTCCAATCAAGTTGTAGAAACATCTCAAGGATGATCAATGGAAACAAGATGCACCTGAGCTCAATTTCAAGTCTCATAGCAAAGGGTCTGAATACTTATGTAAAGAAGGTATTTCTGTAGTTTATTTTGAATACATTTTCAAACATTTCAAACCTGTTTTCGCTTTGTCATTATGGGGTATTGTGTGTAGATTGCTGAGGATTTTTGAATAAGGCGGTAACGTAACAAAATGCGGAAAAAGTCAAAGGGGTCTAAATACTTTCCAAAGGCACCTTATTCACCTTATATGTTATGGTAATTGTATTCTCATTGGATATATAACACCAGGAAGGAAGATGGCGGACTGAACGTAGTTATGTAGAGCACCTCAAGATAAAAACGTAATATTCAATATCGGTAAGTTAGACTAAATATTAGCCCTACACAATCTGGTGGGTGATAACCTTCAATCTGGATAAAAACACAAAACAAATCTTAAGACTAGAGAAATTTATCGACAAATATTATGAAAACAAACAACACCCAAACATGACGGAGAGTAAGACAGGGGAACCTATTTCAAAACGAAAACATGACTCTTCTACAGACACAGACGATTTAATATTTTCACCACCAGGAATGGTAAAGGTCGAAACCGATCTGTTAAAATCAATAAATGACAAACTGGGTATACTTGAACTAGTCAGTAAGGATATAAAAGAGTTGAAGGCAAGCCTCGAGATGAGTGATGAAAAAGCTGTGACATTGCAGAAAGACACAAACACGCTAAAAGGGACAGTCAATAAGATTGAAACCAAAGTTAATGAACTTAAAAAGGAGATCACGGTTCTGAGAGAAGCCTTACTTGACAAACAGACTAGATCCATGAGAGAAAATCTGTTACTTACAGGTATCCAAGAGAAAGAAGGAGAAGTTCCTGAATCTGTAGTTAGAGAGTTCCTCCTTACAGCGATTCAGTTTCCACGCGAATCTATCGACAAAATCCAACTCAAACGTGTACACCGCTTCGGACAGAGAGGGCAGAGGTATGAACGCCCAATAGTTGCCAAATTTGCTTTCTTTAAAGATAAAATAATGGTTAAAAGCCTGGGTAAAATACTTGCTGGCACAAAAATTGGCATCAATGACCAGTTCCCGAAGGAAATTGCAGAACGGCGTAAAGTTCTGTATCCAATTTTCAAGGAAAATAGATTAAAAGGGAAACAAGTAGCTCTCGTCGTCGATAAACTATATATTGATAACCAGTTGTTCAGAGACACAAAGACTACTCAATGGCAATTAAAAAAATTACAAAGTTCTTATAGACAAGGAAAATAATGAAACACACAATTCTAGCCCGGTTATGGATTGTAATAATACAACAAAAAATATAGCTTTTCTATACATCTTCAAATATAATTGGAACACAAAAGCACTAATTCAACATGGTGAAGATAAAAACTCAGTAAACAGAAGGCACAGTATGTGTGGATGGTGGGGTGTGTGTTTTGTTATGTTTGGGAAAGTGTGGTGTTGAGTGAGAAAGGAAATGATTGCATATCCCAGAACCAATGTATTGCTGTGAGCGGGGGTGTCAGAGAGCTTTCAATGTTGTTCAGATGATGGATATACTTTTTATAATGAATTATACATCTTATTTATTTATTGTCCTATCATGGGGAACAACATTTTTTAAATAATTGATGTATTTATGATCCTATATTGATGGAACGGTCCACACCCCTATACCCTAGACACCCACCTGAATGACCCAGATACTAAGGAGAAGTCCCTAACTGTTTTATGGGCCTGCTGTAAGTGGTCTGTATGCAGCCAAATGCAGTCAGAGACCTAGAGCAGCACTGCCCCCTCAAGATTCTGAGCCTGCTTGGCAGGGTTGGTCCTGCAAAGCCAAAGCCCCCTAAAGGGAGAGCATACTATACAAGGAAATTCTCAAAGCTGCTAATGAGAACCTTGACGACCTTGTACCTAGCCGGTGGGGATTCCGGTGGGGTGCCCCCATCCAGGCATTGGCAGTGCTGGCAACACTAGCTGCAGTAACACATGGGGAGGGGGGTCACACTCGGACATTCAGAGAGGGGGTAAAATATTGTGGCCCTGGTGGCACAAAATCAAAAGTCTGACTGCATGGAGATGCTTGGGAATATGGTCAATGCGGGGGACCGTGTTGTGCGTGTTTCAATGGAGAAAGGGGTACATTTGACCTCCATCATCTAGGATGTGACAATAGTTAATAAAATCTCCCCATTTCTGCCCATTTTTTTGCACAGTTTGCAGGCCTTCTCATACAGCTGCAACTGTATATGCATTCGATAATCAATACTTTTCTTGAGTTGGGCTCTGGGATGGTGCAACTGTTGAGAACTGTTGAGCCTATGGTTGTGTGGGGGAAATGGGTTGAGTGTGTATGAGTGATGGTATTAATTAACAGTAATTTTGATCCAAATGTGCAAATTGTCCAAACCGATCATCAAGGTAGATGGATTACTTTAAATATGTTATTGGACAATAAACAGATATGGCTTATTAACCTATACGGTCCAAAAAATGATGATCCAAGCTTCTTTGAAAATATATATAAGACATGATCAACTCTACAAGCAACACTAGACTCTATTGTTATGGTGCGAGATTTTAATACGGTCTTAAATACCTCTATGGACCGGAAAGCAAATCACACTACAAACTATCACCCTCAGGCACTTAAGGAAATCATGAATGTCATGGATATATTGGAATTTGTGGATATATGGAGGCTTAAATACCCTGACTTAGTGAGATCTACATGGTGGCTTAATCAAGCTAGTCGTCTAGATTACTTTCTTATCTCTGGCACCAAAAGTAAAAAGAGTGTTGATAGGGGACAAAATGCGGTCGGATCATCACATAATTGGCATATATATTACTCTTACAGAATTTCCACGTGGGCGAGGATATTGGAAATGTAATCAAAGCCTACTAGATGAGAAATTGTTTAGAACTAGGACAGAAGAATTTAGAACTTACTTTTTCCGACATAACATAGGTACAGCAGATCCCCTTATTGTATGGGGCACTTTTAAATGTGCCTTTAGAGGTCATGCAATTCAGTACTCATGTCTAAAACAAAAGCAATTTAGATCAAAAGAGTCCATATTAACAAAGGAAATTGAAAGACTAACAGTACAGTTAGATAGCAATAAAAACTAGATAGGAAAAATAAAAAAAATTGAGGAACTTATTCAAGAAAGATCCAGTATAATATATAACTAATGTAAAAATAAAGCGAAGTGGGTGGAAAATAGGGAAAATGCACCAAATTCTTTTTTCAATCTTCAATAGAAATGCAACCAAAATGTTTTTATTAAAACTTGTTACAAATGATGGAGTCACGCATGATTCACCAAATTTTATTTTGAAAGAGGAAGTAAAGTACTTTAAGAATATGTTTTCATTTCAGTCTCCTCCATCTCCACTAACCGAAGCTAATTGTAAGGATTTTTTTCCTAATAATAATGTAAAATTAACATCTGTACAGAAAGACTCATGTGAAGGCCAAATTACAGAGAATGCAATTAAGGCCTTTAAGGCAGGGAAAACTCCAGGGCTGGATGGCATACCAGTGGAAGTATACCAAACCTTTTTTTGATATACTCAGAGGACCATTATTAGCATGTTTTAACCACTCTTATATAAATGGTAGATTATCAGACACGCTACATCTCAGAAAGTTTTAAACTATCTAGAGGAGTAAAACAAGGTTGTCCACTATCGGCATATCTATTTATTATTGCCATCGACATGTTAGCTGTTAAAATTAGATCCAACAATAATATTAAGGGATTAGAAATCCATGGCTTAACTACTTAGGGAGTGGTGGGGCGCAATATACACGTGTTGCATAGTCATCAAAATCTCAGCTTCTTGGCAATATCACAGCGTTGTCAGATTTCAAAAAGGCTTTACAGTGAAAGCACATTTGATTGTTTGAGGGAAGCACCTCCAATATTTTTCCATTAGCATAAATTCATAAACCATGGCGGTTCACACAAAACACATTTCACAGCAAAAACAAATCCCTTACCTTTTGAAGAATTTCTGCTGAGGGCTTCCCAAGTGTCCAACGAAGACATCCAATGGTTCTTTTGTTAGAAAAAGTCATTTATTATATCCATAAATCTCAGTTTGGTTGGCGCATTATGTTCATAAAATACAGCGTCCACTCGCCCATTGAACCGTGAAGAGAACGCGTTCAACCTATACCTATACACTTGTCCAAGAACAATCAAACATCATTGATAATGTATCCTTAGGAACACTTTTATGTATATTTACTATAATATTTCAACCGGATTAGAAACTGGACGATAGGAAAGGAAAAAAACACAGCGCGCGCGAGCCCGTGAACGCGCTTCCTTTTCTGTTTACATCCGATGACCACCTCGAAATTCTTCTTCTATTACCATCCAAAGCAACTAAACATCATCAAACACTGTCTAGAGACTGTTGACATCCAGTGGAAGCAATAGGTACTGCAATCTTACTCCCATATATGTCTGTTTTCAATAGGGAGGGGTTCAAAATGAGGCAATGTGTCAAAAACAGGACAGAAATTCCTCGGGTTTTCGCCTGTTATATCAGTTCTGTTATACTCACAGACAATATTTTAACACTCTTAGAAACTTCAGAGTGTTTCCTATCCAATAGTACTAATTATGTGCATATCCTATTTTCTGGGCCTGAGTGGGAGGCATTTTACTTTGGGCATGCCAGACTCTCCAAAACCGTCACCTAGGGAGCCGCTACCTCAGAAGTTAAAAACTAAGGTGTCATTGTATTCTGATGATTCATGTTTTCTTTTAAAACCACAATTAGAATCCCTCCACGGCCTCATAGAGGATCTAGATACTTTTGCTAACCTCTCTGGATTAAAACCAAAATTATGATAAGTGTACTATATTACGTATTGGATCACTAAAAAATGCATATTTTACCTTACCGTGTAGTTTACCAATAAAATGGTCTGACGTGGATGTGGACATACTCGGTATACAAATCCCAAAAGAAAGAAATTTTCTCACTCCAATAAATTTGTATAAAAAGTTAGATCTTGCTACCAAGGAAAGGAAAATACCTGTCTATTTGTGGAAAAATCCCCCTGATTAACTCTTTAGTCATATCACAGTTTACCTATTTGCTCACGGTTTTGCCTACACCTAGTGACCTGCTTTTTAAATTAAATGAACAAAAGATATTGAATTTTATTTGGAATGGCAAGCCAGACAAAATTAAAAGGGCCTATTAATATAACGAATATGAATTTGGAGGGAAGAAATTATTAAATATTAAAGCATTAGACCTCTCACTAAAGGCATCAGTCACACAAAGTTATACTTAAATCCAAACTGGTTCTCTAGTAAATTGGTAGGAATGTCTCACCCCTTGATCAAGAATGGCCTTTTCCCCTTTATTCAGACTACAACTGCTCACTTTCGGGTTGTTTGAAAAGGAAATAATCTCCAAAATATCATTGGATGTTGTTTGCAATTTCAGTTTAATCCACCTGAAAAGACAGAACAAATAATACAACAAATATTGTGGTTAAACTCAAATATACTATTTGATAAAAAAAAAATATTTTTCGATTAAATGTTTAAAAAATGTATAATGTTTGTGAATGATATCATAAATAGGGCTGGTGTAGTTATGTCACACATGTAGCTAACACAGACAAATGGAAATGTAAGGAACTTGTATGTTGGCCCTGCATTAAAGAACATAAATGGTTAAAGAAAAGTGTGATAAATAAAAACATATACCAATTTCATTTAAGGACAAAAAACATGGACAGCTGTGCCATATAAATTGCAAAATAGTTTCGATGTACCCATTCCATGGCACATGGTTTATGAATTGACACACAAAACAACGGCGGATTCAAAACTTCGAATTTTTCAATTTAAATTACTATACAAAATTCTTGCAACCAATAGAATGTTATATCTATGGGGGATACAATCTTCCCAGCTATGCAGATTTTTCTGTGAGGAGGCAGAGTCATTAGATCATTTATTTTGGTATTGTCCATATGTAGCTCGTGTTTGGTCACAGGTCCAGGAATGGCTGTAGAATTGCAACATTTACAAACGCTGCAGATACCAATACTGGGTGATTTGAAAAGCCATAGTTAATCAATCAATAATATAATAATTATTTAGCAAAAATGTTTATTTTTAATTTGCAATCTGTAGAAGCTATGAGAACAGAAAGGTTCAGTACTTTTATGAAGCATCACAGCACAGTTGAAAAATATATGGCAAATAGAAATCCAAAATGGATGGTGTTAAGAGATAGATGGGAGGGGTTGAATGGAGCTGAAGGGTGGGACTAATAACAAGATAGCCAATGTAAAACATACGGGGTCTGTAAAATGTATATAGGTTCAGAAATTGTGTGAAATAGCACAGTTACAAATAGAAATCAAACTGGATGGACATCAGAAATAGAGGAAGGACTAAAAACAAACAAAATATAACTATTGTAAAATAGATGGTGTCTGTAAAAAGTGTATAGTATGTATAAACTGAAGTTAGAAGCCTAAGTGTTATTGTTTATTAGTTTACTCCAATTGGGGAAAGGGTGGTAGGGTTTGGGGGGAATAATAAAGGTAGATTCTAAAGAAAGTATGTCTATATAGGTATGTGTATGTATGTATGTATGAATGTTTATGTATGGATATGTATATGTATGGGTATGTACGTGTATGTATATGGATATATATTTACCCCAAAAATATATGGGGGATTGGAAATGATGCAGACAATTACATTGATGGAAGCAACAATCTTTCTGCAATATTAAGCTGATCCACCCTTAAAAAAAAATAAAAAATTAAAAAAGGGTTCTCATACCATCTGCGGTTGAAGATACATACATAGTACGAGACTGAGATTCTACGAGGACAGCCAGTTATTAAATGTATTCTGTAATCATACCACTGGCATTTTCTCTCTTTGGTGCAGCTGAGAGTGGAGTTTTTGCTCAGTGCATTAGAGAGTGAACCCTCTCTCTCATAGCCATTATCTCCAAGTGTGTCATGCCCTTCTAGAGAATTATCTATATTCCAGCTCTCTAATTCCTCCTTCACTGTGGCGGTGGTTCTCTCTGCTTTTATGTACTGTTGGAGAATGTGATGCCTCGAAGCAGATATCATCTGAAATCCTGAAGGGCTGCTGGTCAACGTGCGCAGCGCCGTGCACGTACTGAGTGTTTCAAATTAATCACTGCGAAGGTGACAGGGGGTCATTAAAGGAGAAAAACACAGAGAGAAAAAAAATGTAGAAGTGATAAAGTGGATTGATGCCTGGGTGCGAATCGGAGTAGACGTATTGCATAGGACTACGGCGATGATGTGTCAAACCTCTCTCTCTCTCCCCCTCTCTCTCGCTCTCCCTCTTGCTTTGTCTCTCTCTCCCTCCCTCTCTCATGCGGTCTTTAAGTCTCTCTACCTCTCTCTCTACCTCTCTCTCTACCTCTACCTCTCTCTGTCTCCGTAGCTCACCCTGCTGTCCCCTCTACTCCCCCACTAATAAATCTTATTTTGACTTTTCAATCATCCCTGGCAATTGGGCTTAAAATAACACTCCGTATGGGGTTGGGAGGAAGGGAGGGCACAAGGATGTCTGTCGCCAAGGCAGCTCGTGGCTGCACTGTTGTTCAAGGGGTTATTAATTGTTTAAGAAATTATTATCTCATTACAGTGGGCTGAGGAATGGGGATGGCATGGGGTTACTGTGATTAATACTGAGTTCACGCGTTCCTGATTAATTCTGAAGGAAACGACGGGGCCACGTATGATATGATCAGTTACAGGAGGGAAGAAAAGGGCCAGATGATAATAATAAAATAAAATAAAATGTTATTTGTCACATGCACCGAATACAACAGGTGTAGACCTTACAATGAAATGCTTACAAACCCTTAACCAGTAATGCACTTAAGAAAAATAAGTGTTAATAAAGTATTTACTGAAATAAACTGAAAAAATAAAAATTACATTAAAAAGAAGAAAATAGAAAAATAACAAATAATTAAAGAGCAACAATAAAATAACAGTAGCGAGGCTATATACAGGGGGTACCGGTACAGAGTCAATGTGCAGGGGCACAGGTTAGTTGAGGTAATTGAGGTAACATGTACATGTAGGTAGAGGTAAGTCTTGGCCTTCCTCTGACACCGCCTGGTATAGAGGTCCTGGATGGCAGGAAGCTTGGCCCCAGTGATGTACTGGGCCGTACGCACTACCTTCTAATCTACATACCTTCTAATACACAGTGTGCTGCCTGAACATATGCCTCTTAGGTTTAATGGGTTAGGCTTTTACAGGAAATACAAAAGGGTTAAAAGGGAAATAGGCTATAGGCCAGAAGGCTCAGTGATGCAGTGTTGTAGTCCTGATAAAAGGTAGAAGGCCTATATTTGATCAAATTCACATCTTATATTCATTTAATTTAAACACTCACCATGCAGCACAGCTGAAATTCTATTGAAAAAATAGTGTATTAATTAATTACATTTATAGAAATGAGAACTAACGTACTGATCACAGAACTATAATGAGAATACGCCTATCCCCACTTTCCTTATAATGTATATTGCATTGCTCTAGAGCTCTGAGCGTGTTGAAAACCCCTCTCCTGCAGCGGTGCCAACACACCAGCAGCGTTTAGAGATGAGCACCATAATTCATGAGAATAATTGGGGCATTTAAACCAAACCTGGGAGCAATCCAGAGCCGACAGATACAGGTCAGAGTGGTTAGCTGTTAGGGGAGGAGCGCGAGAGGGGGAAAGAGAGAGGGACAGAGAGAGAGAGTGTGTGTGTGTGTGTGTGTGTGAGAGAGAGAGGCAGGTGATGACAGATCTGTTCCCAAAGAGGGTTGTGATTGACTGAGTCTCTCTCTCTCTCTCTCTCTCTCTCTCTCTCTCTCTCTCTCTCTCTCTCTCTCTCTCTCTCTCTCTCTCTCTCTCTTCTAATGCATACAGTACATAAACATGTTCACATCACAAATTCATATTCCTTTGGAAAAAATATCCATATAAAACTGAATATACAGTGGGGTCAGCAATTATTGGCACCCTTGATAAAGACTGCTTAAAGTTTTTAATACAAATACTGAGCTATATTGTATGCTGCATAAACAAGGGAAATTATATTATTTTACACTAATAAAATGTGGTTATTTTCTGCGTATGCATCATTATTTCAAGGCCAAACCCACCACTGCAGTGTACGTGGCCAAAGAGCTTTATTTTTATGTGATCCAACAAATGTAAACATCTAGAGTTTGCTAAAAGGCACTGGGAGTTGGATTGGAATCGTTGCTATGGTCAGATTACTTGAAAATAGAGCTCTCTGGCCATGCACACCAGTGGTGGGTTTGGTGTCAAAATAATGCTGCATAAGCAGAAAACAACCCCATACCTGCTGTGAAATAAAAAATCCACAAAGAAATGGTTAATGGCCACAAATCAAATTGCAAGGTGTGGTATTGAAAGGTATTGAAAATAATGGTGCCAATAAAACAAATCTTTCTTTGAGCAATTGTACAAGTATAAAATAATGTACTTGTCTAAAATGTTTGAGTGTACAATTAAAGCTCAGTATTTGTATTGTTTATTTGAGTCTTTTTTGCTTATCTTTATCAAGGGGGCCAATCATTTCAGACCCCACTTTACTAGCTTATTCTATATGTAGGATTCAGTGATTCCTTTGCATTGTTGGCACATCCATCATTCCTAGGACTGCCACTGTCCGATATGAGCTTTACAGTCACACCACCGAGCCTCCCACTACACACAGAAAAGGGCAATGTCGCAAATTTAAACTGCAACAGCGCAATGAATCCACAACAATAGGCACTCGAGTTGGAGTTGTACTGATCGTCCTATCGCCCACCCACTGCCTGTCTAAATGTGATTAGATGCTCCAGTGTCAACTGCTGTGGGAGGGAGAGGGATGGAGGGGGAGGGATGGAGGGGGAGGGATGGAGGGGGAGGGCAGGGCTGAGAGGTGCTTCGGAGAATCATTAGAAGACACCTAACACCAAAACCTGGATTCCAATCAAATCAAATTGTATTTGTCACATACACATGGTTAGCGGATGTTAATGCGAGTGTAGCGAAATGCTTGTGCTTCTAGTTCTGACAGTGCAGTAATATCTAACAAATAATCTAACAATTCCCCAACAACAACCTAATACACACAAATCTAAAGAGGTGAACGAGAATATGTACATGTAAGTATATGGATAAGCCATGGCCGAGCGGCATAGGCAAGGTGCAATGGATGGTATAAAATACAGTATATACAGTTGAAGTCGTAAGTTTACATACACCTTAGCCAAATACATTTAAACTCAGTTTTTCACAATTCCTTACATTTAATCTTAGTAAAAATTCCATGTCTTAGGTCAGTTAGGATCATCACTTTATTTTAAGAATGTAAAATGTCAGAATAAAAGTAGAGGGAATGATTTATTTCAGCTTTTATTTCTTTCATCATTCAATTATTCGGACAAAAACAGAATAATTTCAAACCTTGATTACATTGGGATACGCATATGCATATGCCTCTTTATTTATGCCTGGGAATACTTGGAAACAGATTTCCTAAATTAAAATCAATTTGAGCTGATTTCCTGGTCATTTTTTGCCGAACAACTAAGACTATTAAAAATATATATTGTATGAGTTTAAATTTTTTGGGCCTCCTGAGGGCCAACTGACAATCTGACAAAAAAATATGTTGGCACAAGATGGAGGGAAAGTTGGAGTTTAACTAACAAAATTACAGTTAGTAAAAATGTACGGCTAATCCAGTATAAACTAATGTATAGAATTTATTAAACAAAAGACACAATTCACAAATGATATAGCACAACAACAGTCATGTCTTATGTGTAAAACTAATAATAATTCAATAATCCAAACAAATGTATACAATTTAAGGCCAAGAGGCAAACAAAAAGGCAGGCACTAGGGATGGCCTAGTTAATTAAAGGTTAAATTACCTGATAAAAGTTAACTTCTTAGGGAGCGGCTCCCGAGGTGACGGTTTTGGAGAGTCTGGCGTGCCCAAAGTAAAATGCCTCCCACTCAGGCCCAGAAAATAGGATATGCACATAATTAGTTCTATTGGATAGGAAACACTCTGAAGTTTCTACAAGTGTTAACATAATGTCTGTGAGTATAACAGAATGGATATAGCAGGCGAAAACCCGAGGAATTTCTGTCCTGTAAAAAGTGTTTTTGACACATTGCCTCATTTTGAACCCTTCCCTATTGAAAACAGCCATTTCTGGGAGTACGATTGCAGTACCTATTGCTTCCACTGGATGTCAACAGTCTCTATACAGTGTTTGGTGATGTTAGGTTGCTCTGGATGGTAATAGAAGAAGAATTTCGAACTAGTCATCGGATGTAAACAGAAGAGGATGCGCGTTCACGGGCTCGCGCGCGCTGTGGTTTTTTCCTTTCCTATCGTCCAGTTTATAATCCGGTTGAAATATTATAGAAAATATACATAAAAGTGTTCCTAAGGATACATTATCAATGATGTTTGATTGTTCTTGGACAAGTGTATAGGTATAGGTTGAACGCGTTCTCTTCACGGTTCAATGGGTGAGTGGACGCTGTATTTTATGATCATAACGAGCCAACCAAACGGAGATTTATGGATATAATAAATGACTTTTTCTAACAAAAGAACCATTGGATGTCTTCGTTGGACACTTGGGAAGCCCTCAGCAGAAGTTCTTCAAAAGGTTAAGGATTTTATATTAGTTTTATGAGACCCGCTTTGGTTATGGATTTATGCTATTGCATAAAATATGAGAGGGGCTATCCTCAAACAATCAAATGTTGTGCTTTCGCCGTAAAGCCTTTTTGAAATCTGACAACGTTGTGATATTGCCAAGAATCAGAGCTTTTGATGGCTATGCAACACTTGTATATTGATGAATGTTTAATAATTCAACTTTTGGATTTTGAATTTGGCGCCTTACATTTCACCGGGTAGTGTCGGTTAGCGCCCCACTGCTCCCTAAGTAGTTAAATCAAGCTAACAGAAGATGACGACATCGAAACCTACCTCTGTATGTTTGAACGGACAGTACTACGGGAAGGATTGCCAAGGCAGAAGTGGGCCAGTCTGCTGGCCCCGTTCCTCTCTGGGAATGCCCAAAAGGCATATTGGGACCTGAACGATGAACAGGCGGCTAACTACGACGGACTCAAACGGGAGATACTCAGGCGCTACGGGTACAGCCTGGCCCATCAGGCTCAACTATTCCACAACTGGAGGTTCGTAGCCGACGCATCCCCCCGAGCCCAGATGAGCGACCTACCAGGGGATGGCTCCCAACCGACGTACCCACCCTCTCCATCCTAGACAAAGTGGTCCTCGATCACTTCCTACGGGCACTACCCCACGACATGAAGAGGGCAGAGCGGATGACAGCCATATGGCCAGTCGTGAGGGAACATATGGAGAAGGCCCAACGCGCCCAAGCCCAGATTTACAATCGGGGAGCCCAGCCCCGAGAATACCAGGTGGGAGACAGGGTGTTGGTCTTGATCCCCACGGCCGAAAGTAAGTACCTGCCAACATGGCATGGGCCCTATGAGGTGATCGAGAAGCTGGGACCTGTCAAATACCACGTACGGCAGCCCGGCAGATTTACCACGTGAACCTGTTGAGAAATGGCACGAGAGGACATCCTTGGCCGTGTTATCGTCAGGACCCAGGACGCCAACGGTACCAGTGGTGGTCCCGAGCAATGAGGACCTCGACCCGGCCCAGAAGCCGGGCAGCACGACCCTCATTGAACACCACATCCGTACCCGGCCCAGGGAAACGGTACGAAAGAGGCCGAAGGAAGGCCGTGAAACAGGAAGTGGAGGCTATACTGAGGATGGGAGGATGGGGCTCGTTGAAGAGTCTCACAGTGCATGGTGCAGCCCCATCGTGTTGCTGCCCAAACCGTACGGTAGCCTGTGCTTCTGTAATGATTTCCGGGGTGTGAACCACATAAGCTTGTTCAACACCTACCCCATGCCGAGGGTGGACGAGCTCATCGACCGATTGGGAAAGGCCCGGTACATCAGCACCCTTGACCTGACCAAAGGATATTGGCAGGTACCGTTGGCAGCCTCCTCCCGGGAGAAGACAACGTTTTCGGGACCAGACGGATTGTATCAGTACCGGGTGCTCCTGTTCGGTCTCCACGGAGCCCCACCCACATTCCAGCGCCTGATGAAGAAAGTACTTCGACCCCACCAGCAGTACGCAGCGGCATATTTGGAGGATATCATTATCCACAGCCAAGGTTGGGAAGAGCACCTGACGCGCCTCCAGGCGGTGCCGGGTTGACCGCCAACCCCAAGAAATGCAAACTAGGGTTCGAGGAGGTGGAGTACCTGGGGTATTTGATCGGACGGGGGAATGTCAAGCCCCAGGAGATGGAGGTTCACGCGGTACGTGACTGGTCCATTCCACGCACCAAGACACAGGTCAAGTCCTTCCTGGGATTGGCAGGATACTATAGCCAGTTTATCCCCAACTTTGCGGCTATAGCTTCCCCTCTCACCGATCCAACCAGGGCCCGCCTCCCGAAAACAGAAAAATGGACAGACGAGACAGAAGCGGCGTTCAGCCGCCCGAAGGAAGCGCTGTGCTCCCATCCGATTCTCATAACGCCCGATTTCCAGGTGCCGATGTTGGTCCAGACGGATGCATGTGACACGGGACTAGGGGCCGTTCTGTCCCAGATACACGATGGGGAGGAGCACCCCATCATGTACATCAGCCGAAAGCTGATACCCAGAGAGAAAAAATACTCTATTGTTGAGAAAGAGTGTCTAGCGTTGAAGTGGGCGCTAGACTCTCAAGTACTACCTGTTAGGTACCCACTTCACCCTGGTCACGGACCATGCTCCCCTGGTCTGGATGGCCAGGGGAAGGGACACAAACAATCGGGTCACCAGGTACATCTTGTCCCTTTAACGCTGCTCTTTTTCTGTTGTGCACAGGTCAGGGGCAACGCATGGAAACGCAGATGCCCTATCGAGAAGGGAGACATACGTTGCACTGATGACAGTCCCATCCCCAACAGAGCTAAGGGGGGGGGGGGGACTCGTCGAGGCCTGGTGACAGACAGAGTATACATCACGAGGCGATGGCTCTGCTGGATGTTCCAGGTCTCGACGGGCTCTCCGGCCAGGACTAATTGGGGCTGATTGGGGATTGGTGAGTAATCAAGGGCTGATTGCTCACCAGCTGTACAAGTCCCATAAAGCTGCCAGAAGGGCAGCACACAAGGGAGAGACTGGGGGAGGAAGGACTCCTGTATAGTTGGGGACGGTACCAGAGGCAACAGGAGTGAGTTCAGTTTTTGATCCCCACAGGATACAGCAAGACCCGAAGCCCAGAAGACGGTATCCAGGAGAGGATCTCTTGGGGGAGACCTATTCTTTTCTTTTGGACTATTATTTTAATAAACACCTTTGAAACTGAGCTAATCCTAAAAATCTCATTACCAAAACGAACCTAAAAATTATGTGTTAATGAGAAATGTGTGATATTTGTGGGTCTGTAACTTTCTCAGTCATCATTATTCATGATACACTTAGGATCATCCATAATCATGGTGGCAACCTCATTAATGTAGAAGTTTTTAGAAACATATAATATTTTTATTTACAATAAAAGTGACTCCAAAATGACACAATACAGTATTTATCATTCACTTCTATTGGGCACAAAATAATAGAAGTAGCAAATTCTGGGCGTACGCCGCCTTTGGAAGGAGTCAGGCCCACTCTCCCTGCCGGTCCTGACAGTGACTCCTCAGGAACCTCACGGTTCATCCTCTCCACCTGCCCGTTAGATTGAGGCGTATACTCGGAAGTGAGGCTGAACGCAAATCCCAAATTTATACCTTATTGACGTCCGTCCTCACTCCCTGCGGCCTGATTTGGTAGCCTAGGAAGGAGACAGCCTTCGGATAAAACTGGCACTTCTCAGCCTTGACGAACAGGTGGTTAGCCAGGAGGTGTTCCAGGCCTGTTCGAACATGAGCGATGTGATCCTCCAGGGTAGCCGAGTAGACCAGGATGTCATCGATATACACGACCACTTGGCGTCCGAGCATGTCCCTGAACACCTTGTTAACGAATGCCTGGAACACTGATGGAGCATTGGCTAAGCCAAATGGCATCCCCAAGTACTCGTAGTGACCAGACATTGTGCTAAAAAGACGCCTTCCATTCATCCCCCTCCCGGATGAGATTGTATGCACTCCGCAGGCCCAGTTTGGTAAAGATCCAGGCCCCGTGGAGCTTTTCTATGGCTGAGGGCACCAACAGGAGAGGGTAATGGTACTTAGTGGTGATTTCATTGAGTCCTCTAATCAATACATGGACGTAATCCTCTATCCTTCTTGGCCTCGAAGAAGAAACCAGCCAGGGCAAGAGAAGTGGACGTTGCAGATGAAACCTTGTTGGAGCACCTCTTGGATGTACTCCTCCATGGCTTGGGTCTCAGCCACCGACAGAAGGTAGAACCTGTTGATGCGGGTCTTGGAAAATACCTTCCGCAGGTCCTGGTATACCTCCGGGATGTTGGGCTGAAGGGTAACCACAGGACTCAACCGACCTGGAACCACAGGGGATGGGGAAGCAGGTCCTCCGGCATTCGGGTGACCAGTCAGTGATTCTCATCCTCGACCATGAGATGGTAGGGTTATAACGTTGAAGCCAAGGGAGGCCGAGGATGATCTTGTGTTGAAAAAGGGGATGTTCTCCTGATGAATGGACTCCACGATGTGGACTCCACGGTGAATAGTTGGGTGATGTGTGTGATGGTTCCGGATCCTAGTGGCCGATTATTGAGAGCTTAAACCGGGAAAGGAGGAGAGCGGGTATGAGATGATGTTAAGAGAGGAGGCTGGTCAATAAAGTTCCCCACAGCACTGGAATCCACTAACGCTGTAGATACAGTACATGAGGGACAGTCAACTAGTGTGATAGACACCAAAAAGAGTTCAGCAAAAAGTGATGAAGAGGGAATACTCACTCCTGCCCCAGGAGGTGGAAGATCACGAGACCTTCCATCTGCTCTTGGATCCCGGGTTGGGAAAAACTGAACACCGCTGGGGCCCTCCTTGACCACAATAAAGACAGAGCCCCAGCTGTCTCCATCTGTGTCTCTCCACCGCAGTTCAGGCTCTTATCTTCTTAGGGAGCAGTGGGGCACTAGCCAAATTCAAAATCCAAAAGTTTAATTATTAAACATGCATCAATATACAAGTGTTTCATAGTCATCAAAAGCTCTGCTTCTTGGCAATATCACAGCGTTGTCAGATTTCAAAAAGGCTAAAGCACCACATTTGATTGTTTGAGGGTAGCACCTAACATATTTTTACATTACCATGAATTCATAAGCCATCACGGTTCACACAACACATTTCACAGCGAAAACAAATCAATTACCTTTTGAAGAACTTCTGCTGAGGGCTTCCCAAGTGTCCAACGAAGACAATCCATGGTTCTTTTGTTAGAAAAAGTAATGTATTATATCCATAAATCTCAGTTTGGTTGGTGCGTTATAATGAGAAAATAGAGCATCGACTCCTCCATTGAAACGTGAAGAGAACTCGTTCAACTTATACCTATAAACTTGTCCAAGAACAATCAAACATAATTGTAAATGTATCCTTAGGAACACTTTTATGTATAAATAGTATAATATTTCAACCGGAATATAAACTGGGCGATAAGAAAGGAAAAAAACCACAGAGCGCGCCAGCCGTGAACACGCGTTTTACTCTATTGACATCTGCGTGGACACTTCCTTATTCGTCATCTTCTCTGCTCTAAAAGCATCTAAAAAGAATCAGAACACTTTCTCGAGACTGTTGACTGAAATTCCTCGGGTTTTCGCCTACCATATCTGTTATACTCACAGACAAAATGTTAACACTTTTAGAAACTTCAGAGTGTTTCCTATCCAATGGTACTAAATATGTGCATATCCTATTTTCTGGGCCTGAATGGGAGGCATTTTACTTTGGGCACGCCAGGCTCTCCAAAGCGGTCACCTCGTGCGCTGCTGCCAAAGAAGTTATCCAGAGTGTTTACTGAGGGATGGAGAGAAGCAATGAGAATACGACACTCCTGAAGAAGGTTATCCAGACGGATGGCCATCTTAACCTGTTTGAGCTAGGGGGCAGTATTTTGAAGTTCAGATTAAAAATGTGCCCAAAGTAAACTGCCTGTTACTCAGGCCCAGAAGCTAGGATATGCACATAATTAGTAGTATCGGATAGAAAACACTCTGAAGTTTCTAAAATGGTTAAAATAATGTCTGTGGGATGGAAATCCATCCGAGATTCTGCTCCCAGGTTGCAGTCCCTATGGCTTCCACTAGATGTCAAAAGTCTTTAGACAAGGTTTCATGGGTTTACCTTGAAAAATAAGGGAGTAGAAGAAGTGTATCCAAGTGGAGTGAGGAAGTACCTTTTGGGTTTGGCGTGCGGGACCGTGAGCGTGCGCCTCGGTTTTTTCCTTTTCTATTGCCCAGGTTATTATCCGTGTGAAATATAATCGTTAATATACATAGTGTACCTAAGGATCAATTAGAAACGTTGTTTGATTTCTTTGGACAAAGTTTATAGGTATATTTTGAACGCTCTATATGTCTTGTATAATGGACGAGTGGACAGGGATTTTCTGAACAAAACGCGCCAACCAAACTGAGCTTTATGGATATAAAGAGGGACTTTTTCGAACAAAAGGAACATTGATTGTCTTGCTTCGACACTTCGGATTGCCATCAGCAGAAGATCTTCAAAGGTAAGCGATTTATTTTAGCACTTTTTATGTGTTTTGTGACACCCGTGCTGGTTTTATTATTATGCTAACGGAGGAAGTACACGGGGCGCTGTCCTCAGACAATCAAATGTTATGCTTTCACCATAAAGCCTTTTTGAAATCTGACAACGCTGTGAGATTGCCAAGAGTCTAAGCTTTTGAAGAGTGTGAAACACTTGTATTTTCATGAATGTTTAAAATTAGTATTTCTGTAATTTGAATTATGGCACTCTGCAATTTCACCGGATGTTGTAGATGTGGAATGTGACCGAGGAGTGTGTCCAAGGAGAGGTTGTTGTCTCGACAGGCCAGTTTCGTCTGGACCTCCTCGCGCAGACCTCTTCTGAATAGCATACGAAGCACCGGTTCATTCCATCCGCTGGATGCTGCTACTGTCCGGAAGGGGAGCCCTCCGGTGAATGATCGAAGATACATTTGAACAGAGCCATGAACCCCTCATCTAGCTCCTCCTCTCCTCTCTCCCAGACGGCCGTGGCCCATTCCAACGCCCGCCCAGTCAGCAGAGAAATAACCGTGGCAACCTTTGACCTCTCAGCGGTGTCGGTTCCCATCTGGTGCGCAAAGTAGAGGGAGCACTGAAGTAGGAATCCACGGCATTTAGATGGGGTGCTGTCATATTTATCTGGGAGGGACAAACGGGCATCGCTGACCTGAGTGGGTTGCTGAATGGGCTGTTGTGCTGGCTCGACTGGTTGTAGAGTATCCTCCTTTAGTTGACGGCAACACCTCCTGGGTATGTTCGAGACATTGCACACGGCGAAGAACCTCTTCCATAGCCGTCCCCAGTTGTGCCAGCTGGTCGTGGTGTTGACGAAGAAGGTATCCCTGCTCATCGACCGTCTGGGAGATTTTCTGTTTTCCTGCTGCTTCCATTATTTGAGTCAGTACTCGGTAACGAAGACGCTGAGAGTTGAGAAGTAGGTGGTACGTTTATTAACCTGTTACGGATCCAATCCCGTGAACGGGATCGATTTTGACAACATCCGGTGAAATGCAGAGCGCCAAATTCAAATTACAAAAATACTAATTTCAAACATTCATGAAAATACAAATGCTGCACACCCTTCAAAAGTTTAGACTCTTGTTAATCTAACAGCATTGTCAGATTTCAAAAAGGCTTTACGACGAAAGCAGAACATTTGATTGTCTGAGGACAGCACCCCCACTCAAAAACTCAATTAGCATAATAACATAACCAGCAGAGGTGTCACAAAACTCAAAAATAGCATAAAATAAATTGCTTACCTTTGATGATCTTCCTCTGATGGCATATCAAAGCGTCCAGGTTACACAATAAAAGGTCATTTTGTTGGATAAAGTTCCTCTTTATATCCATATAGCTCCGTTTGGTTGGCGCGTTTTGTTCAGTAATCCACCTGCCCAAAGGCTTTCATCCATGCAGTCAAACGATATCCCAAAAGTACCCGTAAAGTTCGTCGAAAAAAGTCAAACAGCATTTGTAATCAATACTACCTAAAATGAATATACACTATAATATTTCAGATGGAATATAACCTGCTGAATAGAAGAGAAAAAGAACTGAGCGCGCATTCCCTGTTACGCGCAAAATCCAAAACAGGACACTCGACATGAACTCAGGAACAAGTGGTCGTACTCCCTTGATTTTCATAATTGAACATTCAAACCTTTTTCTAAAGACTGTTGACATCTAGTGGAAGCCATAGGAACTGCAATCTGGGAACTAAAATACCCTGCTTTGAATAGCATGCCAATTGAAAACAGTGTGACATGACTGATTCAGACATCCCGGATGGATTTTGCCCGGGTTTTTGTTATACTCACAGACATTATTGTAACAGTGTTAGAAACTTCAGAGTGTTTTCTATCCAAAGCTATTAATTATATGCATATCCTAGCTTCTGGGCCTGAGTAACAGGCAGTTTACTTTGGGCACGTTTTTCATCTGAACTTCAAAATACTGCCCCCTAGCCCTAAGAAGTTAAACAACAATGGAATGAGACAACATACCAGTGTCGTCTTCACATAAACACAGAAACAATACTGACTGGGGAAAGAACCTAAGGGAGTGCCAGATATAGGGGAGGTAATAAGTGAGGTAATGGAGTCCAGGTGTGCCTCGTGATGAAGTGCGGGTGCGCGTAATGATTGGTGTCAGGTTTGCGTAATGATGGAGCCCAGGTGTGCCTCGTGATGAAGTGCGGGTGCGCGTAATGATTGGTGTCAGGTTTGCGTAATGATGGAGCCCAGGACCGGTGGTTAGCATACCGGCAACGCTGAATGCCGGAGGGGAGGAGCGGGAGTTGACGTGACACTGAAGGATATTTTACTGTCATTCTGATTCCAAACTTTGCATCTGCACTGTTCTTCAAGTAAATGTGTTTCAGTAAAATGTTCAGTGGCAATTGTAAAAAAAGACTTCTGCATATATTGTAGGTGTATGATTTGTTAAGTTTTCCAATCAATGGTTTTTGCTTGGTATACATTTTAAAGTGAAAAGTGAGTCTCAGCGTCACTCTATTACCTGGGAATTGCCTTTAATTAATATCCACAAAATCAACATTTTGCAATGGCCACCTCAATTTTCAGACTGGAAAGTGGTTTGAATTGAAGAGGGCTCAGTGTTGCAAGGGGAGGGTGCTGGAATACTGAAAACAGGGGATCCAATAATTTTGATCCTTATCTTTTTGTGATTTTTTATAACTTTGTTTAAAAAGTAATACAAAAAATCGCTAAAAAGATAATAATATACAAAACATTAAGAACAGTGGAGTGTGTATGTGTGCCATTCAGAGGGTGAATGGGAAAAACAAAAGGTAATGGAGGGTGAATGGGAAAGACAAAAGGTAAAAGTGCCTTTGAACGTAGTATGGTAGCAGTTGCCCGGAACTGCAACACTGCTGGGTTTTTTATGCTCAACAGTTTCCCATGTGTATCAAGCATTGTCCACCACCCAAAAGACATCCAGCCATCTTGACACAACTGTGGGAATCATTGGAGTGAACATGGGCCAGCCTCCCTGTGGAAAACGTTCGACATCTTGTAGAGTCCATGCCCTGATGAATTGAGGGTGTTCTAAGGGCAAAATGAGGGGGTTGCAACTCAGTATTACAAAAATGTATGTATACTCAGTATATGTTTCTCTGAGCAAATGTGTTAGTATAAAATAATTTAAATATATATATATACACTACCAGTCAAAGGTTTTGACACACCTACTCATTCAAGGGTCTTTCTTTATTTTTCCTATTTTCTACATTGTACAATAATAGTGAAGACATCAAAACTATGAAATAACACACATGGAATCATGTAGTAACCAAAAGTGTTAAACAAATCAAAATACAGTATATTTTAGATTTTAGATTCTTTAAAGTAGCCACCCTTTGCCTTGATGAAAGCTTTGCACACTCTTTGTATTCTCTCAACCACCTTCATGAGGTAGTCATCTGGAATGCATTTCAATTAACAGATGTGCCTTGTTAAAAGTAAATTTGTTTGTAAGCCTTAATGCTTTTCAGCCAATCAGTTGTGTTGTGACATGGTTGGGTTGGTATACAGAAGATAGCCCTATTTGGTAAAAGACCAAGTCCATATTATGGCAAGAACAGCTCAATTAAGCAAAGAGAAATGACAGTCCATCATTACTTTAAGACATGAAGGTCAGTCAAAATGGAACATTTCAAGAACTTTCTTAAAGTGCAGTCGGAAAAACCATCAAGCGCTATGATGAAACTGGCTCTCATGAAGACCGCCACAGGAACGGAAGAGCCATAGTTAACACTGCTGCAGATGATAAGTTCATTAGAGTTACCAGCCTCAGAAATTGCAGTGCAAATAAATGCTTCACAGAGTTCAAGTAACAGACACATCTCAACATCAACTGTTCAGAGGAGACTATGTGAATCAGGCCTTCATGGTCTAATTGCTGCAAAGAAACCACTACTAAAGGACACCAATAAGAAGAAGAGACTTGCTTGGGCCAAGAAACATGAGCAATGGACATTAGACCAGTGGAAATCTGTCCTTTGGTCTGATTTGTGATTTTTGGTTCCAACTGCCGTGTCTTTGTGAGACGCAGAGTAGGTGAACGGATGATCTCCGCATGTGTGGCTCCCACCGTAAAGCATCGAGGAGGAGGTGTGATGGTGTGGGGGTGCGTTTCTGGTGACACTGTCAGTGATTTACTTAGAATTCAAGGCACACTTAACCAGCATGGCTACCACAGCAATCTGCAGCGATACACAATCCCATCTGTTTTGCCCTTAGTGGGACTATCATTTGTTTTCAATAGGACAATGACCCAAAACACCTCTAGGCTCAGCATATGTGGGACCTCCTTCAAGATGTTGGAAAAGCATTCCAGGGGGGGCTGGTTGAGAGAATGCCAAGAGTGTGCAACGCTGTCATCAAGGCAAAGGGTGGCTACTTTGAAGAATCTCAAATATGAAATATATTTTGATTTGTTTAACACTTTTTTGGTTACTACATGATTCCATATGTGTTATTTCATAGTTTTGATGTCTTCACTATTATTCTACAATGCATAAAATAAAATTAAGAAAAACCCTTGAATGAGTAGGTGTGTCCAAACCTTTGACAGGTACTGTATATGTTATTTTTTTCATACTGCATTTGTATTCTATATTTTATACATTATTTTATTCTCATCTTTATCAAGGGATCTAATCATTTGAGACCCCACCATATCTATCCATTAGCCTGATGCCCAGTGCAGAGAGACACTATATTCTTTTTCTCATTGGCGGAGCATGAAGAAACCCCCCTGAGGCTTATTTAACCAACCCTCTCGCCCAACACTTTACCTGGGCCATATTGAATCATCAACGGGTGGTGGTCACACGCACGAATGCACACACATAATCCCACTCCCCCACACCTACTCGTAAACTAAACATTTAATAATCTCTGGCCGGGCTATTGATTTGTTCACTGCTGTGGTCCAAAGGTTCTGACTGGCCTGCCTGTGGCACACACACACTCTGATCTGCCCTACCCACACTCAGTAGACAGGATGTGGTGCTTAAAAAACAACCCTGGGCCGGGATTAAAATCCCTGCATACATTTTCCCCTTCTGCTGGGTTTTTTCATCTGCTACCCAAAGGGAAAACACAGATAAACAAGAGAAATGCATCTAAAATAAGGCACTGTGGAAAGGAACGAGGAGAGAAAATATGACAGAAGTCAAAAGGAGTTATTCATTATTTTGGGAGATAGGGCCTTGCTCCTTTGTTTGCAGTATAGGGGTTGGAGCAGGCTGCCTCACGAAACATTGACCAAACATTGACCAAACTACAACTACTACACAAATCTCTCCTCAACAGGATAGTATTCCCACTCTGGCGAGTCCTTAATTGTTACAGAACCTCTTTCTCTGAGGCTCCACTCTCCTTTTTCAGGGGGTGTAATTGAGCAAATGTTGTTAATAATATTTGAGGCAGACGTGTGGCGGGTTGGCGGGCACAGGGCCGGGTGGGTGTCCCAGAGCAGGCGTATGATTTCCCCCTCGGCTGATGGCAGGAGATAGGCCCTCTCATTATGGGTTGGCATTGCCTTGACAACCTTGCCGACGGGAGTACTCCTCTAAACACTAATTAGGATGACTTTGGGAGAGAGAGGGAGAAAAGGGGATGGAGGGGGGAGAAAGGGGAAAGAGAGAGAGAGGGAGGCGGAGAGGGGGAGGATAGGGAGGTAGAGAGTGAGAGAGAGAGTGATAGAGGGAGGGGGAGAGAGGGAATTAGAGAGAGCGGAATGGCGAGGGAGAAGGGGAATGGGGGGGGGAGTGCAACTCAAACACTGCTACTCAAACCTGTTCTGGGAAGAAGAGAACAAAAGGGAATCATTATAAGGAACAACAGTATATGCATTCCTCGGTTTATCATGGATTGACTGGTATAGTGTAGAGCAGGGGTATTCAACTCCTACTCTTAAGAGGTAGGCCCTGGAGCCTGCTAGTTTTATGTTCTACATGATCTCAGGTCTAAATCAGTACATGATTAGACAGGAACATATATATTTTAACCTTTTATTTAACTAGGCAAGTCAGTTAAGAACAAATTCTTATTTTCAATGACAGCCTAGGAACAGTGGTTTAACTGCCTGTTCAGGGGCATAATGACAGATTTGTACCTTGTCAGCTCAGAACTTGCAACCTTTAGGTTACTAGTCCAATGCTCTAACCACTACGCTACCCTGCCGCCCCATTTGTATTTTAACCATATCCCAAACCTCAACCCTTACCTTAATGAGTGCCTAAACTTACCCTTAACTTAGACATTTGACATTTGGAAAAATTGAATGATACATAGCAGCAGGAGAAACAAAAACATTTTGTTGTTTGGTGCAACTTCGAAATTTGACATTTGGAGACGTCTAATTCTGCAGTGAGACTGTGAGAGCTTGTTGACTGTAGAGTACACATGTATAAACGGTACTTCTCCCCATCTCTCTCTGACAGTCTGAGGGCAGCTGCTGTGTTGTGCTGTGTTGGTCTCGTCAGTCGAGCCAAACCGCTGTTAAAGCTTCTCCTTGCTGCTGGGGTCTCTCTTTGGGCTAGCCTTGGACAGATGTTGCGGAGGAGTGTGTGTGTTTCTATGAATGTGGGTGAGGGTGAAGGGGGATGTGTGTGTGCACGTGTGCGTGTTAGTGAATTAATGTGTGTGTGTGTGCGTGTGCATGTGCGTGTGTGTGTGTGTGAGTGTGTAGTGCTGGCAGAGAGAGTCCAAGATGGGCCAGTTCTGCTCTGGGCTACTGGGCTCTACACACACATCACATCTGTTCTCCTCTCTGTAAGCCAGCTCCTCTGTTCCTCTGTGTCCTCCACCTCTCCACCCTTCTGTAAATAATACCCTTCATTATCTGCTAACAGCTCTAAACAGAGGGTTTGGTTAAAATATACATATTTGACAATAAGTAAAATGTAGATAATTTACTGTATGTTATGACCTTGTCAAGATACTGTAGGCTATGTATGTACAATAACATAGATTATTCCATTGGTAGTTCATTAGATATTGGGTCTATCTATGCAATGTCAAGTGTAAACCAGGGTTGTGTTCAATTCAATTTTAGATTCAGGTCCATTCAAGCAGGCAAAGTATACATTATTTGGTCTGGAAAATAAGACCGTATCGCTAACTGGCCAAGACTGTTTGAAGAGTTTTCAGCTTTGTTTTCCGCTTTCTGTCTGCAGACGATATCTATGGCCAGTACTCCACTCATCTAGAAGGACCTCAGGTTTCTTTGAGGCTGCAACAGTCTCTTCAGCAAACATAATAAATAGTTAAGTTGTGGATAAATATTAATGTAGCTACATTAGGTTTTAAGACATGAAGGTCATTAATATTTCATTCTCTCTCTCCAAATGTGAAACATATATTTTCTGGTGGGGTGAATCTTACAGTAACAATACACTATTGATGTAATTGCCCATGTATAAGAGTGATGGGGAACACATGTATCTATGTTAGGAGAGCGTAATGTACAAGTCACCATCATGAAAAAGTGCACCCGTGGTAGAGATTAGCATATGGTTGGGTGGAGTTTGTGTGTGTATGTGCGTGCGCGCCTCCTTGTGCGTGTATGTTTGTGTGTGTGTGTGTGTGTCGCTATGCTTTGTGTGCTGCTCTACACTATTCCGGTACGCCGAGGGGTCTGGGTGAGAAGAGAGCAGTGAGCTGGCCACTCCGGGTGACCAGGGGTCAGGTTCATTTGTCAGCTGTCAAACAGAGCCACTCGGACGCAGGTCCAGAGGCTGTGTCCCAAATAGCATCCTATTCCTTAGGGCTACCTATAGAGCTCTGGTCAAAAGTAATGCCCTATAAAGGGAATTTGGAGCAATTTGGGACGCAGGCAGAGGCGGGATAGAGCCAACCCTCCCAGCGAATGGATCTTATTTGATGTTCAGTAAGGGGAAAAGAAAGAGTGATCAATGGGAGGGATAAAGGGAAATTAACACTTTAAGAGAAGGGAAAACATAGCCCCAGCTAATGTCTGTTAGGTAAATACCTGAGGCTTTTAGCAGAATCATAGGCTGTGTGTGTGTGTGTGTGTGTGTGTGTGTATGTGTACAATGCTTTTGGCGCTAACGTTCACTACCAGCAAATATTCATAACACCAAGTCAAGATCTTTCATTATCTACTCTCTCTGTGAAACTAAGCTGAGTGATTGTGGAACACAAAGAGAATGGGTAGACATATGCTTTATAGTAGCTTTTTTATTTTATGTCTATCGCCGATAAGCTACCCAGGAAAGGGCAAAACATTTGCATATTAATATACAGTGCATTCAGAGAGTATTCAGACTCCTTGAGCTTTCCCACATTTTGTTAAGTTACAGCCTTATCATTTTAATTCCCCCTCAATCTACACAAAGTACCCCATAATGAAAAGCAAAAACAGGTTAGTATACATTTTTGCTAATTTATATATTAAAAACAAAAAGGAAATATGCAGACCCTTTACTCAGTACTTTGTTGAAGCTTTGGCAGCAATTACAGCCTCGAGTTAACTTGGGTATGACGCAAAAAGCTTGGCACACCTGTATTTGGGGAGTTTCTCCAATTCTTCTCTACAGATCCTCTCGCACTGGTTATGAATTTATGCTAATGCATAAATATGTGAGTTGCTATCCTCAAACAATCAAATGTTGTGCTTTTGCCGTAAAGCCTTTTTGAAATCTGACAACGCTGTGATATTGCCAAGAATCAGAGCTTTTGATGACTATGCAACACTTGTATATTGATGAATGTTTAATAATTCAACTTTTGGATTTTGAATTTGGCGCCTTACATTTCACCGGGTAGTGTCGGGATTGGGGGCGCTAGCGCCCCGGTTATCCCTAAGTACAAACTGTGAGCTAATATAGTCATGCATAAAATACCTAATAATGAAAGAAAAGCATTGTCTTTTTTTTTAGTTAGTGTGGGAGAGTTAGAAAAATGATTATCCATCAATAATGAGAAACCCCCTGGTATTGACAACCTAGATGGAAAGTTACTGAGGATAGTATTGGACTATATTGCCACTCCTATCTTTAACCTGGAGGAAAGCTAAAGTGACTCCGCTACCCAAGAATGGTAAAGCTCCCTGTACTGGCTCTAACAGCCAACCAATCAGTTCATAGGAAACGTATTGAAAAAATGGTGTGTTGACCAGACACAATGCAATTTTTATGTGAACTGACTTTCAGCACGCTTATAGGGAAGGGCACTCAACATGTACTGCACTGACACAAATGACTGATGATTTGCTGAAAGAAATTGCTAAGATTGTGGAAGCTGTATTTTTAGATTTCAGTGATCCTTTAATATTATTTACAATAATTTGTTTTTGGAAAAACGAATGTGTTATGGCTTTACATCATCTGCCATATCATTGATAGATAGATAGCTATCTATCTAATGGAACAATGTTTTTTTTATGGGAGCTTTTTGACGTAAAACATGTAAAGTGTTATATTCCACAAGGGAGCTGTCTTAGCCCTTTACCGTTCATTTTTACTAATGATCTACCTCTAGCCTTAAACAAAGCCAGTGTGTATGCAGATGATTCAACACTATACTGTACATGTCAGCACCCACAGCTAGTGAAATCATTGCAACCCCAATCAAAAAGTTTCAGTCAGTTGTAGAATAGGTTGATAGGATAAACTAGTCCTGAAAATAACAAAAAGCATTGTATTTGGTACAAATATTTTTATATAATTACTCAGCTGAATCTGGTAATGAATAATGTGGCTGTTGAACAAGTAGAGGAGACAAAACTTATTGGTGTTACCTTAGATTGTACAGTCGTGGCCAAAAGTTTTGATAATGACACAAATATTAATTTCCACAAATTTTGCTGCTTCAGTGTCTTCAGATATTTTTGTCAGATGTTACTATGGAATACTGAAGTATAATTACAAGCATTTCGTATGTGTCAAAGGCTTTTATTGACAATTACATAAAGTTGATGCAAAAAGTCAATATTTGCTGTGTTGACCCTTCTTTTTCAAGACCTCTGCAATCCGCCCTGGCATGCTGTCAATTAACTTCTGGGCCACATCCTGACTGATGGCAGCCCATTCTTGCATAATCAATGCTTGGAGTTTGTGGGTTTTTGTTTGTCCACCCGCCTCTTGAAGATTGACCACAAGTTCTCAATGGGATTAAGGTCTCGAGAGAGATTCCTGGCCATGGACCCAAAATATCAATGTTTTGTTACCTGAGCCACTTAGTTATCACTTTTGCATTATGGCAAGGTGCTCCATCATGCTGGAAAAGGCATTGTTCGTCACCACACTGTTCCTGGATGGTTGGGCACGGACTTAAACCCGAACAAACATCTCTGGAGAGACCTGAAAATAAGTGTGCAGCAACTCTCCCCATCCAACCTGACAGAGCTTGAGAGGATCTGCAGCGAAGAATGGAATAATCTCCACAAATATAGGTGTGCCAAGCTTGTTGCGTCATACCCAAGAAGACTCGAGGCTGTCATCACTGCCAAAGGTGCTTTAACAAAGTACTGAGTAAAGGGTTTGAATACTTATGTAAATGTGAAATGTCATTTTAGGAAATATTTCAAAAAAACTATTGGGTATTGTGTGTAGATTGATGAGGGGGAAAAACAATTTAATCAATTTTAGTTACATTTTTTTTATGTAACAAAATTAGGAAAAAGTGAAAGGGTCTGAATACTTTCCGAAGGCACTGTAGGTACAGTGTATATTGTATACAAACACTGCTTCCAGCTGCCCCCTGGCAGAGATTCTAAATACTGTATTTCTTCAGATATTAAAATCCTCCTGCTGCAGGATTATTTTCCTCCTGCGACAAAAGGGGTCAAATAAAAATCTGACTTCGGTATATGCTGTATGTAAATGCAGTATGGGACCTTTTTTGTTGTTGAATTGTTCTTATTTTAAATTTGTGTGGCTGTTCTTGTCTATTAGTATCATGCACTTGGCATGTTTTATGTTTTGTGTGAACCCCAGCAACAGCTAATTGGAATCCAAAGAAAAATGCCAAATTATATCTGCAGTTTGTAGATTCACCATTAATATCACTCACAGCATGAGGTAAGGTAGAGGCTCAGATTAGTTCAATCAAAGCCTGAATAAGGAGGCTTCCAGCAATTGAAAGTTGCTTGAATTGAAGATTGTGCCTTACGTTTAATTTAGAATGTTACAATTTAATTATGTTACAGATATGTTAACTACTGCTATTATAACCAACAGACATCCAGTTATGTCCAAAATCTTCCCTGACAAATATTGTATACTGTAGACTGAACTGTGACTCAAAGGGAACTCTCATCATCTTGTACTCCTGTATTTATTCAACCTTCTTGAAAAGTTACAGCATATCCTGCGACAGAACAAAGCATCGCCCACTCCTGTCACTTACAGTGTAGAAAATGTACAGTTATGACTATAACTACTGTTTCCTGAATGAGGGGAATTAGGTACAACACTATGGGATGAGCAACCTCTACTAAGGATATACTATAACCAGGCCTGACAAGGCCAATGAAATCTGTGCCTTGCCGGAAGCTCCACCTTCCACAGGTGATTACTCTGAGGCTCAGATTAATTCTTTCAATTCAGTACCGCTCTTCACTCCTTCAGGGAACAGAAGTTATAGTCGTAACGGTACGTTCCCTTTCACTCTCTACTATTGGTTCAACACCATGGGATGTAGCACCCCGCCCCAAGCCGGCCCCAACAGATACCAAATGAAACGACCCACAGCAGACCATCCAGACCTCCCGTCTGCAAGCTGCGGTAGTCTGGGTATTGCACACCTGCGCACTGCCAAATGACCCTGTCCTGTACCAGCTGTCAGCACACTATGGGCCATGCTGAGAGCAGTGACATCCAAGCAATAAAACCTCACAAAAGTGTGCGGTGTTGCCCAATTCCCTGTTGCACAAATATCCCCTACCGGCAACACTTTAAACAATATATTGAGTCCAGATATGCATTTCTTGGCTGAGATCTATATCCAGATCTTGACATCCTTTTTGATATGCTGAAAATAAGGACGATACAATATAATAATGGCACCGGAGGAGATGGCTGCCATTTTACTGGCTCCTAACCTACTGTGCTATTTTGTGTGTTTTTTCATATTGTTTGTAACTAATTTTGTATATAATGTTGCTGCTACCGTCTCTTATGACCGAAAATAGCTTCTGAACATCAGAACAGCGATTACACACCTCGAACTGGACAAATATTTTTTCTTTAATGAGGCGAAGGATATATTGCTTTGTCAAGACGATGCCCAAATTCCCGTCATCAGTGTGAAGAAAAGACGGAGGAAAAAGGGGAGGAGGGTGGGGTGCCTTGAAAGAATTTGCAGATGAGTAGGTAAACCACCACTTCCCTCCGTATTAAATGGCCAACGTGCAATCATTGGGAAAAAACTGGACGATCTACGATTAAGACTATCCTACCAATGGGACATTAAACAGGTCAACATTCACAAAGCTGCGGGGCCAGACGGATTACCAGGACGTGTAATACCTACATGTTTCAAACACACCACCATAGTTCCTGTGACCAAGAATGCAAAGATAACCTGCAGAAATGATTATCGCCCGTACCACTCATGTTGGTAGCCATGAAGTGCTTTGAAAGGCTGGTCATGGCTCACATCAACACCATCATGCCGGAAACCCTAGACCCACTCTAATTCACTCCATACTGCCCATTCCCACTTGAACAAAAGGAACACCTATGTGAGAATGCTGTTCATTAACTACAGATCAGCGTTCAACACCATACTGCCCACAAAGCTCATCACTAAGCTCGGGACCCTGGGACTGAACACCTCCCTCTGCAACTGGATCCTGGACTTCCTGACGGGCCGCCCCCAGGTGGTGACAGGCAACAACACATCTTCCATGAGGATGGCCACTCCATTGCCAAATGCATAGATGTCCAGTTCTATGAATGATGTGTTGGATACTAGGGACTCCCCTACCATGTCCGTATTGAGGAAAGTGGCTGCCATGGAACCAATCCCTCCTCATCCGAACATGTGTGGATGTGTGGCCATAAGATACTGAATCAGCCAGCTCATTATTGCACTGCTGGGAGGCTAGCTCCATCTGATCAGACACCAACCCCAAATCCCTCATTGCGTAACAGCCATCTGGGAAAGGAAAGTTATCATCAATGACCCCAAGTTTTTACAAGAATGCTACTTGTCTAACGAAGGAGTTTGCAATGGACTGGTTTACAATGGACTGGTACGAGCAAGTGCTGCCTGAGTTTGTGGCAAGTCGAGACAAACATTGCAGGGATTGTGTGTATCTCTGGGAGAAATAGTATAGCCGCATGACTGGGGGCATGGCCGCGAACCCGAACCCATTGTAGCCTCATCGTTGATTTGTTTGCATCATTAGCCAGCTTACTCATAGCTAGATTGGTTTGTGGTTTTGGAAACTATAGAGAACAAATACCAACTCTCAGCGCACAATGCCTCGAGGATGTGCAACAACTACAGTGGTAGTTTAGTTGGTGCAAAGTCAGAGCGTCTCATGTTCCAGAAATCCTTGTTTTTACTAGCATGGAATTTCTCTTGCTCAGTATGAGTTGAAGAGTGGAGAATTACTGGAATGAATCCGAGCCTCTGGGTTATCACCTGTGGAAGGCGGGGCTTCCGGCGTTTTCATTGGCCTTGTCAGGCATGGTTATATATCCTTCAAGTAGAGATCGATCGAGCGCGACATCCCATAGTGTTGTACCAAGAGTGCCGACTGAAAGGGAACGAAACAAGGTCATGCTGATATTGATTTAATATGTCATGACATATACGTGCATGTCATATTGATATCAAACAGTAAGTTGTAGGTTTTGTCCCTTTTCAGAGTAGATAATCTTCAAAGAGCGAGCGACATGTGGGTTTGTTGAATCTCCTTGAGGCCACAGAGGGTGGAAAGAGGTGGACATTTCCAGGCTGTCTCTATGTAGAAGAGGAGAAGATGGTTAAACGAACCATGCTCTAGTGATGAGTAACCTTGCCTGAGACTTGAAGACTTGTGTTAGCTTCCTGCGCTAATGTTTCTCTCTCATTCCTTGCTCTCTCTCGAACTCCTCTTGCTCCTACTCCTTTTCTCTTAAACTCCACCATTCTTTTCCAACCCTTTTCTCCTCTCTCCTGTCTACATACAGTTGAAGTCGGATGTTTACATACACAATTTTTACTAGGATTAAATGTCAGGAATTGTGAAAAACTGAGTTTAAATGTATTTGGTGTATGTAAACTTCCGACTTCAATTGCATGTATGTATTTATGTATGTATGTATGTACAGTTGAAGTCGGAAGTTTACATACACTTAGATTGGAGTCATTAAAACTCGTTTTTCAACCACTCCACACATTTCTTGTTAACAAACTATAGTTTTGGCAAGTCGGTTAGGACATCTACTTTGTGCATGACACAAGTATTTTTTTTACAGACAGATTATTTCACTTATAATTCACTGTATCACAATTCCAATGGGTCAGAAGTTTACATACACTAAGTTGACTGTGCATTTAAACAGCCAGAAAAATTCCAGAAAATTATGTCATGGCTTTAGAAGCTTCTGATAGGCTCATTGACATCATTTGAGATAATTGGAAGTGTACCTGTGTACACCTCCAATTGTAGACCTCCACAAGTCTGGTTCATCCTTGCGAGCAATTTCCAAACTCCTGAAGGTACCACGTTCATCTGTACAAACAATAGTAGACAAGTATAAACACCATGGGACCACGCAGCCGTCATACCACTCAGGAAGGAGACGCATTCTGTCTCCTAGAGATGAACGTACTTCGGTGCGAAAAGTGCAAATCAATCCCAGAACAACAGCAAAGGACCTTGTGAAGATGCTGCAGGAAACATGTACAAAAGTATCTATATCCACAGTAAAACAAATCCTATATCAACATAACCTAAAAGGCCGCTCAGCAAGGAAGAAGCCACTGCTCCAAAACCGCCATAAAAAAGACAGACTACGGTTTGCAACTGCACATGGGGACAATGATCGTACTTTTTGGAGAAATGTCCTCTGGTCTGATGAAACAAAAATAGAACGGTTTGGCCATGATGACCATTATGTTTGGAGGAAAAAGGGGGAGGCTTGCAAGCCGAAGAACACCATGCCAACCGCGAAGCACGGGGGTGGCAGCATCATGTTGTGGGGGTGCTTAGCTGCAGGAGGGACTGGTGCACTTCACAAAATAGATGGCATCATGTGGAAGGAAATGTATGTGGATATATTGAAGCAACATCTCAATACATCAGTCAGGAAGTTAAAGCTTGATCGCAAATCAGTCTTCCGAATGGAAAAGGTCCCCAAGCATACTTCCAAAGTTGTGGCAAAATGGCTTAACTACTTAGGGAGAAACGGCGCGCTAGCGGGCCGCTCCCGACACTACCCGGTGAAATGTAAGGCACCAAATTCAAAATCCAAAAGTTGAATTATTAAACATTCATCAATATACAAGTTTTGCATAGTCATCAACAACTCTGATTCTTTGCAATATCACAGTGTTGTCAGATTTCAAAAAGGCTTTACGGCGAAAGCACAACGTGATTGTTTGAGGATAGCACCCCACATATTTTCCACATTACCATAAATTCATATCCAGCGCGGGTCACACAAAACCCATATAAGAGCTAAAAAAGATCACTTACCTTTCGAAGAACTTCTGCTGAGGGCTTCCCAAGTGTCCAACGAAGACATCCAATGGTTCTTTTGTTAGAAAAAGTCATTTACAGTGGGGCAAAAAAGTATTTAGTCAGCCACCAATTGTGCAAGTTCTCCAACTTAAAAAGATGAGAGAGGCCTGTAATTTTCATCATAGGTACACTTCAACTATGACAGACGAAATGAGAAAAAGAAATTCCAGAAAATCACATTGTAGGATTTTTAATTTATTTATTTGCAAATTATGGTGGAAAATAAGTATTTGGTCAATAACAAAAGTTTATCTCAATACTTTGTTATATACCCTTTGTTGGCAATGACAAAGGTCAAACGTTTTCTGTAAGTCTTCACAAGGTTTTCACACACTGTTGCTGGTATTTTGGCCCATTCCTCCATGCAGATCTCCTCTAGAGCAGTGATGTTTTGGGGCTGTCGCTGGGCAACACGGACTTTCAACTCCCTCCAAAGATTTTCTATGGGGTTGAGATCTGGAGACTGGCTAGGCCACTCCAGGACCTTGAAATGCTTCTTACGAAGCCACTCCTTCGTTGCCCGGGCGGTGTGTTTGGGATCATTGTCATGCTGAAAGACCCAGCCACGTTTCATCTTCAATGCCCTTGCTGATGGAAGGAGGTTTTCACTCAAAATCTCACGATACATGG
>QNTS01001805.1:132349-213336 GCA_003317085.1 Hucho hucho
TGGAGCCCCAGATCGAGGAAGATTATCAGTGGTCTTGTATGTCTTCCATTTCCTAATAATTGCTCCCACAGTTGATTTCTTCAAACCAAGCTGCTTACCTATTGCAGATTCAGTCTTCCCAACCTGGTGCAGGTCTACAATTTTGTTTCTGGTGTCCTTTGACAGCTCTTTGGTCTTGGCCATAGTGGAGTTTGGAGTGTGACTGTTTGAGGTTGTGGACAGGTGTCTTTTATACTGATAACAAGTTCAAACAGGTGCCATTAATACAGGTAATGAGTGGAGGACAGAGGAGCCTCTTAAAGAAGAAGTTACAGGTCTGTGAGAGCCAGAAATCTTGCTTGTTTGTATGTGACCAAATACTTATTTTCCACCATAATTTGCAAATAAATTCATAAAAAATCCTACAATGTGATTTTCTGGATTTTCTTTCCTCATTTTGTCTGTCATAGTTGAAGTGTACCTATGATGAAAATTACAGGCCTCTCTCATCTTTTTAAGTGAGAGAACTTGCACAATTGGTGGCTGACTAAATACTTTTTTGCCCCACTGTATTATATCCAAAAATCTCAGTTTGGTTGGCGCGTTATGTTCAGAAAATCCACCGTCGAGTCACCCGTTGTACAGTGAAGAGAACACGTTCAAATATACCTATCCACTTTGCACAAACAAATCAAACATTATTTATAATGCATCCTTAGCTATCCTTTTATGAATATTAGCGATAATATTTAACTCGGATGATATCATAAACGATATAAAAGGAAAATAAAATGGGGCGCGCTCACAATCTTGCGCCCGGGAACCGTTGTTGACATATGTGGTCCCTTGACTAAATTCTCTTCCTATCAATTCTGCTCGGTGCCTCCAAACACTGTATAAAGACTGTTGACATCTAGTGGAAGCCATAGGTACTGCAACCTAGGAGCTATTATACATGATTTTCAATAGCAAGTCAATGGAAAAGAGGAAATGTCACCGCCAAAAAAATTCTGGACAGAAACTGCTATATCAGTTCTGTTCTACTCACAGACATTATTGTAATAGTTTTAGAAACTTCAGAGTGTTTCCTATCCAATAGTACTAATTATGTGCATATCCTATTTCCTGGGCCTGAGTGGCAGGCATTTTACTTTGGGCACGCCAGACTCTCCAAAACCATCACCTCTGCTGCCGCTCCCTAAGAAGTTAAGGACAACAAAGTCAAGGTATTGGAGTGGCCATCACAAAGCCCTGACCTCAATCCTATAGAAAATGTGTGGGCAGCACTGAAAAAGCAAGTGAGAGCAAGGAGGCCTACAAACCTGACTCAGTTACACCAGCTCTGTCAGGAGGAATGGGCAAAAATTCACCCAACTTATTGTAGGAAGCTTGTGGAAGGCTACCCGAAACGTTTGACCCAAGTTAAACAATTTAAAGGCAATGCTACCAAATACTAATTGAGTGTTTGTTGAAACTTCTGACCCACTGGGAATGTGATGAAAGAAACAAAAGCTGAAATAAATCATTCTCTCTACTATTATTCTGACATTTCACATTCTTAAAATAAAGTGGTGATCCTAAATCACCTAAGACAGGACATTTTTACTAGGATTTAAATGTCAGGAATTGTGAAAAACTGAGTTTAAATGTATTTGGCTAAGGTGTATGTAAACTTCCGACTTCAACTGTATCTGAAACAACTGAAACTGGTATGATTTTTCAGTGGAGAGATTGGTACGTTGAAAACTGTTACCACATTAATCTCACACCCTGCACAGCCTCCTTATGACTAGTCTTGGTACTGATGGTAGGACACAGAGATCATCTGTGGGCGTTGCCAACTATCCAAATCCTAACATTATGGAGCTTGTTTGTATTCACATTAAACCATCATGCTGCAGTTTAATCAATACTGTTAAATTACAAAATGTTTTGATTGATTCACACAATCCCACAACCATTCATCAAGTCAATTAGACATCAATCATGGAGGCTCTCTCACACCAGGAGATTATAAGCATGACGCAGAGAGGGTTGGGGATGGAACACTGGCTAGGTTGTGTTCTCAGAATGTCTAGAAACTAGATGGTGTTGAAGACTCATTCATTGAATGGTAATTGTATGATGCATTACATGTTGCATTGAATTCTCATTCTTATTTTATATTATGGCATGATTGAATGATCTGCAATGAGACATTATCAAAGTGATTTATACTGAACAAAAACATAAACGCAACATTTAAAGTGTTAGTCCCATGTTTCATGAGCTGAAATAGAAGATCCCCGAAATTTTACATACACAGAAAAAGCTTATTTCTCTCAATTGTTTGGCACAAATTTGTTTACGTCCCTGTTTATTTGTATTTAACGTTTATTTAACCAGGTAAGACCCTGCATCAGCACATTATGACACTCAACTGTACTCCATCCGGTTTCCTCGACCGAGGCAACCGGGGAGGTCTCAGCCGGCTCATCAGGCTCTCACGCCTCAACCCGTTCTTCAGGTTTCTGCGCCTCAGCGGAATTACCTGCCTCCTTCATTACCTGCCCTATATATGTCACTCCCTTTGGTTCCTTCCCCATGCGTCATTGTTTGTATTATATTTTGTTTATTGATCACTTCCTGAACTTGCTTCACGACTCTCAGCGCACGTTGTTACAGAATGACGCCTCACCAAAGGGAAGCATCAGGGAGTGATTTAAAAACAAAAATTGAGGTGATGTCGGGTCCGGGTGTTAGAACCGGAGCTACCTGGGAGGCCTCAGCCGGTTTGTTGGATTCCCATGCCTCGGCTGGCTTGACGGGTTTCCGTACCTCAGCGGGATCGATAGGCTCCCATGCCTCAGCTGGGTGAACAGGTTCCCGTGCCTCGACCGAGGCAACCGGGGAGGTCTCAGCCGGCTCATCAGGCTCTCACGCCTCAACCCGTTCGTCAGGTTTCTGTGCCTCAGCGGAGGTGACCTGTCTGCTCCTGATCCCCGGGATCGTCATCTTGGTTGGTGTCCTGCGGCCGTATCCGCACGTCGGGGAGGGGGTACTGTCACGTGTGCTCCATCTCCGGCCTCTAGGTCACCAGGCTGCTCGTTATGGGGCACACCTATCCCCATGACACTCACCTGGACCCCACCTCCTTGTTTACCTGCCCTATGTATGTCACTCCCTTTGGTTCCTTCCCTAGGCGTCACTGTTTCTGTTTCATGTCTGTGCGTTCGTGTTTCTTGTTTTGTATTATGTTTCGTTTATTGATTAAATCACTCACTCCCTGAACGCCTCTCAGCGCACATCGTTACACGTATCAAGAAGATGATGAAACTGCATGATCATTACACAGGTGCACATTGTGTTGGGGACAACAAAAGGTCACTCTAAAATGTGCAATTTTGTCACACAACACAATGCCACAGATGTCTCAAATTTTGAGGGAGTGTGCAATTTCTTATGTTGACTGCAGGAATGTCCACCTATGCCACCCATGGCTGCACCCCTGCCCAGTCATGTGAAATCCATAGATTAGGGCATAATACATTTATTTCAATTGACTGATTTCCTTATGTGAACTGTAACGGAGTAAAATCTTGAAATTGCATTTATTTTTTTGTTCAGATTAGACATATGACGCAAAAATACTTTTTACTCTTTTATTTATGTTGGTAACCAGTTTATAATAGCAATAAGCCACCTTGGGGTTTTGTGGTATATAGCCAATATAAGGCCTTTGGGCCTTATTACATATACCACACCCTTATTGGGCCTTATTGCTTAAATATGAATGGGTGGTATTTCCATAGCTCTTTTGACTACAGTATGCTTCACAATGTACTGTATACTCAAGCTCACTCCTTCCACCAAAGAAAAACACCCATCTTCAAAGCACTGATATCATTGCAATCTCTGTATGCTTTAGCTTTACTGTACCTCCAAAGCCAGTAAGCAAAGGGGTCACAACAGGTAAACAGGATTCACAATATCACCAAAACCAGTTCTGACAGGTCTATCAATAATACAGTCATCCCATTGGCATACCCATGCTGTGGTTCTGAAGTTGTCAGCTAATCAAATTAATACTAGGGGGGGGGGGAAATACTTTGTTTTCCTCTATCCTTATTTCCTCTGCTAAACATAACACCATTGCCACTGTAACTTTCAAAGAGCAACAAAAACCACAACAACTACTACTACTTTCATCAAATGAGATTAATTAGTCAGGGAGAGAAAATAACAGTTTCAGAGTGATCGAGTTTAAAACATATATCCTTTGTTTACTGTGCAAAAGCTTGGCTTTACAACCTGTGAAACACTACAAACTAGGTTTGTCTGCATGATTGAACTTAATGTACTGCAGAGGAAAGCATCTATTACTATGTACTTACTATTACAGCATCAAAATAGGAAAGACAAAAGGAACCTCTGCACCTTCAGAAGTAGGGCATTACCCAAACCTGAACTGGAGAGAGACAATCCTGCCCTGTGCAGTGAATCGTATGCAACTCACAAATACAACAATTCCTGGAAGCTTCTTGGACCTGTAGGATTAAAAACAACACTACTGTTTGAATAACTAAAGACAACCTACAAATTGTTTATCATGCTATTCTCCTACAAGCTGATTAACCTACATCACAATAAACCACACTCTATCCAGTGTAATTTGGCTACTGTACAGTTGTCTTGGCCATACAGTGCCTATGGGCTGGTGTATAAACCGGCAGTGCTTCTGGTCCTGGTGTTTCAATCCCCCCATCCCACATTGCTCCACTGGCATCAAACAGGACCACATTTCTCCTGCCTTGTAGGGCCAACAGAACACAGAGCAGGCTCTCTCTCTCTCTCTCTCTCTCTCTCTCTCTCTCTCTGAAAAAACAGAACACAGAGATGAGGCCAGCTGGTTCCATCCCAGCCTTCACAGCCACACAGACACATGGAAGTCCTTATCGAATAGACTATCACAACCAACAGAAACAAAACCTCTAACCCTCTATTCTGTAATATGATTTAGGCCTGAGGACAGAGAATCTAAAGAGGGAGAGGGGAGTATGGATAGGATTGGAGACTTGTGTTGGTCAATGGCTTGTGTTTATGTCTCATTGTTTTCCTGTTGGCACATGTTCACCATTAAAGCCCCTCCAGGTCTGTATAGATGTGGCAGTTGTGATGATCTGGCCTGGATCTAAATGCAAAAGCAGATTAATTTACCTGGTGCATCCATCCATCCATTCATCCATCCTCAGTGGACCGCAGTTTAGATTCACCATTACAACAGCTGTCCTCACTGGCAGAGAGGAGGAAACGGGGCAGGGGAGAGAGAGAGATTACTCTTAAGAAGTTCCACTCTGTCAAGAAACATTCTGATACTGTAAGTTTCATATGGATGTGGAGGTGATAGGGATCTCCTACAAGCCCAGCTCTACAGACAACTCAACCAACAGCCAGCACCAGCTACAACATTGCAGCAACAAGACTTAAATCAGATAATCTGTTGGGATGTGAGATACAATTAGCAGTAGAGTTCCGGACAGGACAAGATGGGTTTTCAATGGGACAGGACAGGACAGAAGTCAGGTTTCTAGAATATTGGTAGATCAGGAAAAACTTGAGCTTTAGTTTGAAAAATAAAATAGAACTTGTGAACCCATTATGAACACTGTTTTTGTAAGGGTTGGTAGACACTATCAAGTCAAATGCTCTGGTCAAATGTAGAACCCATAAGATCCAACAGCTGTCCTCAGTGGCATATCAGAGAAAAGAGGGCAGAGCATCAGAGTATTCACATGATGTCTGACAGGAGTGGAGACCTGGTGTTGCAGTGAAGGACGAGAGGACCAGATTGGGGGGCGTGTGTTTGATTGATATCTGCTTTCTTTTGATCAGCCAAGAAAGAAACGGGACATGACAGATGTAGTGTGTGTGTGTGTGCGTGCATTCATATGTGGATGTGTGTGTTTGTGCGTGCATGCATGTATGTGTAGATGAAATTAAAGAGACCATTTGGATCCGAAAAATTCAGTGTAAAAGTAATTGATTTATCCACCAATTCGAATGAGGCCACAGTGGTTATTTAATTAATGATTCTCTGGCATGAAAATAATCTAAATTAAACCGTGATTTCTGCTACAAGAATAACAATGCATTATTTATCATGATAATGTATTATGCATGCAGGTTAATGAATGAAATGGTAGACCACACCAGGGAATAATGTGTCTCTGCTCCAATGCCTCAACTATGAAAATGTATAGACTAAATCCTGCTTATTTGTTTCCTAAATACCTAAACAACCAATGCAATGATGTAAATCAACCAAGCATTCATAAAGCTAACATGGGAACATACACTGAGTATACCAAACATCAAGAACACCTTTCTAATATTGAGTTACATTTACAATGAGTGAACTGGATTTAACAAGTGACATCAATAAGGGATCATAGCTTTCACCTGGATTCAGCTGGTCAGTCTATGTCATGGAAAGAGCAGGTGTTCTTAATGTTTTGTATTCTCAGTGTATAATTTAGCTAGTGAGAAGTTTTGACAACAACAAACTTAGATCACAAACTTGTTTATCATAACTCAATGTACACAGTCTTTGAGACAGGCAGCATCTTATTATTTTACCAACGAACCAAGAGGAGAGAGTTCCTCCAACCTTCCACATAAACAGAATATTTCTGGCAGAGAGCGTAGTGGGTGTTAAGGTGTCTGTCTGCTGCTGAGGTTTCTAACAGGCAGACCAGTGGCCTCTCAACAGTCTCTTCATGAAGCCAAACAGACACTCTATCAGATGTCTCACCAGACTCGACCTCTACCGGGACTGAATCGTTAATGATATCTCCTTTGACACACACTCATTAAGAAGGATATCACATTTACTAAAGCTTCGATTCAGAAAGTAATGTAGTGTTGTATCAGTGATTATGTTTAGTGAGTTGGTGAATAGTGGCAATATCCAATGCAAAATAATATGGCAACGGTGGAGAAACGAGAGATTTATTTAAAATCAAATCAAGCCGAATACAACAAGTATAGACCTTACCGTGAAATGCTTACCCTTAACCAACAGTGCAGTAAAACAATAACATAACAATAACAAGGCTATATACAAGGGCTACCGGTACCGAGTCAGTGTGCGGGGGTACAGGTTAAAGGTAATTTGTATATATAGGTAGGGTGAAGTGACTATGCGTAGATAATAAACAGCGAGTAGCAGCAGTGTACAAAACAAATGAGGGGGGGTTCAATGTACTGTAATAGTCCGGTGGCCATTTTATTAGTTGTTCAGCAGTCTTATGGCTTGGGGTTAGAAGCTGTTTAGGAGCCTTTTGGTCCTAGACTTGGCACTTTGTTATGTTAACTTGATATATTCCTTGGTGGACTGGTTTAATGAATGCTCAGTGTGACAAACTGTTCCCACAAAATGTCTCACTGCCCACAAACAGGAAAATGTACAGTTTGCTAGACAGAGGTGCCACAGAGTTGATCCTAACCACCACTACAGCTTTAAGTATACTTGTCAGGTTAGTGGAGCTGCATCAGTAGCGCTTTACATTCAGCACCACTGAACTTTGGCCACGGCCTCAGCGCTCTACACATATGCACTAGTAACTGGTAACTCTACACTTCACTCAAAAGGAAAGGCACTATACAAATAAGGCATTACACTAAGCAGTGTGTTAATTTAAAACTGAAAAGTGTGGACCTGTATAGACACTGGACCAATGTTAAATATAACACTATCCAGTGTTGATTCAACACTGGAGAATTTGCTGTGTACTTAACTTTGTGTTATCTATTTTCTTTCAATTCATCAGATGACTTGGCCTCCACAATCACCCAACCTCAACCCAATTGGTTTGGGATGAGTTGGACCGCAGAGTGAAGGAAAAGCACCCAACAAGTGCTCAGCATAAACTGTTGGAAAAGCATTCCTCATGAAGCTGGTTGAGAGAATGCCTAAAGTGTGCAAAGCTGTCATCAAGGCAAAGAGTGACTACTTTGAAGAATCTCAAATATAAAATATATTTTGATTTGTTTAACACTTTTTTGGTTACTACATGATTCCATATGTGTTATTTCATAGTTTTGATGTCTTCACTATTATTCTACAATGTAGAAAATAGTAAAAATAAAGAAAAAACCCTTGAATGAATAGGTGTGTCCTAACTTTTGACTGGTACTGTATATGTATATATATGTTTACATATTTATTTTCCTTTATTATTTTCCCCTAACCCTACCACCACTCCCCTATTTAGAATAAACTAATGGACTAAAACACTTATGCTTCGACTTCCAGGTTATACATACTATATTCTGTACATTTTAAGGACATAGTATATTTTACGTTAGTTATCTTTAGTTTTTTTTAAGTCCCATCCTTCAGCTACCCTCAACCCCTCCCATCTACACTACATTACCAAAAGTATGTGGACATCTGCTCGTTGAAAATCTCATTCCAAAATCATGGACATTGGAGTTGGAGTTGGTCCCCTCTTTGCTCCTATAACAGCCTCCACTACTCTGGGAAAGTGTTCCACTAGATGTTGGAGCATTGCTGCTGGGACTTGCTTCCATTCAGCCACAAGAGGATTAGTAACGTCCCACACTGATGTTGGGCGATTAGGCCTGGCTCGCAGTAGACATTCCAATTCATACCAAAGGTGTATGATTCATACCAAAGGTCAATCGATCTTGAAAACCATTTTTTTTATGGACCTCGAATTGTGCACAGGGGCATTGTCATGCTGAAACAGTGAAGGGCCTTCCCTAAGCTTGTTGCCACAATGTTGGAAAAACAGAATAGTCTAGAATGTCATTGTATGCTATAGTGTTAAGATTTCCCTTCACTGGAACTAAGGGGCCTAGCCCGAACCATGAAAAACAGCCCCAGACCATTATTCCTCCTCTACCGAACTTTAGTTTTTGGTTGTCCTGGCATCCGCCAAACCCAGATTCATCCGTGATTCATCACTCCAGAGAACGCATTTCCACTGCTCCAGAGTCAAATGGCAGCGAGCTTTACTCCACTCCAGCCGACGCTTGGCATTGCGTATGGTGATGTTAGGCTTGTGTGCGGCTGCTCCTCCATGAAAACCCATTTCATGAAGGTCCCGACGAACAGTTCTTGTGATGATTTTGTTTCCAGAGGCAGCTTGGAACTCGGTAGTGAGTGTTGCAACCGAGGACAGACAATGTTTACGCGCTACGCGCTTAAGCACTCGTGGTCCTGCTCTGTGAGCTTGTGTGGCCTACCACTTCATGTTGCTCCTAGATGTTTCCAATTCACAATAACAGCACTTACAGTTGACTGGGGCAGATCTAGCAGGGCAGAAATGCAATAAACTGACTTGTAAGGCCACTTTACTGCCAATGCTTGTCTATGGAGATTGCATGGCTGTGTGCTCGATTTTATACACCTGTCAGCAACAGGTGTGGCTGAAAAATCTGAATCCACTTATTTGAAGGGGTGTCCACATTCTGTTGCATATACATGTATAGTGTATCTCTGAAGACCATCCAGTTTGAATTTCTATTTGCGATATTTTTCAACTGATGTTTCACAAAAGTTATGAACCTTTCTATTCTCATTGTTTCTACAGATTGTAAATTAAAGATAACATATTTTGCTAAGAGTATTATTATATTGTTGATCAATTGACCATGACTATGACAGCAATGCTATTTGCAGAATTAACTCTAGGTAAAAGTTACAATTCTTCAGCCATTCCTGAACCTACGACCAAAAACAAGCTACATATGGATAGTACCAATACAAAATATCTATGATTCTGTCTCTTTGCAGCAAAATCTGCAGAGCTGGAATGGTTGTAAATTATTATTATTTTTATTTAAAAAAAGATGGCGCCAACAGAGATGGTCGTCTCGCTTCGAGTCCTTAGGAAACTATGTAGTATTTTGTTTTCACCGTCTGAACCAGAAGCACAAGCATTTCGCTACACTCGCATCAACATCTGCTAACCATGTGTATGTGACCAATAAAATTTGATTTGATTAATTTGTATCCCCCCATATACAGTATATAACATTCTAATGGTTGCAATATTTTTTCATAATAATTGAAATTATAAAACAAAGTTTTGATTCCGGTGTCATTTTGTGTATCAGTTCATAACCGTGTGCCATGGAAACGGTAAATTAAAAATATCTTCCCAACTATTTAGCAATCTGTATGGCACAGCTGTCAATTTTTGGGTCTTTAATGAAACTGGTATACTTTTTTATTTATCACAAGGACTCGTAACAAACGGGTTGCTGCCGGTTCGGAAAGTGGTTCTAGCTGTATCCTAATCAATCAACCATTGAGACCAGACAGCGTGGAGCAATGACTACACGGCTGGCGAATGGTTAGACTCTACCAGACCAGAATACGTGCAGCGCTATCCTTACATGCCCCTCCCTTTTCATTGTGTACCAAGCCGTCATATCGGGTTAGTCCACTAGGGCCTTTTCATTGCATTATGTTAGTAATTAAAGTATAATCTATCCTGTGTGTGTGTGTTTACGTAATTCTGTGTGATTATTTATTTATTTAGTAAATAAATAATTAAGCCAATATCGCTGATTCATCATTTAGAGTAGGGTTTGTGAAGATCTATAGAATATTGCGACGTTCTGAATGAAACTGATATAGGGTAATAATATTTCACTGATGACTAATACGATAACAATATATTCTGATATTCTTGAGTTAATTTGGGAAACGGTAACTTATTAACTATTATTAAACATTCATCAATATACTAGTGTTGCATAGTCATCAAAAGCTCTGATTCTTGGCAATATCACAGCGTTGTCAGATTTCAAAAAGGCTTTACGGCGAAAGCACAACATTTGATTGTTTGAGGATAGCCAATCTCATATTTTATGCATTAGCAAATATCCATAACCAACGCGGGTCTCATGCTAATGGTAAAATATTGGGGGTGCTACCCTTAAACAATCAAATGTAGTGCTTTCGCCCCACCACTCCCTAAGTAGTTAAATAAACTTTTCCCGTGGTGCCCCAAGATTGCTATAGTTATAATTGTTACATGATTAATTTAATCATCGTAACAATTAAATATAGTTAATTGATTTGATAAAATAACCATCATCACATTAGTGATATTCACGTCACAACAATATTCATTATATAAAGAGGCCCGTTTAATTTTGTCTGGCTTGCAATAAAATGTAATCTTTTTTTCTCATATAATTTAAAAAACATGTTGTTAGGTGTAGGCAGGGCCATAAGCATATAGCTAAACTGGGATATGACTAATAGTTTTTACGTTGGTATGAAGGGATCAGGAGATAAGCGCAGGAATGCGTAATATGGGTTTTTATTTGCCCACATCACAGTGTGCCGTGTAAAGGCACGGGGACGAAAATGAAACAAACACGTATACACAAACACAGGGTTGACACCCAAAACAAAAGAGCAAGGAGTACCTGAAATAAATACAGACGCGCACAATGACCAAAACACAGGACGAGGCCCGGAATCATGTGCGCAATCCAACATGGCACGAAAGACAAAACACACAGCACAGGTACTCACATGCACAAACGGACATAGAACAACAATCGACAGCCCAATGGAGAACCAAAGGGCACATATATACAAACACTAATGATTGGTAATTGGGGCCAGGTGTGCGCAATGACAGTTCCGGAGAGATCCGTGACAGATATTGTCCACTTTATTACACGGCAATGTAAAGTATATATTTTTTTGTGATCCAATACGTAATACTGTACACTTGGTTGTAATCCAGAGAGGTTAGAAAAAAGATCTAGATCCTCTATGAGGCTATGAAGGGATCCAAACATGAATCATTGGTGCACAATTACACCTTTGTTTTTAAGCCCTGGATTTGTAGACCCCTTGATATTATTGTTGGATCTGATTTTAATAGCTAACATTTCTAACATAGATATGCCGATGGTGGACAACCTTATTTTACTGTTACTATTTTACAACTTGGGTTACTATACATAACTTTAACCCATTGTATAAGAGATTCTCCAAAATTGTAATATTCCAGGAATTTATATATAAATTCCAGTTGTACTTTATCAAAAGCCTTTTCAAAGTCAGCAATGAATACCAGGCCTGGTTTCCTAGATTTGTCTTGGTGTTTCCAGTACTTGTCTTACATTATCTCCAATGTATAGTCCATGTAAAAAACCAGTCTGATTACGATGAATAATATCCGACAATGCCTTTTTAATTCTATGTGCTATGCATTTTGCTAGAATGTTTTGCTTCACAACACTGAAGTGTAAGGTGCCTCCAATTTTTTTATTGCTCTGGATCTTTATAATTACCACCTGGGTCCTGTTTCAGTAATGAAATCAGACCTTCTTGCTGAGAATTTGATAATCTACAATTTTTATAGGAGTGGTTAAAACAATGCTAATAATGGTTGCCTGAGTACATCAAAAAAGGTTTGATATACCTCAACTGGAGTTTTCCTGGACTTAAAGGCTTTAATTGCATCAAGAAGTTCCTCCTCTGTAATTTGGCCTTCACATGAGTCTTTCTGTACAGCTGTTCATTTTACATTATTGATAGAAAAGAAGCTCACCTCCCGGACAATCACTGGTACGGCTGATAAGCTGTACTAATGAAAAAAATGTAACCTTTATTTGACTAGGCGAGTCAGTAATGAACAAATTCTTATTTACAATGGCGGCCTACACCGGCCAAATCCGGATTACACTGGGCCAATTGAGCGCTGCCCTATGGGACTCCCAATCACAGCCGGTTGTCATACAGCCTGGATTCAAACCAGGGTGTCTGTAGTGAATCCTCAAGCACTGAGATGCAGTGCCTTAGACTGCTGCGCCACTCGGGAGCCCTGTGCCACTCGGGAGCCCCTAAGTAAAGTACCTAGAAACTCTACTACTCTTCTCAAATCGCCATAGTATGCTACTCATCACCCAATGGGAACCATCGACACGGCTGGCTAGCCTATTTTCCATACAGTTTGCTTTATATTTTATAATATTTTACACTTTATCTTTTTTGCTTATTCTGTGCCTCTATGGTACAGTTTGTATTGCTATCTATCTGTACTGTTAGTCCCTCTATTTCCTTTATTAATATTACCTCTTTTGACCTAAATTCCTTTTGTTTTAAAGATGAGTATTGAATTGCATGGCATCTAAAGGCACATTTAAAAGTGTCCCATAAAATAAGGGAATCTGCTGAACCTACACTATATGTAAAAGAGTATCTGGACACCCCTTCAAATTAGTGGATTCGGCTAGTACAGCCACACCCGTTAATGACAGGTGTATTAAATTGAGCACACAGCCATGCCATCTCCATAGGAAAAAACAGAGCTCAGTGACTTTCAACCTGGCACAGTCATAGGATGCCACCTTTCCAACAAGTCAGTTCGTAAAATGTTTGCCCTGCTAGATCTGCCCCGGTCAACTGTAAGTGCTGTTATTGTGAAGTGGAAACATCTAAGAGCAACAACGGCTCAGCCGTGAAGTAGTAGGCCACACAAGCTCACAGAACGGGACCGCAGAGTGCTGAAGCGCATAGCGAGTTAAAATCGTCTGTCCCCGGTTGTAACACTCATTACTGAGTTCCAAACTGCCTCTGGAAGCAAAGTCAGCACAATAACTGTTTGTCGGGAGTTTCCATGACAGAGCAGTCGCACACAAGCCTAACATCACCATGTGCAATGCCAAGTGTCGGCTGGAGTGGAGTAAAGCTCGATGCCATTGGCCTCTGGAGCAGTGGAAACGTGTTCTCTGGAGTGATGAATCATGCTAAACCATCGCAGTCCGATGGACGAATCTGCGTTTGGCGGATGCCAGGAGGGGCTACCAGCCCCAATGCATAGTACCAGCTGTAAAGTTTGGTGGAAGAGGAATAATGGTCTGGGGCTGTTTTTCATGGTTTGAGCTAGGCCCCTTAGTTCCAGTGAATTGAAATCTTAACACTACAGCATACAAATACATTTTAGAAAATTCTGTTCTTCCAACTTTGTGGCATCAGTTTGGGGAAGGCCCTTTCCTGTTTCAGCATGACAATGCCCTTGTGCACAAAGCGAGGTCCATGCAGAAATGGTTTGTCGAAATCGGTGTGGAAGAACTTGACTGGCCTGCACAGAGCCCTGACCTCAACCCCATTGAACACCTTTGGGATGAATTGGAACACTGACTGCAAACCAGGCACTGACTGCAAACCAGGTCAGTGCCCAACCTCACTAATGCTCTTGTGGCTGAATGGAAGCAAGTCCCCGAAGCAATGTTTCAACATCTAGTGGAAAGCCTTCCCAGAAGAGTGGAAGCTGTTATGGCTGCAAAGGGGGGACCAACTCCATATTAAAGCCCATGATTTTGGAATGAGATGTTGGACGAGCAGGTGTCCGATAGCTTTTGATCATGTAGTGTATGTTCCATGTCTTATTTGTTACCCATTTACCAATCAATACTCTTCTTTATGAGGCTTTTGAAAAGCTACCTGGTCTTTATAATTGAATCTGTGCTTGTCTGTATGGGGGACAGAGGAAGGGGTAGTCATTAAAAAATCATGTCAATCCCTATTATTTCACACATAGTGAGTTCATATAACGTATTACGTGATTTGTTACACCAAATTTTACTTCTGAACTAATTTAGGCTTAAGCAAAGGGGTGAATACTTATGCAACGACTATATTTTAGTTAGTAAATGTACTGTATATTAATTAGTAAAAATGTGTAGAATGTTGTTTTCACTTTGACATTATGGAGTATTTTGTGCAGATCACTGACAAAGAATTACAATTAAATCTATTTCAATCCCAATTTGTAACGCAACAAAATGTGAAAAAGTTGTAGACTTTCTATAGGCACTGTACCCTATCTCTGTGATGTAGCTATCTCTATGGTACACTCACACCAAGGCCATGCATTCAAAGCAAATGACTCATCGTGATGAGCTGTTTTCTAGGCTGGCTCTGTACTCATTCAGGACAGACTCTGCATAGCATTCATCCTAAATCTGTAGCATAATTTCACCACTCTCTGTTTTTGTAAAGCCATGTCCGCCATGTCCGCTTCTCATTTTTCTTTCTCACCATAACAGAAGAAACCCTAGCATTTAGTCATGGCAATATGTTTAGCTATAATGACGGCTCTCTCTGTGCGATCGATTAGGAGAGACAGATGGAGGCAGGCTTCAAATGAAAGGCTTGAAAGCTGCGTCACTAGAGTCACAGTGCATCTCTAGATCCACTTTAAAAAGGATTTCTCAATGTCCCCCTGACCTTCCATTCCATTTCAAGTGGCAAGACTGTTTAGGGGGAGCAGTATGACCATTGAGGGGGTGTGGGGGCCAAGTAAAATTAAAACAATAAAAATTATAATAAACAAAAACCTATAATATACTGTACATATTAACTGCTACAGTGTTGTTGGGGTGGGGGCAAAGTAAAAGTATATATAAGGTAAGTGACCGTTGATGTGGTGTGGGGCGAAAATGTCCATAGGGGGAGTAGCAGGGGGAGGGAGGAGCAGGCAGCTGACTAGTGGTGTCTATTCAGCAGCCTGATGATCTAAGGGTAGAAACTATTGGCCTCCCTGCAACACCTGGTGTTGTAGGTGTCCACCCAATGGTGGTGCGGCTGCACGTATCGTCCTCTGAACCACCTTGCGGTCTGCGCCGGTGGAGTTGCCGTCCGTACCATTCTGTGCTGAAGTCCCATGTGGCTCAGTTGGTAGGGCATGGCGCTTGCCATGCCAGGGTTGTGGGTTTGATTCACATGGGGGACCAGTATGAAAATGTATGCACTCACTACTGTAAGTCGCTCTGGATGAGAGTGTCTGCTAAAATGTAAATGTAGCCCGACAGTATGCTCTCGATGGTGGTCCTGTAGAACACTGTGAGGGCTCTCAGGGACAGGCCACATTTCTTAACTTCTTAGGGAGCGGCTCCCGAGGTGATGGTTTTGGAGAGTCTGGCGTGCCCAAAGTAAAATGCCTCCCACTCAGGCCCAGAAAATAGGATATGCACATAATTGTTAACATAATGCCTGTGAGTATAACAGAACGGATATAGCAGGCAAAAACCCGATGAATTTCTGTCCTGGAAAAAGTGTTTTTGACACATTGCCTCATTTTGAACCCCTCCCTATTGAAAACAGCCATTTCTGGGAGTAAGATTGCAGTATCTATTGCTTCCACTGGATGTCAACAGTCTCTAGACAGTGTTTGTTGATGTTATAGTTGCTCTGGATGGTAATAGAAGAAGAATTTCGAACTGGTCATCGGATGTAAACAGAAGAGGATGCGCATTCACGGGCTCGTGCGTGCTGTGGTTTTTTCCTTTCCTATCGTCCAGTTTATAATCCGGTTGAAATATTATAGTAAATATACATAAAAGTGTTCCTAAGGATACATTATCAACGATGTTTGATTGTTCTTGGCCAAGTGTATAGGTATAGGTTGAACGCGTTCTCTTCACGGTTCAATGGGCGAGTGGACGCTGTATTTTATGATCATAACGCGCCAACCAAACAGAGATTTATGGATATAATAAATGACTTTTTCTAACAAAAGAACCATTGGATGTCTTCGTTGGACACTTGGGAAGCCCTCAGCAGAAGTTCTTCAAAAGGTAAGGGATTTGTTTTCGCTGTGAAATGTGTTTTGTGTGAACCGCGATGGTTTATGAATTTATGCTAATGGTAACAATATTGGAGGTGCTACCCTCAAACAATCAAATGTTGTGCTTTCGCCGTAAAGCCTTTTTGAAATCTGACAACGCTGTGATATTGCCAAGAAGCAGAGCTTTTGATGACTATGCAACACTTGTATATTGATGAATGTTTAATCATTCAACTTTTGGATTTTGAATTTGGCGCCTTGCGTTTCACCGGGTAGTGTCGCTAGCGCCCCACCACTCCGTAAATAGTTATTATAGAGAGAGAAAGAGAGAGAGGGGTGGGGTATGGGGTGCAAGGGTGAACACACATACATATAGACTAGTCTCGAAAACCAGACCCTAGGCAACACAGGGGTCTACCAAGCGTTCCATGAAACTCATGAAAATAGAAAGGAAAATGCAAAGGAAGAAAAACCCCTGAATATTTCACCTTCCAGTTCTTTTTTTTTACCACTGCTACAAGCCTTTTTGACACAGGTATAAGGCCTTCTCCCTTCCTCCTTTTGGTAATTCCGACCATGAGTCCATCTTGCTTCTCCCCCCCTACAAACAAAAACACAAGAGGAATGTTACGTTGGTCAGGTCTGTACAGTGTTGGTCCGACCAATCAGAATTCTCGCTCCAAGACTGTTTTAATCGTGTGGACTGGAATATGTTCTGGGTCACCTCTGGAGATAACATCAATGAATAAGCTGACTCAGTCACCGGATTCATAAAACAATGCATAGATGATGTGATACCAATAGTTTCTTTCAAAATATTCTCAAATCAAAAAGCAGGCTTGTAGAAGAACTGAAAGAAAGAGAGATGCTGCCTATAAAAAGGGCAAGGTGACCGGGGACAATAGTTTGGTTAAACAGTACAAATACGACCTACGCAGATCAACCAAGATGGTGAAACACAAGTTTAGGGACCAAGTGGAGGAGAAATTCAGTGGGTCGGACACAAGGCATACAGTATGTGGCAGTGGCTCCTAACGATCACAGATTACAAAAAGAAAGCCAGCCACATCACGGTCACCAACGCCACCCTACCGGAGGAGCTAAACACCTTTTTCTCACGATTTGAGCACAATGACCCTGAGCTGCCAAGGAGAGCCCCCGATGACAACGTCATCCCCACTGAGGATGTATGTAAGTCATTCAAATGTGTTAACCCTCGCAAGGCTGCCGGCCCAGACGGCATCCCTAGCCGTGCCTTCAGAGCAGACCAGCTGGTTGTTCTCTGACATTTTCAATCTCTCCCTAGCGCAGGCAGCTATACCTACCTGCTTCAAGATGTCCACTATCATCCCTGTGCCCAAGAAATGGAAAGTAACTGAATTGAATGACTACCAACCAGTAGCACTCACTTCTGTCATCATGAAGTGATTCAATAGGCTAGTTGAAGACCATATCACCTCCTCCCTCCTGACACACTTGACCCTCTCCAATTCGTCTACCGCCCTGACAGATCCTCAGACGATGTAGTCACCATTGCATTGCACACAGCCCTTACCCACCTGGACAAAAGGAATGCATATGTAAGGATGCTGTTCATAGACTACAGCTCAGCCTTCAATACCGTAGGGCCCTATAAGCTCAAGGCCATGGGTCTAAACTCCTCCCTTTACAACTTGGTTCTGGACTTCCTGACGGGCGATGAAGGTAGTCCCCTCCTGTATTCCCTGTATACCCATGACTGCATGGCCTCACACAGTTCCAACTCCATCATCAAATTTGCTGACGACACAGTGGTAGGCCTGATTACCAACAATGATGAGACAGCCTACAGGGAAGAGGCATGCACTCTGACTACATGGTGCCAGGTAAACAACCTCTCCCTCAACGTTAGCAAAACAAAGGAGCTGATTGTGGACTTCAGGAGGAACCAGACTGGAAACGCCCCCATCAATGGGGCTGCCGTGGAGACGATCAATAACTTCAAATTGCTCGACGTACACATCTCAGAGAAGCTGAGGTGGTGAAGAAGGCACAACCGCAACTCTTCAATCTCAGGATGCTTAAACAATGTGGTGTAAAAGTTCAAATCTTAGGAGAATTAACAACTTAAATTTTTTTAAATTAAAATGTGAAGTGTGAGTTTATCCAAAGGACAAGGTGAGGAGTTGCCAAAGGGAACTACTCTAATATCACATGCAAATTTGGATCAGTAAGAGTACTCTAAACAGGATCTGGCTCTATGTTGACTCTGTTGATAACCTCTCTTTGTTGGTAGGGGAGAGTGGGGTACGTTGAGCCATTTTTTACATTCAGTATCACTACATCAAGGGAAATATTGTATTATTTCTAACAAAGATATCTACATTTATTTCCAGATGTTATGTATCCCTGGAAATAATCAGGATTCATGTAAACATAACAGTTTTAGCTTGTCTCTTGGCACAACTTACCCTGGGTATTGAGTTGAGCTGCCCACAAATGTCAATACTGAAGTAAATATTACCACTATCGTTTTAAAACCATGTCTATCTATATTTCCTTAACACAATTCATCACAATCACTTTTTTGTATTTTAATCATTTTAAGCATAATTTAACACAGGCTTAACAACTAACAAACACTTTTAAAACACTTTTAACCCATAAGAGACTAAACCCTTCCTAAGCCAGTGGAGGGGGGGTTCTACTAAGCTATATGGAATTGTTTTAAGAAGGTCATACCAAGGATCATTTAGCTATTTGATTTTGAATTTTAAAGACCTTGAAGTATAACAAAAATATATACTTTTTTTTTAGCTATTAGCCCATACAAATGCATTGAATAACATATCACTACATGGAACAACAGATAGTCCACCTAAAATTAAGTTTGTTCTGTAGAGTCTGTCCATAAAAGGAAGTTTGTTTTGTAGAGTCTGTCCAATATGTGGTAGATAAAAGAAAGATCACTTTTGGGTTACTTTTGGGTTTCAGGAAAAATGTATGGCGTAAAAATTTTCTTCAGGAATGAGGTGAAGTAAAAGTTGTAAAAAAATATAACAAAATAACACTTTATTGTTGAACTGTATTAAAAATAAAATATATAATTAAATAGTGAATATCTTATTAAATTGTGAATATTTTATTATATATTACAGCATACCAACTAATATATGGTGTTTCATATCACTTGCACTTGTCACGTCCTGGCCATAGATAGCCCTTTTTGGCTTCTCTATGGTGTTTTTGGTCAGGACGTGACCAGGGGGGTTTAGGGTTCTATGTTGTAATTTCTATGTTGGTTTGGGTTCCAAATTAGAGGCAGCTGTTAGTCGTTGTCTCTAATTGGGAATCCTATTTAGTGTGTTCAGTCCCCCACCTGTGTTGTGGGATATTATTTATTGTGTGTAGTTGTGTTACACAGTGCGTTGTAACTGTATTGTTTTTTTTGTTGAGTTTCATTTATTAAAACATGTTTAACTCAACCCTGCACGCTGCGCCTTGGTCTACTCATGTCAGCGATTGTGACAGCACTTTAGGTCTTAACTCTCAGGGATCATTGGGGCGCTAGCGACCCACTCCCGACACCACCAGGTAAAATGTAAAGCCCCAAATTCAAAATCCCAAAGTTGAATTATTAAAAATCCACCAATATACAAGTGTTTCATACTCATCAAAAGCTCTGTTTCTTGGCAATATCACAGCGTTGTCAGATTTCAAAAAGGCTTTACGGCGAAAGCTCTACATTTGATTGTTTGAGGACAGCACCTCACATACTTTTCACATAGCCATGAATTCATTAGCCAGCGTGGCACACACATAACACATTTCACAGCAAAAACAAATCAATTACCTGTTGAAGAACTTCTGCTGAGGTCATCCTAAGTGTCCAACGAAGACAATCCATGGTTCTTTTGTTAGAAAAAGTCATGTATTATATCCATAAATCTCCATTTGGTTCNACTGAGCTCTACAGACCGAGGGAAACACAGTGCGCGCTTGGCGAGAGCGCGTGCCCAGTCCTACAGAGTTCCAAAGAGGCACTTCCTGATTCTCTCTTCTTCTCTGTTCTAACTCATCTGAACAGCATGAAACCACTTTCTAGAGACAAAGGACATCCAGAGGAAGCGATAGGTACTGCATTCATATGCCCTTTTATGGGCATTTTCATGAGGGAGGGGTTCCAAATGAGGCACTCTGTGAAAACCACTTTCTCCAGGACAGAAATTCCTCTGGGTTTTGCCTGCCATATCCGTTCTGTTTTACTCACAGACAAATGGTTAACAGTTTTACAAAATTCAGAGTGTTTCCTATCCAATGGTACCAAATATGTGCATATCCTATTTTCTGGGCCTGAATGGGAGGCATTTTACTTTGGGCACGCCAGGCTCTCCAAAACGGTCAAGTTGTGCAGTGATCCCTAAGAAGTTAACAAAGGCTTCTAACCTGACATTGATTATAAAAAAATATCAAAAGGAGATGGGCAGCTGCTCAAACATTAAAGGTTTGTATCTTGCTGCCACTGATCTGTCAGCTAAATAAATTGAATTGTTTGGTAACCACTACCACATTACTTAAATTGGTACAGCACTCTCACTAACAGGTGCAACAAATATAGCCTCTTACAAGACACCTAAAAATATCTTAATGCTTGAGAAACAACAATACCATGCACCCACTAGCGTGCTCCTAAAATGCAGTATGGTACAGTATTCTGAATTACAGAACATTTCTGGCAGTAAATGGCCAGTAAGTTAAAGTACAGTTTTAGGACAAGGTTTGGGGAGTTCCTAGAACAGAGTATATTACTATAGTCTGTGGGGGTACAGCATTCTAACTCATGGGTGCAACAAATATACAGTAGCCTGTTACAAGGCACACCTTAAAATATGTTAATGAGCCAGAGACTCTTTCCCCACCCACAACATTTTCCCACCGTGCACCATATATAATACTGCAAGACACATTGAATGTATTTTACTGTGCATTCTATAGTGTTTAATGTTTAAATTACAGAAAGGTCTTAGAGTGTGCTGTTAAACAAATGTATGGTATTTTACTGTGCATTCTATGGTAATCTACTGAATTCAGTTCATACAGTATCATACTGTTGATTAATACAGTAAGAAAAAAAACGGTGTAGTTAAGGCATATGTACAGTAAATGTAGTAATGTATGTATATGTGTATTACATTCCCCAGCAAAAATGTAGCTCAAACAGAAGAGGGAACTAACAAAGATTCACGGACCAGTAACCAACATGAACCAGGTTGGGTTTAAGGAGAGGTTCTGAAAGACACTCATGGGGGTGTCCACTGAATGTTGACTAGCAACAACTGGAACCTAAAAGACACCCACCATGAGCGCCCACTAAATTTGCCGAAGAAGAGGCAAACAATAGAAAAACCTACACCAAAATTAGAGACAGGAAGCTAACCAAAAAAATGAAACAAAACAAAATCAGATAAACAATTGTTTGTCTAGAATTAGATTTTTTTTTTTTAAATAGGGAGTGCCAACTAAAGGTGTTGACCCACCACATCTCTGGGCCAGCCACTCTTAAATAGCACCTGGGCCAGCACATGTAAAACAACTTTCCACTAATGAGATGGCAACCAGCACAGGTGTAACACTTACTGACTAACAAGATGACACCAGTCGATGCGCCCAACGTGCCAACGAGCTGTACGTGCTACCTCAAAACATAAATGGGAAAACCAAAGCCTGTAACGTGGAAGTCTTTAATGTCTATTTTCATGTTTTAAAATGTCTGTTTTGTGCAATAACAGAGACTGTTCTTCATGTATTTTTTCTGTGAGTGCCAGGGTATTGTCATATTGCTGTCTCTGGTGGACTGTCTGTGTGTGAGGGTGTTCTTCTCTTTGGGGTATTTAAACAGTTTTGTATAATTTCTTGGTTTGGCCAGGCCAAGTTGGCTGTATGGCTAACAAGAAAGAACTGGGTCAGAGGGAGGGGGTAATACGTACAGCTGGAGAGGATGTTTGTACTGTGGTGCTGGATTGTGTGTTGTACTGTGTTATTCTGTACGGTGCAATGTGATTGTGCAGACATTTTGGTGGCACGTAATGCCTTTTTAAGGTTGGTGGAGGGGTAATGTGGTGTTTGTAGTGTAAAGAGGATGTCTCTCTCTCATGTTTTCCAGAGGCACAATCCAAAACAGACAGTAGATGACAGAACCTTTAAGCCCAGACAGATACTCGGCTGCTAGCTAAATAGGTCCATTGGACAATTTCTTGGGCCACTATACCTATTTCGCCAATTGAACTGGTCCCCTTTACCACACGGAACCCCACTAATCCATCACGACTGGTCTACCGACGGAAACACACGAGGAGGCTATAAACAGACTTCCTCCATCTTCTGCTAGCTTGCTACTCCCGGCTAGCTGTCTGAATCGTCGTGTCCCCAACCAGCCTCACTACTCACTGGACCCTGATGATCACTCGGCTAAGCATGCCTCTCCTCAATGTCAATATGCCTTGTCCATTGCTGTTCTGGTTAGTGTTTATTGGCTTATTTCACTGTAGAGCCTCTAGCCCTGCTCAATATACCTTATCCAACCCTTCAGTTCCACCACCCACACATGCGATGATGTCACCTGGTTTAAATGTTTCTAGAGACAATATCTCTCTCATCATCACTCAATGCCTAGGTTTACCTCCACTGTATTCATGTCCTACCGTACCTTTGTCTATACATTATGCCTTGAATCTATTTTATCGCCCCCTGAAACCTGTTCATTTTACTCTCTGTTCAGGACGTCCTAGACGACCAGTCCTCATAGCCTTTAGCCGTACCCTTATCCTACTCCTCCTCTGTTCCTCTGGTGATATAGAGGTTAATCCAGGCCCTGCAGTGCCTAGCTCCACTCCTATTCCCCAGGCGCTCTCATTTGTTGACTTCTGCAACCGTACTAGCCTTGGTTTCATGCATGTTAACATTAGAAGCCTCCTCCCTAAGTTTGTTTTATTCACTGCTTTAGCACACTCTGCCAACCCGGATGTCCTAGCCGTGTCTGAATCCTGGCTTAGGAAGACCACCAAAAACCCTGAAATCTCCATCCATAACTACAACATTTTCAGACAAGATAGAACGGCCAAAGGGGGCGTTGTTGCAATCTACTGCAGAGCTCTGTCTTACTATCCAGGTCTGTACCCAAACAATTTGAACTTTTACTTTTATAAATCCACAAACAAGTCTCTCACTGTTGCCGCTTGCTATAGACCACCCTCTGCCCCCAGCTGTGCTCTGGACACCATATGTGAACTGATTGCCCCCCATCTATCTTCAGAGCTCGTGCTGCTAGGTGACCTAAACTGGGACATGCTTAACACCCCGGCCATCCTACAATATAAGCTTGATGCCATCAACCTCACACAAATCATCAATGAACCTACTAGGTACAACCCACAACCCCAAAGCCGTAAAAACGGGCACCCTCATAGATATCATCCTAACTAACTTGCCCTCTAAATACACCTCTGCTGTTTTCAACCAAGATCTCAGGGATCACTGCCTCATTGCCTGCATCCGTAATGGGTCAGCGGTCAAACGACCTCCCCTGATTACTGTCAAACGTTCCCTAAAACACTTCAGCGATCTGTCCTTTCTAATCAACCTGGCCCGGGTATCTTAAATAAGCATGCCCCATTCAAGAAATGTAGAACCAGGAACAGATATAGCCGATGGTTCTCTTCAGACCTGACTGCCCTTGACGAGCACATCCTGTGGCGTTCTGCATTAGCATCGAACAGCCCCCGTGATATGCAACTTTTCAGGGAGGTCAGGAACCAATATACACAGGCAGTTAGGAAAGCCAAGGCTAGCTTTTTCAAGCAGAAATGTGCTTCCTGTAACACAAACTCAAGAAAGTTCTGGGACACTGTAAAGTCCATGGAGAATAAGACCACCTCCTCCCAGTTCCCACTACACTGAGGATAGGAAACGCTGTCACCACCGATAAATCCACAACAATTGAGAATTTCAATAAGCATTTTTCTACAGCTGGCCATGCTTTCCACCTGGCTACCCCTACCCTGGTCAACAGCCCCGCACCCCCTTCAGTAACTCGCTGAAGTAGAGCTGCAAAATCTGGACCCCTACAAATCTGCCGGGCTAGACAATTTTGACCTTTTCTTTTTAAAATTATCTGCCGAAATTGTTGCAACCCCTATTACTAGCCTGTTCAACCTCTCTTTCGTGTCGTCTGAGATTCCCAAAGACTGGAAAGCAGCTGCGGTCATCCCCCTCTTCAAAGGGGGAGACACTCTTGACCCAAACTGCTACAGACCTATATCTATCCTACCCTGCTTCTCTAAGGACTTTGAAAGTCAAGTTAACAAACAGATTACCGACCATTTCGAATCCCACCGTACCTTCTCCGCTATGCAATCTGGTTTCAGAGCTGGTCATGGGTGCACCTCAGCCACGCTCAAGGTCCTAAACAATATCTTAACCGCCATCGATAAGAGACATTACTGTGCAGCCGTATTCATTGATCTGGCCAAGGCTTTCGACTGTCAATCACCACATCCTTATCAGCAGACTCGACAGCCTTGGATTCTCAAAAGATTGCCTCGCCTGGTTCACCAACAACTGATAGATTTCAGTGTGTCAAATCGGAGGGCCTGTTGTCCGGGCTTCTGGCAGTCTCTATGGGGGTGCCACAGGGTTCAATTCTTGGGCCGACTCTCTTCTCTGTATACATCAATGATGTCGCTCTTGCTGCTGGTCAGTCTCTGATCCACCTCTACGCAGACGACACCATTCTGTATACTTCTGGCCCTTAATTGGACACTGTGTTAACTACCCTCCAGACGAGCAATGCCATACAACTCTCCTTCCATGGCCTCCAACTGCTCTTAAATGCAAGTAAAACTAAATGCATGCTCTTCAACCGATCGCTGCACGCACCTCATCACTACTCTGGACGGTTCTGTCTTTTATTATGTGGACAATTACAAATACCTAGGTGTCTGGTTAGACTGCAAACTCTCCTTCCAGACTCACATCAAACATCTCCAATCCAAAATTAAATGTAGAATTGGCTTCCTATTTCGCAACAAAGCATCCTTCACTCATGCTGCCAAACATACCCTCGTAAAACTGACCATCCTACCAATCCCCGACCGGTGATGTCATTTACAAGATAGCCTCCAATACTCTATTCAACAAATTGGATGCAGTCTATCACAGTGCCATCCGTTTTGTCACCAAAGCCCCATATACTACCCACCACTGCGACCTGTACGCTCTCGTTGGCTGGCCCTCGCTTCACACTCATCGCCAAACCCACTGGCTCCAGGTCATCTACAAGTCCCTACTAGGTAAAGCCCCGCCTTATCTCAGCTCGCTAGTCACCATAGCAGCACCCACCCGTAGCACGCCCTCCAGCAGGTATATCTCACTGGTCACCCCCAAAGCCAATTCCTCCTTTGGCCGACTTTCCTTCCAGTTCTCTGCTGCCAATGACTGGAACAAACTACAAAAAACACTGAAACTGGAGACACTTATCTCCCTGACTAGCTTTAAGCCACAACTGTCAGAGCAGCTCACAGACCCCTGCACCTGTATATAGCCCATCTGAAAATAGCCCAACCACTACCTCATCCCCTACAGTATTTATTTATTTATCTTGCTCCTTTGCACCCGTCTTTGCACATTCATCAACAGCACATCTACCATTCCATTGTTTAAATGCTATATTGTAATTACTTTGCCACCATGGCCTATTTATTACCTTACCTTCCTTATCTTACCTCATTTGCACACATTGCATATAGATTTGTTTTTCTACTGTATTATTGACTGTATGTTTGTTTTACTCCATGTGTAACTCTGTGTTGTTGTATGTGTCGAACTGCTTTGCTTTATCTTGGCCAGGTCGCAGTTGTAAATGAGTACTTGTTCTCAACTTGCCTACCTGGTTAAATAAAGGTAAAATACATTTTTAAAAATAAATAAAATACTGCCTTATCTTATCCACCCACCTCCTCTCGCAGTCCTCTTTAGGTATAGTCTTCATAACAACGAGACACACACACCCAACCAGTCAGTCAGGTTTATATTCAGACCACCACATTAATCAAATCTAATGCTTCCGTCTAGATCTATTAGCAGTGTTACAGCTACAGACACAGTGGGCTCAGAGACATGCCAATAGCCACTTTCACAATATTTTGTATGGCTGTTAGAATCTCTTTTCTGCCTCATTCATCATCAGTTACAGCCTAGAAAACGCCACCGAGCTATTGGGGCAGAAGAGAGAGAAATAGATCGGTGTGTGCATGCGTGTGTGTGCATAATGTACGTGTGTTTGCACGTGTGAGGACACTTCAGCTCATTCTCTCAGGCTCTCTTCAATCAGAATCACATGAATAGTGTCCACATGAATAGAACATTTGTTTGGATAAGATTGTTCATAATTGTGTCAATCATGAAGATAATGAGTGTTTCTATAAAGACAGATATAGTGACATTAGGGGGTTGGGGTCGATTCCATTTCAATTCAGTCAATTCAGCAAGTGAAATGGAATTGACCCCTGGAATCGGGGGTAGATGTAACTAAGGTAATGTACATTTGTCTCCCTCCATTTAGTATGTGTTACGTTTCATATGGTATGTATTCATTTGTGGATGTCCATCATCCATTTTAACTACAATTAGTATAATATGTTATGAATTTGCAATAACCATGATATGTAACAAATTCCAGTTACAGTGAGGGAAAAAAGTATTTGATCCCATGCTGATTTTGTACATTTGCCCACTGACAAAGAAATTATCAGTCTATAATTTTAATAGTAGGTTTATTTGAACAGTGAGAGACAGAATAACAACAAAACAATCCAGAAAAACGCATGTGAAAAAATTTATAAATTGATTTGCATTTTAATGAGGGAAATAAGTATTTGACCCCCTCTCAATCAGAAAGATTTCTGGCTCCCAGGTGTCTTTTATACAGGTAACGAGCTTTAAGAGTGTGCTCCTAATCTCAGCTTGTTACCTGTATAAAAGACACCTGTCCACAGAAGCAATCAATCAATCAGATTCCAAACTCTCCACCATGGCCAAGACCAAAGAGCTCTCCAAGGATGTCAGGGACAAGATTGTAGACCTACACAAGGCTGGAATGGGCTACAAGACCATCGCCAAGCAGCTTGGTGAGAAGGTGACAACAGTTGGTGCGATTATTCGCAAATGGAAGAAACACAAAAGAACTGTCAATCTCCCTCGGCCTGGGGCTCCATGCAAGATCTCACCTCGTGGAGTTGCAATGATCATGAGAACGGTGAGGAATCAGCCCAGAACTACACGGGANTGGGTGAAAGTGTTGTGGTCAGATGAGACCAAAATGGAGCTCTTTGGCATCAACTCAACTCGCCGTGTTTGGAGGAGGAGGAATGCTGCCTATGACCCCAAGAACACCATCCCCACCGTCAAACATGGAGGTGGAAACATTATGCTTTGGGGGTGTTTTTCTGCTAAGGGGACAGGACAACTTCACTGCATCAAAGGGACGATGGACGGGGCCATGTACCGTCAAATCTTGGGTGAGAACCTCCTTCCCTCAGCCAGGGCATTGAAAATGGGTCGTGGATGGGTATTCCAGCATGACAATAACCCAAAACACACGGCCAAGGCAACAAAGGAGTGGCTCAAGAAGAAGCACATTAAGGTCCTGGAGTGGCCTAGCCAGTCTCCAGACCTTAATCCCATAGATTGCCAACAAGGGTTTTGCCACTAAGCAATGTTTTGCAGAGGGGTCAAATACTTATTTCCCTCATTAAAATGCAAATCAATTTATAACATTTTTCACATGCGTTTTTCTGGATTTTTTTGTTCAAATAAACTTACCATTAAATTTATAGACTGATAATTTCTTTGTCAGTGGGCAAACGTACAAAATCAGCAGGGGATCAAATACTTTTTTCCCTCACTGTAAATACTGTAATTTTGCTTTACAGCAGGAGGAAGTAAATGAGCCTATGTAATCATTACAGCAACATAGCTTTATGATATAATTACAGTAATTTGCTGGCAACTGTGCTTCCAGTATAATGCTGTGAATGTACATTACAGCATGTAACTGTAATCAGTTTTGTGGTACCAATACTCTTACTGTAATCTCTTTACAGCAATTGTAATGAATGAATGACTTTAGCTGCTAGGTAATGTATTTTCATATTACAGCATATCAAATATCTTACTATTTTGTCTTTAATATCACTTGCATTTCTAGAGGCAATAAGAAAAGCTTCCAAACTTGCAGTGACTACAGCGTAAAACAGACCAGTGACACTGCAAATACACAACCATTAAAGGTTTTAGGCTGGCTGCCACTCTAATCTGTCCCCTACACACATTGAATTGTTGGTGCACTACCACATATCAGTTAAATTGGTACAGCACTCTCACTCATTGGAGCAACAAATGAATCCTCTTACAACGAATGCCTAAAAATATGTTAATGAGCCAGAAACTAAAATACCATGCACTCACAGTGGTCAAATGGTTTTTGGGACTCCAAAAATATGGTAGGGAGTGGAATTACAGTGCCATTTGAAATACAGTACTTCTTTACAGTAATGTACTGTTAAACCAAAGTTCATTTAACAGTTATGCCTAAAATCAGAGTGCCTTACGATTTACGGCAATTTTATGTAAAAAATGAATATGGTACATTGCTATTAGTTTTATAGTATAATACTGTAAAAACAGACAGATTTTTAGAAGTGTATGTAACTTAAGAGGATAATTAATTCAAATCCTGTGTGCCTATGTGTGTGGGGAGGGTGTTGGGGGAAAGAGAGATAAAGACATTAGGCGATGGATTTAAAATTGGTATTGGGTACAATCCTATATCTATGATCAGAAGAAAATCTACTTGAAAGATGATAGGGGTCAAATATGAGTATAAACACCAGTAGTAGAAGAGAAGTGGAGGCCAGCGGAACATACTGTTATAAAAAGCAAAGAATGTAGCCACATTTATTTAAATGTATTGCATCTCATGTATATTATTTTTTCAAAGTATACTCACATGTCAGCAAGTCTCAAGCTGTGTTCCAAGGTAAGGATAGAACCCTGGGGAGAAGCTATCTATCCTGTAGCCCAGAGGGACCATAGAAACCAGAGTGACTACCCACTGCAGCCTACAGAGACCTCACCCCCTATTTGAGTCAGGGAGATCTGGGGCGTGTTTGATACATCGCTGCTTATCATGTAGAGCCAGGGATGCTAAATGTGTGTTTGGGGTTGGAATCTGTCTCTGGGCTTTGAGAGGTGCATGTGGAAGATGAGAGGTGGAGGAGGATGAATGCTGTACATTACATGCTATTCCCTGGTGGCATCCATGTTGGATAAGGAACCTCTCTGGATGCTCTTCTATCAGGGAAAGTTGCATCAATACATACTGGAGGGTTTTGATTTGAAGTTCCACTTTAAATTAATGATTGTTGATACAGTCTATGAATAGAGATATTACATATTGAAGGTTATCACCTAAGACGTATAGCATAAGTACACACCTTCAAATCAAATCAAAATCAAATCAAATTGTATTAATCACTTGCGCCGAATAAAACAGGTCTGGACTTTACAGTGAAATGCTTACTAACGAACCTCTAACCAACAAAGCAGTTTAAAAAAATACGGATAAGAATAAGAAATAAAAGTAACAAGTAATTAAAGAGCAGCAGTAAAATAACAATAGCGAGACTATATACATGGGGGTACCGGTGCAGAGTCAATGTGTGGGGGCACTGGTTAGTTGAGGTAATATGTACATGTAGGTAGAGTTCTTAAAGTGACTATGCATAGATGATAACATCAGAGAGTATCAGCGGTGTAAAAGAGGGGGGGGGGGCAATGCAAATAGTCTGGGTAGCCATTTGATTAGGTGTTCTGCAGTCTGTTGTGTGTTTTAAAGTCACTGCAGTATGGAGCCAGTGTGTGGAAAATAGAGTATGCAGTATGCGATTATAATACATTAAGTAAAATGCCTATATGCCAGCATTGTGCCATTGTGTGATAAGCTATTATCACAAGATTACACCAAATGGTAAATTATTGCATAATTGATAATAATAAGAAAGTATATTTAAATGTCAATTTCCCTATTATTAATGATCTAGCATTGCGTTCTAACATTCATCATATATACATCAACAGACCAACTGGAGTCCCCGACTGTACCTTATATACATAATGTTGAAATATGGCTGGCCATTCTCCCTTCCACTAGACCAGAAAATGAGTAGAGTCCTGACCTTCTCTATTTTCCACACACTGGCTCCATACTGCAGTGACTTTAAAACACACAAAAGACTGCAGACTTCAGCCGCAGAGTCAACAGAGAACTGAAAGGTCACTTTATACAGGTGCTAACAATATAAAAAATGTAACACAGGCTGCTGTGACACTTTTCATCCTCTAAAGAGGAGCTATTTTCTTCCTCATGGGCCTGTGCGTGTGTTTGTTTGTACAGTGTGTACAGTGTGTGCACCCCTTCCTGACACCTCTTTGTGTGAGGGTGTGTGTGTGTGCGTGCGTGCTGACCTCTGACCCTTAAAGAGACTGAGCGTTTGGGTTTGATGCTCTCAGCGATGCCCTAACCCGGGGCAGGCACTGCCAGGTCTCTCTGTGCTGAAGGTAATTGGATAGCTCTGTCTCTCTCTAAGTGAGAAGGGGAGATGGAGGCAGAGCAAGGTGGACAAACCTCACTTTACTTTACCTTACTTTTGCCTTACTGCTACTGTACCTTCAGCGGCAACTAGAGCTCTTTGTTATGCACTCTAATGACTAGAAATGTTTTTCAACAACACACCGAAAGCTCACCAGACTGAGGTTGAATGTGTGGAAGGTCATGGTATTTAAGCTTGTTAAAGGATGTTTTTATGTTGTGTTTGTTGTTGTAGTCGTGCTTATCTTCTGTGGAGCTTTTTCATGATGTATTGATTTAAATTCAAGTGAAAGTATACATGTTTCTCTTTTTCTGCTGTCAGACTCCTCAGTCTTTAGGACTTTTCTTTTATGTGGGATTTCAAAGAAGAGGTTAAATGGGCATGGGCACACTCATGTAGTGATGGCATTCACACTCTTAGTCCAATATGGATTTATAATTGGACCAATATAGTTTATTCTCCAGGTTTGTTCTTTCACACCAGTGCTATGCTCCTGTATTTCCACTTTTACTTTTAGAAAATAGCTGCAAAAAATGTCAGTCTTTCCTCCTATCTGTACAAATGCACCTCCTCCCAGAGCGCAGTCCTCAGGGCGTTTTATTATTTAATGGATACAGGCAGTGCTGGGCTGGAACAGATCAACTCAACCAATTCCGCAATACGTTATGAGATAAAGCAGATCACATTCTTCATTTCACCTGTCACATTATTTGACATTATGAAGCTTACCTTAGTTTCCCAGAACAGTTGAGCCAGTCAAGTGTCAGTTTGTAAAGAGCACAATGGGAGAAAGCTGGAGCAGGTGAGTCCAGGAGGAGTCACTTTTTAAATTGAAAGTGTTTTTTTTGCAACAATAGAGTGATTAGGGGCATGCAACTATTCCTTCCCAGAAAATAATTTAGTGCAACACATTTGGCAGAATATAGCTTCATTTTCATCAGATGACAACATTAGTGCAACACTATTTGGCTGGCAGCCAGACAAGTAAATAAGCCTACAATGAAAAAGCACAGTACTTTTTGCAAAAAAAAGATGTATGGCCATCATATTTCTAATGTTCATCATAGAAATAATGTAAACAGCTACATTTCCTAACGTTTTGTTTAAAGTTAATCTAGCATTTTACAAGTGCAACTGAAGCAGAAAATTAGTCTGATGCCATGCAGAAATTACAATGAGAAACATTTTAGATCTGCGCTTACAAAACACAACAAGATAATTGTTGCGTTTCATATATATTTTGTCTGTGTGAAAAATTTAAAATTCTTTGTTAACGTGACCCTTAAGTTTAAATGTCTAGTTATCTAAGTAAGTGGCTAAATTAGTAAGGAGACTGGGCATCATATAGTGTTGGCTTTCTGCCTTGTTTGAGAAGGCAAAGCCCTTTGGATTACTTATCTGTACAGCTGCCACTGCTATCTTGATTTCCTTGCGTTTTTTTCTCCTCTCTATTCTCAGACAGTCTGCTCCTCCCATCTCTTCTCTTCTCTAAGCAGACCATTGCCCTTGCGAATCCAGACTCCACACAGACACAGTGTGTACACGTGCTGTTCCAGAGCCAGTACTGTTCTTCCTTCAGACAAGCATGTGTCAAAACTTTGTTCATTTGCACGTCTCTCGTTCACACGCTTGTAAATGTCCAAACTCACCAAAAATGTTGACATTTGGTAGCTCCTAACTATATGTATAACTGTCTTTGCAGTTAGTTTATTTTAATTTGCGCTTGTGAGCATATTTAGTTAGCAGCCTATTTTTTGGCACATCCTGGTGTACTAAGCCGCAAATACAGTAAATTCAGGGATGAGAGAGGGACGGTAGGATATTATGAATATCTGGATACTGCCCAAACCTAGTTCTGTGCTTCCCTTTATGTACTGCAGATGAATCCGCTAAATATGTCAGTTACACGCTGAGTACAATCTACAAACTCCCATAATACTGTACAAGAGCGCCAGGACCAGTGGAAGAAAAACTGCCCTGTAACATCAAAGATCCACCACCATATTTTACAGTAGGTATGGGGTTCTTTTCTGCTCGCAAATTCTCATTTCTACACCAAACCTACCACTGGTGTGAGTTATGTTCATGTCATCAAACAATTGTAAAACTCCAGGAGTTTGCTAAATGGCATTGGCACTTGGATTGGAACCGGTGCCTTAATCAGATGAAATTAAAATAGAGCTAGCAAGTTTACTAGATAGCTACAGTAGTTGCGTTGGTAACCAAACAAACAGGCTTGCCAACTTAGCTAACCAAGCTTGCCATTATGAAAATCTAGTTCAACAATGCCAATAATGTTTTCAATTTGACTTTTGCTTTCAAACGCAGCTCAAACATATTACATGTAAGAATTTACTTCATAGCCATTGAATTACACCATGCATTATATGGAAATAATTTACACTCTAAAGTGCCCTTCAAGCCAATCAGAAACCAGTATTTAACAATGCCATGATATAAAACCAGATATACGGGACAATTGGAACAATAAGACACCTCTGAAGTAGTTCCAACAATAGGCATTTTTCTCTAAAAGCACTGCACAATGCAGAACGTACAAAGTTACAGAAAGCTAAACCAACATCCACATAAGCCGAAATAGGATAACAAAGAAAAACGTAGCTAGCTAGCAATCATTTGTTTTTGCAGATACGTATTTTTTACAGCCTCTGATGACCTAACGACCATCGACCATGGCGAGTGACGGTCCTTTAGCCCATTATCAGCCTGCAAACATCATGCATCTGACCTGTGCTACATGTTTTGTTTTTTGCGATCTCCACCATGCCATGCATATGAAAGTGACGAGACTGACAGCTTTGAACCAGGCAAATTTGTTTATCAGGATCAGTATAATGAACATATCCAAAGAAATGGCAACATAGAAATGACGGTAAAACAATCAAAAACGCACAAAGTTTGCTGTCATTTCAGCTGTTTGATGTGATTGTGTGTTAGCTTCAGTTCAGTTAGCTAGCTAGCTAGGATAAATAATGTTAGCCTAGCTATCCTCCATAACTATATTATTGACTTGATAATCAGCTGGTTTTTGCCTATTTATACTATACATTATTTATCAAATCATTATTTTCTAAAGTTCTTGTTGCCTATTTATAAATTATTTATTAAATCATTATTTTCATTATAAGCTCTTGTCTCTTGTCATCATTGAACCTCTGCTAGCTTGTTAGCTACTTGTCAATGATTTGTTTAGCATAGCAACATGGAATGAATAGAATGAATGATTGGGTAAAAACATCCCAAAACAACCCCAATACATATAAATCTCTCTCTCTCTCTCTCTCTCTCTCTCTCTGTCTCTCTCTCTCTCTCTCTCTCTCTCATTCATATATATATATATATATATATATATACACTACCGATCAAAAGTTTTAGAACACCTACTCATTCAAGGTAGTAGGTGTTTTTCTTTATTTTTACTTCTATCTACATTGTAGAATAATAGTGAAGACATCAAAACTCAGGGGGCCCCAGAGTGGTGCATCTGTCTAAGGCACTGCATCTCAGTGCCTTAGTGCAGTCACTACAGGCACCCTGGTTTGAATCCAGGCTGTATCACAACCGGCTGTGATTGGGAATCCCTTAGGGCGGAGCACAATTGGCCCGGCGTCGTCCAGGTTTAACTGACCTGCCTAGTTAAATAAAACTATGAAAGCTTTGCACACGCTTGGTATTCTCTCAACCAGCTTCACCTGGAATGCTTTTCCAACAGTCTTGAAGGAGTTCCCATATATGCTAAGCACTTGTTGGCTGCTTTTTCTTCGCTCTACGATCAAACTCATCCCAAACAATATCAATTGGGTTGAGGTCAGGTGATTGTGGAGGCCAGGTCATCTGATGCAGCACTTCATCACTCTCCTTCTTAGTCAAATAGCCCTTACACAGCCTGGAGGTGTGTTGGGTCATTGTCCTATTGAAAAACAAATGACAGTCCCACTAAGCACAAACCAGATGGGATGGCATAACGCTGCAGAATGCTGTGGTAGCCATGCTGGTTAGTGTGCCTTGAATTCTAAATAAATCACTGACAGTGTCACCAGCAAAGCACCCCCACACCATCACACCTCCTCCTCCATGCTTCACGGTGGGAACCACACATGCGGAGGTCATCCGTTCACCTACTCTGCATCTCACAAAGACACGGCTGTTGGAACCAAAAGTCTCAAATTTGGACTCATCAGACCAAAGGACAGGTTTCCACTGGTCAAATTTTCATTGCGTGTGTTTCTTGGCCCAAGCAAGTCTCTTCTTCTTATTGTTGTCCTTTAGTAGTGGTTTCTTTGCAGCATTTCAACCATGAAGGCCTGATTCACGCAGTCTCCTCTGAACAGTTGATGTTGAGATGTGTCTGTTACTTGAACTCCTTGAAGCATTTATTTTGGCTGCAATTTCTGAGCCTGGTGACTCTAATGAATTTATCCTATGCAACAGAGGTAACTCTGGGACTTCATTTACTGTCCTCATGTTTAATCATAGCTATTTATGGTTTTTGCGACTGCACAAACTTCTTGAAATTTTCCGAATTGACTGACCTTCATGTCTTAAAGTAATGATGGACTGTCATTCTTGCCATAATATAGACTTGGTCTTTTACCAAAAGGGCTATCTTCTGTATACCACCCCTACCTTGTCATAACACAACAAGCTCAAATGCATTAAGAAAGAAAGAAATTCCACAAATACATTTTAACAAAGCACACCTGTTAATTGAAATGCATTCCAGGTGATTAAAATGCCAAGAGTGTGCAACGCTGTCATCTAGCTGTGTCTAGTCCAGGTGGGTACTTTGAATTATGTCAAATATAAAATATAAAATATATTTTGATTGGTTTAACACTTTTTTGGTTGCTACATGATTCCATATCTGTTATTTCAGAGTTGTGATGTCTTCGCTATTATTCACAAAGTAAAAATAAAGAAAAACCTAGAATGAGTAGGTTTGTCCAAACTTTTGATTGGTACTGTATGTAGTGAATGTGAACGTGTGTGGGCATTGTGTACTGTAGATGTGTCAATGTAGTGTGTGTGTGAGTGTGTAGGTGGTGTGTATACTGTATACAGTGCATTCGGAAAGTATTCAGACCCCTTGACTTTTTCATTTATTTTTTAGTTACAGCCTTATTCTAAAACAAATTTTCCTCATCAACCTACACACAATACGCCACAATGACAAAGCGAAAACAGTTTTTAACCGATCGGCTCAAATCGGACTTATGAAGCAACATTTTAAATTGTGTTAATTACATTGGATAAAAGTAAAGACAAAGCTACAAAACGGTATATCATACACTGCATTTGAGGAACAATGGGAAAGTATTCACTTTGAAAGTTGACAAACTTGCAAATTCACTTTTGAGAAAATGCCCTTTGAATATTTGGGACCTACTGGAGAGCTCTCATTTGTCACCCATTCAGCATTGTTCACACCCTCTTAAGCCAGCCCCACTCATCTCTTTAAGGAGTCACATGTGAGGTAATCTGCTAAACAGTGAGTAGTGTAGTAAAGATTAAGACTAAAAGTGGTAAAGTAGTAGCATACAATAAGGACAAATTACAGGTAAACAGAAAGTGTCCAGATAAAAATATGTTATAAATATTAGATGACGCTTACCCAGACACACTTGTCTAAATTGATTGGTCATGTGAAAGAAATGCTATAACCCCCAGCCACATATTGCCAAGTGGATGGGTCTCTACAGAAGGTGTAAACGGTACAGCCAAAAGGTTACTTGCATTGTAGCAATATCAGAAATAGTGTCAATATAAATACAATAATATACAGTATGTACAAGAACAATATCAATAACAATATCAGTGATAGATGAGGTAGTTATATGCATACAATTAGGGGTAAAGTGGCTGAGCAGCAGGATAAAAAAACAGTAGCAGCAACGTATGGCGTGTGTGTTAGGAGAGAGTCATGTGAATAGAGGCACTGCAGATAGTGCTGATGACTGGTCCATCCGAACCACACAGGAACAAGGCTATCTATATTCGGAGAGCCTGTTTCTGTCCTGCCCTTGACTTTGGTGCAGGGCGTGTGATGTCCATAGCCTCTTTGTTGCAAAGCTCCCTGATCTTCGCTTAAGTTTGTCTAGCTGTGTCTAGTCCAGGTGGTGCTTGTACACGCAGACCATCTATGGGAGGAAGGATGTCAGCGTTGTGCAGCAGCTGAAACCTGGTCCCGACTGAGTCTGAACGTTCCTTGGCGAAAACAACACCAGGCTGCAGAGCATTGAAGCTGTAAAACAGGAAATAACAAAAAAATTAAGACATTACAACCTTGCACAACATCAATTCACCTCCCAAGTTTAGATAAGAAGAATAACCTCATACAATGCAATGAAAATGATATTCATCTGAAGTGCTGGCACTGCTTGAACTGTGGCAGCAGCCTGAAGTACAGAGTCAGGTGTTGTTGTCAGCCATAGCTTTCCACCAGCACTGTGCCATCCTCCAGTCCAACCAGCTGTGGGATGTTGACCCCTGTCACAGTGATGTCCTTCACAACCAGCAATCTCAGACAAAGTGTTCACTCTGGTCTTTCTGAAGCGCTGCTTCATGAGACCGAAGCACCAGTCGGGGGCAAACTTGGTGTGGCCTGTGATCAAGAAGTGAAGGTCCAGACTGTGGTGGAGCTTGTAAATGTCCGCCAGGCACAATACCAGAGCACAAACCTGTTCTTGTTTTGGCCACTGCAGTTATCACAATTCAGATCCACTAGCATTTCCCCAACTCCGTAGTTGGTGAAGAAATGTTGCATGTAGTTGCCTTTGCTGGATGACATGCTTTCATCAATGAAGTAGTTGACCTGTTGTGGTATTCCTTCACAGTAGACACCAAACAAGCCACACTTGAGAGAAGTTAAAAATTAGATGGGACCTGGCTGCATAGGGTCAGAAGCATAGTGCACCTGCAAACAACAATAGAACATTAAGGTAAGTTAATGAAAAGAAAATGTAACGTAAAACGTATATAGTTTTTTAATGCATCATTATTAGGTGTCACTTACCTACAAATGTGCAGAGCAGCAGCACTGCATACAGAAACATCAACTTGGAAAGTGGAAGTTAAAATGATAACACACAGCCCAACTACATGTACCTCTGGAAAAAACAGAAATAATGCGAGATCAATAGTAGTGCCAATCATGTAATCAAAACATGTTATTTATCAAATCACATGCGTTGTTTATCAAATCACAAGTTAATCAAGTCACATGCGCCAAATACAACAGGTGTAGACCTTACAGTGAAATGCTTACTTACAAGCCCTTAACCAACATTGCAGTTTTAAGAAAAATACCGACAGCAAGTTTCATCATAGCTCTTGATGGTTTTTGCGACTGCACTTGCTTTAGTGTTATCATCAATTCCTTGTAGAGACGCCACACTGCTGCTTTTGTCACGTTGGATGGCAGCAGCTTTTTACCAAAGTGTTTGTGTCATGGGTGGCGTCCTGGTAACACTATTGCATTATCCTCTGCGTAGTTGTTGATGAAGTTAGAACACCTACTCACTCGCTGCAAGTCCTCATGCTTCAGGTGTAACCTGTGCTTGCTTGGGCCAGCTCTCTTTTTGATGGGAGGCATTAGACCATTCTCCTTGTATGACTGGTGGAGGAGAGACAGGCGTGTTCTACTGATGCTGAAAGACAAATTCCAGACACAAATATTTGGGCATTATTATACAATAGATAGCCGTAATCACCGTCAGACACATCTGGCTAACTTGATGGGTCATGTAATCATCTGGCGAAGTGGTGTCTTTTGTTAAAACATGCTAGCTAAACAATGAACAATAATCCTAATCCATAGAGTACTAGCAATGCAAACCAATTGTCAAAGCTAGCTAAAGAGATTCACTGTTAGCTAGTTAACATTAGGCTATAACTAGCAATGTGAAATGGCATTCTGAGATAACATTACTACACAAAGATCATAAACGTAATGTTAGCTAGAGAGCCAGTCATCTAACGTCAGCTAGCTAACAGTATGCTAGAACTTGCAATGAAAACAACTTTCTGACAAAATTAGAAACGTATAATATCTGAAACTGTAGCTAGAATCTTACTTGTATACATGGGTAATGCTTCACGGCAGACTGCAACCCCTTTCATTAACTTCTTAGGGAGTGGCAGGTGAGGTGACGGTTTTGGAGAGTCTGGCGTGCCCAAAGCAAAATGCCTGCCACTCAGGCTCAGAAAATAGGATATGCACATAATTAGTACTATTGGATAGGAAACACTCTGAAGTTTCTAAGAGTGTTAAAATATTGTCTGTGAGTATAACAGAACTGATATAACAGGCAAAAACCAGAGGAATTTCTGCCCTGGAAAAAGTGTTTTTGACACATTGCCTCATTTTGAACCCCTCCCTATTGAAAACAGACATATCTGGGAGTACGATTGCAGTACCTATTGCTTCCACTGGATGTCAACAGTCTCTAGACAGTGTTTGATGATGTTTAGTTGCTCTGGATGGTAATAGAAGAAGAATTTCAAACTAGTCATCGAATATAAACAGAAGAGGAAGCGCGTTCACAGGCTCGCGTGCGCTGTGGTTTTTTCCTTTCCTATCGTCCAGTTTATAATCCAGTTGAAATATTATAGTAAATACACATAAAAGTGTTCCTAAGGATACATTATCAATGATGTTTGATTGTTCTTGGACAAGCGTATAGGTATAGGTTGAACGTGTTCTCTTCACAGTTCAATGGGCGAGTGGACGCTGTATTTTAGTATTTTATGATCATAATGCGCCAACCAAACGGAGATTTATGGATATAATAAATGACTTTTTCTAACAAAAGAACCATTGGATGTCTTCATTGGACACTTGGGAAGCCCTCAGCAGAAGTTCTTCAAAAGGTAAGGGATTTGTTTTCGCTGTGAAATGTGTTTTGTGTGAACCACGATGGTTTATGAATTTATGCTAATGGTAACAATATTGGAGGTGCTACCCTCAAACAATCAAATGTTGTGCTTTCGCCGTAAAGCCTTTTTGAAATCTGACAACGCTGTGATATTGCCAAGAAGCAGAGATTTTGATGACAATGCAACACTTGTATATTGATGAATGTTTAATAATTCAACTTTTGGATTTAGAATTTGGCGCCTTGCATTTCACCGGGTAGTGTCGGGAGCGCCCCACTGCTCCCTAAGTAGTTAAATAAGACGTCCTGTGTCGTTTCCGTTGCTTGGCCCGTTGTGTCAAGTCACTGTAGTTTACACTGTACAATGCCATAAGAATCATCTTAAGCCTTAGCCCCCACCCAAACTCTGACCATTTCACTTGCCCTAGCAGAGCTGGTTAGGCTGTTTCATGTTATCTAGAGTGTTGGTGACTGTAACTGTGCTCCTGGCAACAATTTAATGACAGTTTTTTTGCCAATGTTTACTGACACCGGTCATATTCAACCGGTGTTGAGCGTTCGTAAATTGTTGTTGCAGTGAAGTTCTATTGAAATGGATACTTGCATAGTCAAATCTTTTGTTAAGTTTTAATACGCAATAAATAAATAAAAAAGCCACGTTAGACAGGATTACCTACTGACCAGCTCAAATAGACAGAAGTGTGCTATATGGCAGACCAATCCAAACTCATCTCTCGGCATATCCAGCCCACTCATTATCTCAGCCAATCATGGCTAGCGGGAAGGTTGCTACTTTTTTCTGTGGTTTAAGTAACTAGGCTCAGGCTCATAATTTAACAATTTTATTTGTATTTACAGATGGCATACACATTTGTTATTAAGGCACATGAAAGTTCACATGTTAGAGAAGTTTACTTTCAAACGGCCTTCTGTGAAGTAGTGACCCGCGACATACACCTAGTTTCCTGAAACAGGTCACATTTATATATATAAAAAAACTGAAATAGCTTATTTACATAAGTATTAAGATTTTTTTTGCTCAATAGAACTTCACTGCAACAACTGTTTCAGAGCACTCTCGTCTGATTTTGCCAGAGCGCAGAATAACTGATGAATTTACGAACGCTCAACACCGGTTGAATATGACCAAAATTGAGCTCTGGTGCATCCTGTTTCCATTGACCATCTTTGAGATGTTTCTACAACTTGATTGAAGTCCACCTGTCGTAAATTCAATTGCTTGGACATGACTTGGAAAGGCACACATCTGCCTCTATAAGGTCCCACAATTGACAGTGCATGTCAGAACAAAAACCAAGCCATGATTTCATGGAATTGTCCGTAGAGCTCCGAGACTGGTTTGTGTCGAGGCACAGATCTGGGAAAGGGTACAAACATTTTTTGCAGAATTGAAGGTCCAAGAACACAGTGGCCTCCATCATTCTTAAATGGAAGAAGTTTTGAACCACCAAGACTCTTCCCAGAGCTGGCCGACCAGCCAAACTGAGCAATCGGGGGAGATGACCAAGAACCCGATGGTCACTCTGACAGAGCTCCAGAGTTCTGCTGTGGAGATGGGAGAACCTTCCAGAAGGATAACCATCTCTGCAGCACTCCACCAATCAGGCCTTAATGGTAGTGTCCAGATGGAAGCCACTCCTCAGTAAAAATCACATGACAGCCCGCGTGGAGTTTGCCAAAAGGCACCTAAAGGACTCTCAGACCATAAGATACAAGATTCTCTGGTCTGATGAAACCAAGATTGAACACTTTGGCCTGAATGCCGTGTCACATATGGAGAAACCTGGCACCATCCGTACGGTGAAGCATGGTGCTGGCTGCATCATGCTGTGGGGATGTTCTTCAGCGGCAGGGACTGGGAGACTAGTCAAGATCGAGGGAAAGATGAACGGTGCAAAGTACAGAGAGATCCTTGATGAAAACCTGCTTCAGAGCACTCAGGACCTCAGACTGGGGCGAAGGTTCACCTTCCAACAGGACAACAACGACCTTAAGCACACAGCCAAGACAACGCAGGAGTGGCTTCGGGACAAGTCTCTGAATGTCCTTCAGTGGCCCGACCTGAACCCGGACTTGAACCCGATCGAACATCTCTGGAGAGACCTGAAAATAGCTGTGCAGGGACGCTCCCCATCCAACCTGACAGAGCTTGAGAGGATCTGCCGAGAAGGATGGGAGAAACTCCTCAAATACAGGTGTGCCAAGCTTGTGGCATCATATCGAAGACGATTCGATACTGTAATTGCTGCCAAAGGTGCTTCAACAAAGTACTGAGCAAAGGGTCTGAATACTTATGTATTTAGATTTATATATATATATCTGCAAAAATGTCTAAAAAACGTTTTTTGCTTTGTCATTATGGGTATTGTGTGTAGATTGATGCGGAAAAAACTATTTAATCAATTTTAGAATAAAGCTGTAACGTAACAAAATGTGGAAAAAGTCAAAGGGTCTGAATACTTTCCGATTGCACTGTATATTCAAGTCAGTATAGGGTCAGTGCAAGATATTGCAGATAAGTGGGTTCCATTAATGAACTATTTAGCAGTCTGGCTATTTAGCAGTCTTATGGCTTGGGGATAGATGCCTCGGAGCCTGTTGGTCCGAGAGCCAATGTTCTGGAACCGTTTGCTGGACAGTAGCAGAGTGAACAGTCTATGGCTTGGGTGGCTGGAGTCTTTGCCATTTTTTTGGGCCTTCCTCTGACACCGCCTGGCAGGAAGTTTGGCCCCAGTGATGTACTGTGATGTCCACACAACCCTCTGTAGCGCTTTGCGGTCAAGGGAGGTGCATTTGCCCTACCAAGCGGTGATGCAGCCAGTCAAGATGCTCTCGATGGTGCAGCTGTAGAACTTTTTAAAGATCAGATGGCCCATGCCAAATCTTTTCAGCCTCCTGCCGTGCCCGCTTCACAACTGTGCGGGTGTGTGTTGACCATGTTAAGTCCTTAGTGATGTGGAAACATAGGAACTTGAAGCTCTCGACCCGGTCCACAACAGCCCCGTCGATGTGGACGGGGGCGTGCTCTCCCCTCTGTCTTCTATAGTCCACGATCAGCTCCTTGCTGATATTGCAGGAGAGGTTGTTGTCCTGGCACCACACTGCTAAGTCTCTGACCTCCTCCCTGTAGGCTGACTCATCGCCAGCGTGTTGTCAGAAAACTTGATGATGATGTTGGAGTCATGCGTGGACATGCAGTTGTGGGTGAACAGGGAGTACAGGAGGGGACTAGGCACAGACCCCTGAGGGGCCCCTGTGTTGAGGGTCAGCGTGGCGAAGGTGTTGTTGCCTACCCTCACTACCTGGGGCCGCCCCGTCAGGAGGTCCAGGATCCAGTTGAAGACGGAGGGGTTCAGGGTCCCTAGCTTGGTGATGAGCTTGGAGGGGACTATGGTGTTTAACGCTGAGCTGTAGTCTATGAACAGCATTCTCACATAGTTATTTCCCCTCTTGCGTTCCTTGCTGCTGACGGTAGTTACTGGAGGAAGCTTGTGGTAGACCTGATTATGATGATGAAGATGATTATCTATAATTATCATATGTCATTAAATTAAGTTTGAAGAGGGTAACAGAAGAGAAGATAGAAGAGAGGAGAGGCCTCAAGAGACCACCTCTGTAGGGACATCTGAGTCAACCCTCCATTTCTTCTTCCCTCCTGTCACAGAGCTCAGAACTAGTCGATGATGATGGCAACACAGACAGATTAGAGGATAGAACGGAATGTCCACATGAGAGTTCGTCAAGTCAGTCAGACAGCCCTTCAGCTGCTGTGATTTCCCAAGAGATGGGATGGGGGATGGGCGTGCATAGATATTTTAAGGTAGGGTCTGAGAGAGAGGGATGTCACTGTTCAACACAGTCTTGATGATAACCTTCCCTGAGTTCACAAGACTTGCCTTAGCTCACCAAGCACTAATGCCCAGCATTTAGCTCGGCGGGCTAGCAGTGGACTAACACTTGTGGTGCACAAACAGCACTCCCACTGCAAACCCAATCTGCCTAACCCATATCATCCCTAAAGGCAAAAATCTCAAAACTGAATCCCTCATAAACAGGCACATTAGAGACAACTTCAGTATTTTCCGCAGGTTGTTATTCACTTCAGTTTATGCAAAGATGGAAATCAATTCAAAACAAATTTTGAAGCGCCATAATACTAAAATATCTTAATGCTATTTGAGAAGGGAAAAGAGCTCAGGGACGTATGCAAACAAGAAAAGTCTTAAGCAAATCATGTTGGGATTTGGATCAAATTGGATAAAAAATTGGAACTGGCAAAGCATTTGCTTTCTTACCACTTCTTAATGTAACTCAATATGCTCACTTCAATGGATAAAGGAAGCAACGTTAATTCTATGACCCATTGCTAAGCCCCGGCCCAGAATTTTGGACATCTAATCTCAATGCTCAGATGGATAGCAATTGACTGAGAGTTTTCATCAAAAGATACATTTTTTAACACTCCAAGTGCCTGAATTCCATAACTTCTGAATGGCCGTTGATATTTCAATTGATTAAATATTCCATAATAAAAAATACATTGCTAAATTAATGCATTTATTATGTTAAAATAGGTCATAAGAAACCTCAGAACACCAAATGTAAATTATAATCAGTCTGAAAATTGATTGATCCATAAGCACATGGACTGTACATACAAAAATAAGACTTTTCTGACTCCAAGACAACAGTTGCCTGCTCAGCTGGCCCTTCCAAACTACAGCTAAACTATATTGAAACTAATTTCACACATATAATAATAATAATAATAATAATAATAATAATAATAATAATAATAATGATAATAGATGGGGCCTAAAAGACAAGATTAAACTGACAATAGTCTGATGGGTGACAAAGAGAGCTTAGCAAAGAGCACTTCTTCCATGCCATCCTACTGAGGTCCATGCAGGCCAGACGTTTTTATTTCAGAAAGAGCAGAGTCCAAGGTTTCTAATTAACCTATTTTTGCCAAACAACTACAAATTGCGCATTAAAAACAGTGGATCTGTGCGTGTTCCTCATGTGAGTAAGCTACTGGTGACAATCAGCAATAGCCATCTGCGAAAAATATCCTTTCTATTTTCTTCTCTTACACTGAACAAAAATATAAAAACAACATGTAAAGGGTTGTGTCCATGTTTCATGAGCTGAAATAAAAGATCCCAGAAATTGTCCATATGCACAAAAAGCTAAATGTTTGTTTACATCCCGGAACGTGAGCATTTCTCATTTGCCAATTTAATCCGTCCACCTGACCGGTGTGGTATATCAAGAAGCTGATTGAACAGCATGATCATTACGCAGGTGCACCTTGTGCTGGGGACAATAAAAGGCCACTCGGAAATGTGCAGTTTTGTCACACAACACAATGCCAGAGATGATTCAAGTTTTGAGGGATGGTAGATGGGCGAGCGGTTTGCTGATGTCAACGTTGTGAACAGAGTGCCCCATGGTGGCGGTGGGATTATGGTATGGGCAGGTATAAACTACGGACAATGAACACAAGTGCATTTTATCGATGGCTATTTGAATGCACAGAGATACCGTGACGAGATTCTTAGACCCATTGTCGTGCCATTCATCTGCCATCTTAACCTCATGTTTTAGCATAATAATGTACGGCCCCATGTTGCAAGTATCTGTACACAATTCATGGAAGCTGAAAATGTCCCAGGTCTTCCATGGCCTGCAATCTCACCAGACATTTCAACCATTGAGCATGTTTGGGATGCTCTGGATCTACGTGTACGACAGTGAGTTCCAGTTCCCGCCAATATCAAGCAACTTCGCACAGCCATTGAAGAGGATTGGGACAGCATTCCACAGGCCACACTCAACAGCCTGATTAATTCTATTCGAAGAAGATGTGTCATGCTGCAAGATGCAAACGGTGGTTACCCCAGATATTGACTGGTTTTCTGATACACTAACCTACTTTTTTTAAAGGTATCTGTTACCAACAGATGCATATCTGTATTCCCAGTCATGTGAAATCCATAGATTAGGAGCTAATGAATTTATTTAAATTGACTTATTTCCTAATATTAATTGTAAGTCATTAAAATATTTGAAATTGTTACATGTTGCATTCATATTTTTGCGTGTTGACTGTGGTAGGGCAGTTTCATTGGCATGGCACAGCCATAGCACAGATAAATAAAACTCAAAACGTGTTCTTTTGAAATAAATTGTCTTGTATTTTATTTTCATGACCTTCCTAAACATTTTTTTTTATGGATTTTTAAGTGACTGTGTATATTAACACTAGAACGGCTGAGAGCATCATAATGTCAAAACATTTATTTAAGTGCTTAATTACAATTTTTTTAAAGTCATGAACCCCTCGTCCTTGACATTTCCTATATAGATCTGGAGTTACAGTATAATCAATTTTCCCCCGTTGCCCCTCCTTCTCCCGACAGTAGGGCCTGCTCCACTCCTTCTCCCGATAGTTGAAGTTACCATGCCCAGTTGATAATCACCCTCATAATGGTCTCGAAAAATAACCTAAACTATAGAAAAACTAATTTCACACATATAACAACTGATGCTTGCTGCCAGCTCTTAGCAAACTGTTGGGAAAAATGGTGTTTGAATCAAATCAAATCAAATTGTATTTGTCACATACACATGGTTAGCAGATGTTAATGCGAGTGTAGTGAAATGCTTGTGCTTCTAGTTCCGACCATGCAGTAGTATCTAACAACTCATCTAACAATTTCACAACAACTACCTTATACACACAAGAGTAAAGGAATGAATAAGAATATGTACTTATAAATATATGGATGAGCAATGGCCGAACGGCATAGGCAAGATGCAGTAGATGGTATAGACTACAGTATATACATATGAGATGAGTAATGTAGGATATGTAGACAATATATATAGTGGCATTGTTTAAAGTGGCTAGTGATACATTTATTACATCCACTTTTTTATTATTAAAGTGGCTAGAGATTTGAGTCAGTAAGTTGGCAGCAGCCACTCAATGTTAGTGATGGCTGTTTAACAGTCTGATGGCCTTGAGATAGAAGCTGTTTTTCAGTCTCTCGGTCCCAGCTTTGATGCATCTGTACTGACCTCACCTTCTGGATGATAGCAGGTGGTGTCGGTGTCCTGGAGGGCAGGAAGTTTACCCACAGTGATGCGTTGTGCAGACCTCACTACCCTCTGGAGAGCCTTACGGTTGTGGGCAGAGCAGTTGCCGTACCAGGCGGTGATACAAGCCGACAGGATGCTCTCGATTGTGCATCTGTAAAAGTTTGTGAGTGTTTTTGGTGACAAGCCAAATTTCTTCAGCCTCCTGAGGTTGAAGAGGCGCTGTTGCGCCTTCTTCACCACGCTGTCTGTATGGGTTTGACCAAATCCAATGCTATTTTTCTGTAAACAAATTAACAACATTCTTTCAGCATGCTTATAGAGAAGGGCACTCAACATGTACTGGGCTGACACAAATGAATGACTGATAATAATAAGATTGTGGAAGCTATACTGTTAGATTTCAGTTTAGCCTTTCATATTATTGACCATAACCTGTTGTTGAGAAAACATACAGTGCATTTGGAAAGTATTCTGACCAATTGACTTTTTCCACATTTTGTTACATTACACTTACACATTCTAAAATGGATTTCAACAAATAAAGAAATCTGAAAAATACATTTACACAAGTATTCAGACCCTTTACTCAGTACTTTGTTGAAGCATCTTTGGCAGCGATTACAGCCTTGAGTGTTCTTGGGTATGTTGCTACAAGCTTGGCACACCTGTATATGGGAAGTTTCTCCCATTGTTCTCTGCAAATCCTCTCTGTCAGGTTGAATGGAGAGTGTTGCTGCAAAGCTATTTTCAGGTCTCTCCAGGTCTCTTCAATCGGGTTCAAGTCCGGGCTCTGGCTGGGCAACTCAAGACATTCAGAGACTACCGAAGCCACTCCTGCGTTGTCTTGGCTGTGTGCTTAAGGTTGTTGTCCTGTTGGATGGGGAACCTTCGCCCCAGTCTTGAGGTCTTGAGCGCTCTGCAGGTTTTCATCAAGGATCTCTCTGTACTTTGCTCCATTCATCTTTCCATCGATCCTAACTAGTCTCCCAGTCCCTGCCGCTGAAAAACATCCCCACAGCATAATGCTGCCACCACCATGCTTCACCGTAGGGATGGTTCCTGGTTTCCTCCAATCAATCAAATGTAATTATGAAGCCCTTTTAACATCAGCACATGTCACGAAGTGCTATACAGAAACTCAGCCTAAAACCCCAAACAGGAAGTAATGCAGATGTAGAAGCATGGTGGCTAGGAAAAACTAGTATATCCATGAAAGGAACCTAGGAATAAACCTAAAGAGGAACCAGCCTCTGAGGGGTGGCCAGTCCTCTTCTGGCTGTGCCGGATTGAGATTATAACAGTACATGGCCAAGATGTTCAAACATTCATAGATGACCAGCAGGGTCAAATAATAACAATAATCACAGTGGTTGTAGAGGGTGCAACAGGTGAGCACCTCAGGAGTAAATGTCTGTTAGCTTTTTACGTGATTCCTGGCATTCAGGCCGAAGAGTTAAATCTTGGTTTCATCAGACTAGAGAATCTTGTTTATCATGGTCTGAGAGACCTTTATGTGCCTTTGGCAAACTCTTTTATACAGGCAACGAGCTGAGATTAGGAGCACACTCTTAAAGGGAGTGCTCCTAATCTCAGCTTGTTACCTGTATAAAAGACACCTGTCCACAGAAGCAATCAATCAATCAGATTCCAAACTCTCCACCATGGCCAAGACCAAAGAGCTCTCCAAGGATGTCAGGGACAAGATTGTAGACCTACACAAGGCTGGAATGGGCTACAAGACCATCGCCAAGCAGCTTGGTGAGAAGGTGACAACTGTTGGTGCGATTATTCGCAAATGGAAGAAACACAAAAGAACTGTCAATCTCCCTCGGCCTGGGGCTCCATGCAAGATCTCACCTCGTGGAGTTGCAATGATCATGAGAACGGTGAGGAATCAGCCCAGAACAACACGGGAGAATCTTGTCAATGATCTCAAGGCAGCTGGGACCATAGTCACCAAGAAAACAATTGGTAACACACTACGCCGTGAAGGACTGAAATCCTGCAGCGCCCGCAAGGTCCCCCTGCTCAAGAAAGCACATATACATGTCCGTCTGAAGTTTGCCAATGAACATCTGAATGATTCAACAGACATCTGGGTGAAAGTGTTGTGGTCAGATGAGACCAAAATGGAGCTTTGGCATCAACTCAACTGGCCGTGTTTGGAGGAGGAGGAATGCTGCCTATGACACCAAGAACACCATTCCCACCGTCAAACATGGAGGTGGAAACATTATGCTTTGGGGGTGTTTTTCTGCTAAGGGGACAGGACAACTTCACCGCATCAAAGGGACGATGGACGGGGCCATGTTCCGTCAAATCTTGGGTGAGAACCTCCTTCCCTCAGCCAGGGCATTGAAAATGGGTCGTGGATGGGTATTCCAGCATGACAATGACCCAAAACACACGGTCAAGGCAACAAAGGAGTGGCTCAAGAAGAAGCACATTAAGGTCCTGGAGTGGCCTAGCCAGACTCCAGACCTTAATCCCATAGAAAATCTGTGGAGGGAGCTGAAGGTTCGAGTTGCCAAACGTCAGCCTTGAAACCTTAATGACTTGGAGAAGATCTGCAAAGAGGAGTGGGACAAAATTCCTCCTGAGATGTGTGTTAACCTGGTGGCCAACTACAAGAAACGTCTGACCTCTGTGATTGCCAACAAGGGTTTTGCCACCAAGTACTAAGTCATGTTTTTCAGTGGGGTCAAATACTTATTTCCCTCATTAAAATGCAATTCCATTTCTAACATTTTTCACATGCGTTTTTCAGGATTCTTTTGTTGTTATTCTGTCTCTCACTGTTCAAATAAACCTACCATTAAAATTATAGACTGATCATTTCTTTGTCAGTGGGCAAACATACAAAATCAGCAGGGGATCAAATACTTTTTTCCCTCACTGTATATAGACAGGTGTGTGCTTTTCCAAATCATGTCCAATCAATTGAATTTACCACAGGTGGACTCCAATGAAGTTGTAGAAACATCTCAAGGATTAACAATGGAAACAGGATGCACCTTAGCTCTATTATGAGTCTCATACCAATGGGTCTGAAAACCTATGCCAAGTTTTTTTTTTATACATTTGGAAAATTTTCTAAAAACCTGTTTTTGCTTTCTCGTTATGGGGTATTGTGAGTAGATTGATGAGTAAAAATATATTTAATCAACATTAGAATAAGGCTGTATCGTAACAAAATGTGGAAAATGGGAACGGGTCTGAATACTTTCTGAATACACTGCATGTGTTATGGCTTTTCAACCTCTGCAATATCTTGGATTCTTTAATGGAAGCTTCTCGGATGTCAAACATGTAAAGTGTGGTGTACCACAGGGCAGCTCTCTAGGCCCTCTACTGTTTTCTATTTTTACCAATGACCTGCCACTGGCATTAAACAAAGAATGTGTGCCCATGCATGCTGATGATTCAACCATACACGCATCAGCAACCACAGCTAATGAAGTCACTAAAACCCTTAACTTCTTAGGGATCCATGGGCGCTAGCACACCACCTGCGACAACATCCGATGAAATGCAGAGCGCCAAATTCAAATTACAAAAATAGTAATATTAAACATTCATGAAAATACAAGTGTTGCACACCATTCAAAAGTTTTGAATCTTGTGTTGTCAGCATGAAGCCACAGCGTTGGCTTTACGGCAAAGCATAGCATTTGATTGTCTGAGGACAGCACCACGCATACTTCCCTCCATTTGCATAACAAAGAGTTGCAGTCTGTTTTGGAATTGGTGTCCAGTAATAAACTGGTCCTGAACATCTCTAAAACTAAGAGCATTTGTATTTGGTACAAATCCTTCCCTAAGTTCTAGACTTGGTGATGAATGGTGTGGCTATTGAATAAGTTGAGGAGACTAAATTACTTGGTGTTACCTTAGATTGTAAACTGTCATGGTCAAAATATATAGATTCGATGGTTGTAAAGATGGGTAGAGGTCTGTCCGCAATAAAGAGATGCTATGCTTTTTTGACACTACACTCCACAAAGGAAGTCCAGCAGACTCTAGTTTTAAGCTATCTTTGTTATCGTCCAGTCATATGGTCAAGTGCTGCAAAGAAAGACCTAGTTAACCTCTTACGGATCCGATCCCGTGAGCGGGTTCGTTTTCGGAGCAAACAAAGCGCGGCAAATAAATATTGTAATATTTAACATTCATGGATATACAAGTGTTGCATATGGTTGCAAAGATTAGAGTCTTGTTAATATCACAGCGTTGTCAGATTTCAAAAAGGCTTTACGGCGAAAGCACAACATTTGATTGTTTGAGGATAGCACCTCACATATTTTCCACATTAGCATGAATTCATATCCAGCGCGGGTCTCACAAAACCCATATAAGAGCTAAAATAAATCGCTTACCTTTTGAAGAACTTCTGCTGAGGGCATCCCAAGTGTCCAAACAAGAGAATCCATGGTTCTTTTGTTGGAAAAAGTAATTTATTATATCCATAAATCTCCATTTTGTTGGCGCGTTATGTTCAGATAGTCCACCAAGCATTTCCAGTCTACTCGTCCTTAGGCATCCATTTATCTATATTGGCTATTATATTTCACTCGGATAATAACCTACACGATAGAAAAGGTAAACACCGAGCTGCGCGCTCCCGGGTATCTCGTGCACTAGACAGACAGGATTTCCTGGTATGTCGTACAAAATTGCCTTCCTTTCGGCTCTCTTCCATTATAAACGCTTAAAAACACTGTCCAGAGACTGTTGACATCTAGTGGAAGCCATAGGTACTGCAACCTGAGTCCTATTTCCCTAAAAATTCAATAAACAGGCATTCAAAGTGAGGAAAGGTCAAAAGAAAAAAAAATTCCGGACAGAAATTTCTAGAGTTTTCGCCTGCTATATCAGTTCTGTTATACTCACAGACATAATTTTTTACAGTTTTAGAAACTTCAGAGTGTTTCCTATCCAATATTACTAATTACTATACTATGTGCATATCCTAGTTTCTGGGCCTGAGTGGCAGGCATTTTACTTTGGGCACATCAGACAGGCGAAAAATCGGAAAATGGGACCCTAGCCCTAAGAAGTTAAGCTGCAGCTGGCCCAGAACGGAGCAGCACGTCTTGCTCTTTATTGTAATCAGAGGGCTAATATTAATACTATGCATGTTCGTCTCTCTAAGAGTTGAAGAAAGACTGACTGCATCACTTCTTGTTATCCTCTCAGGGATCACTGGGGCGCTAGCGCCCCACTCCCGACACTACCAGGTGAAATGTGAGGCGCCAAATTCAAAATCCAAAAGTTGAATTATTAAACATCCACCAATATACAAGTGTTCCATACTCATCAAAAGCTCTGTTTCTTGGCAATATCACAGCGTTGTCAGATTTCAAAAAGGCTTTACGGCGAAAGCGCAACATTTGATTGTTTGAGGGTAGCACCTCACATACTTTTGTCATAGCCATGAATTCATTAGCCAGCGTGACACACACATAACACATTTCACAGCAAAAACAAATCAATTACCTGTTGAAGAACTTCTGCTGAGGTCTTCCTAAGTGTCCAACGAAGACAATCCATGGTTCTTTTGTTAGAAAAAGTCATTTATTATATCCATAAATCTCCATGTGGTTCGCGCGTTATAATCAGAAACTACAGCGTCCACACCTCCATTGAAACGTGACTAGAACTCGTTCAACTTATACCTATAAACTTGTCCAAGAACAATCAAACATCATTTTAAATGTATCCTTAGGAACACTTTTACGTATATTTACTATAATAAATCAACCGGAATATAAACTGAGCTCTAAAGACAGTAAAAAACACAGTGCGCGCTTCCCAAGAGCACGCGCCCACTCCTATAGAGTTCCAAAGAGGCACTTCCTTATTCCCTCTTCTTCCCTGCTCTAAAGCATCTGAACAGAATCAAAACACTTTCTCGAGACTGTTGACATCTAAAGGAAGCGATAGGTACTGCATTCATATGCCCTTATATGGGCATTTTCATGAGGGAGGGGTTCCAAATGAGGCACTCTGTGAAAACCACTTTCTCCAGGACAGAAATTCCTCGGGGTTCTGCCTGCCATATCCGTTCTGTTTTACTCACAGACAAATGGTTAACAGTTTTACAAAATTCAGAGTGTTTCCTATCCAATGGTACCAAATATGTGCATATCCTATTTTCTGGGCCTGAATGGGAGGCATTTTACTTTGGGCACGCCAGGCTCTCCAAAACGGTCAAGTTGTGCAATGATCCCTGAGAGGTTATATAAGAAAGATGAAAGTGTTGGAAATTCCAAATGGTTTGCATAGTCAACTTACACACATCACCGACATACACACTTACCCCACCAGACATGCCACCAGGGGTCTTTTAACAGTCCCCAAGTCCAGAACAAATTCAAGGAAACGTAGAGTATAATACAGAACCATGAGTGCATGGAACACCCTTCCATCTCATATAGCGCAAGTGAACAGCAAACAAATAAAGCAACGCCTCTCCCCCATGTGACCTACTTGTTGTGTGTATGTACTGACATGTATGTGTAACTGATAGTTACTCACACACACACTACATGTTGATGTTTTTTTATGTATCTATTGGCAATTGTAAAGTCTTTTGTCTGTAATGTAGTTTTCGTTAAGTGTCGGACCCCAGTAAGACTAGCTGTCGCCATTGGCGTAACCTAATGTAGGTCCTAATAAATCAAATCAAATCTCTGATGATTATTATTCTGATTTATGCTGAACAGATTTCCATATCTGGGAAAGGCAGCAGGTGAGCGAGTGTTGGATAACGTTTAGGATCAGATGGCACAGCTGTACTCGGTTAAAGGAGGAACTCGCTGCTGGCCTGTTGCTGTGCTCTACAACATGCTTGACTTGGCTGACTCTTACGCACACGTATTGTTCAAGCAGTGCATTAACAACACCTTGAGCAGGAGAGACTTAATCATGAGTCTGGCACATGGGCTACATGAGAGACATGTGAGGGCCAAGGCAGCAGCAGCAAAGATTCCATGGGAGCCCTTGCGTGAGCCAAATTGCTCACAGCTCCCGGGGAGGAGAAGCTGCCAGGTGAGCAGATGCACTCGGAACAGAACCCACAACACCTGTTTCAGCTGCAAGCTACTTGTTTGTGGGAAGTGTTGCATCAAGTGAAAAGAGAAGATGATTTGTGGTGACTGATAGGACAAAGGTAACAGCTAAATGAGATCCAACTGTTGTGTGAAGACGCACACCATAATGTAAGCAGGAGTGAGGCCATAAATAATGTGTCCAATAATGGAAAATAATATAACATTTTTGACCGCTGTCATATTGACACATATTCATTATAATGCCTTTATTGCTTTCATGCTGATGTGCTGATGTTCACCGTGCGCCTTGCTGACTGTGTGTCTTGGGGGTTTGGGTATTTTTAACCCTATTTATTTTGCCTTATAAAAATAAACTTTTGCTGTGTTCCAACGCATATGCCTTTTGTTTCATATTTGTAACTAAGGCACAAATGAAATAGATTTTATATTTGAAATTCTGTGTTTTTAGTTTTTTTTCGTATTTACATATGTGACCGAACGACTCGATTCGGCCTTATGTAGCAAAATTGTGTTTTTTACATTGGATAAAAGTATAGACTTCGAGCTAGAAAATTGTATACTACAGTTGAGGAACAATGGAAAAGTAATTCTGCTTTGAAAGTTGATAAACTTGTCACCCCACTTTTGAGAAAATCGACCTTGAATGTTTTGGTTCACCTACTGGAGAGCTCCTCTTTGTCTACACCCATTCAGCATCATTCACAACCTCTTAAGCCATAGCCCCACTCATCTCTTTAAGGATTCACATGTGAGGCCATGTGCTAAACAGTGAGTAGGGTAGTGTACAACCAAAGATTTCAAGACTAAAGGCTGGTTTATACTACATCTATCGACATGTCTCTATGTCGCAGTGACATCATGAACATTCTATTGTCGTCCGACGTCCAACTTGTTGTTGTCGTTATGAAAAAGTATAAACACAAATGCGACAGGCTGCATGACATCAGGAGCCTGGTGGTCCAAAAGAGCATAACTGGTGTATTATAACACCAATAAACCCATCGGTTTAAAAATGTATTTACTATATGTCAATCTAGCAAACCAGGCATCTAAAAACAACTTTCTGAACAATGTTTTGTTCATTTCTAGCTTGTTAGGGCTAGCCAGTTCAAATAATTAACATATCGTATAGCTGGCAGCGTCTTAACCTTAGCTAATTTGTATTCATAATTATAGGAAAATAAACTCCCAACAAGATCATTATTTATAAGTTAATGGAGAGCTAATTACAGAAAATAGCTTACAGTTGTGAGTGTGACAAAATAAAAGCAGGGCATTCTAGCAGAGAATTTTAGAACATGGATACTGTCTTATTGGCCTAACGTTACATCCTAATGTGACTTTGGTGCAGGTCATGTTGTTCTTCACATTACCGTCTCTGGTAAACACACGCTATTTCAAATCAAATAAATTCAGAAGGTGTAAACGGTATGAAAAAGACTTTCTGACTAAATTAGAAACTTATAATATCTGAAAATGTAGCTAGCTAGATTCTCTTACCCGTATACATGTGATGAATGCATCTCCCTCTCTGTCATGGATGCCATGGTTGGCCTTAGTTTTAAGACGTAATCCGGAGACAGGTGTTTTATACATCAGCCTTCTGAGTTCTCTTTTCGACTCCATCCGCGTTTGCAATCAAACGCCTGCATTTCCTCCATCTCCTTAGCTATCATACTCTGTTTCCACCAATCCTCCAGAAAGAGGAGAGCCTTAGCAACACTTATGCAGTTCTTTGTGATATCTTTCAAAAAAGCCACTTTAGAAAAGATAACCTACACATACTGTACTAAGCAGCTCATGTTATAGACAGAAGCGTGCTACATTGGAAGACCAATCCGAACTCATCTCTTAGCATGTCCAGCCCATCCATTATCTCAGCCAATCATGCCTAGTGGAAAGGTTCCTGTCTTTTTCCATGGCTAATCCAAACAGGCTTATTATCAATTGTATTCGTATTTACAGATGGCATACATGTTTGTTATTCGGGCACATGAAATTTCACATGTTCCAGAATTACGTTAAAATCCCTCTCCTGTGAAGTAGTGATGCGTGATATCAAATTAAAAAAAATCGAATTTGATTTGTCACATGCGCCGAATACAACAGGTACCGTACTTATACAAGCCCTTAACCAGCCTAAACAAACAAATAAACATGTTATTATGTTCTTTCAAATATTTATATTTTGTATTCTGATTTTACCTAAGACCTTCATAAACACAACCAAATGAAGGTGGCACAAACGGGGTTCAACAGGCAAGGCTTTTGTAGTTAGATAGATTTATTAGACTGACATCTGTTGAGCCTCAACTATTCTACTGTTAAATATTCATAGATCATGGCGCTTGAGGATGATCTGGTCAGAATGTTTTTGTCTTTTATGATATTTACCTCACAGTTCTTCTAGAGTGTCAAATACACATATTTAGGAAAAGTCAGGGACAGGTGGGTTCAAGGTTTTTATTTAAATTAAGTTATTGAAATTACTAAGTAAAAAATGGTTAGATTGACATATTGGTGGTTCTAGTGTTAAATGACTAAATAATTGAACAGTGCACCAGGGGTACTTGCAACTATGTTACATGAAATACAGAGCCTGTGGAAGTGATCGATACCAATATTATACTGTTGTTGCACCAGATATACTGCTGTTGCCTTGTTGGATAGCTAGCTGGTTAGCTAGCTCTCATTGAAAATGTTGCTAACGCCAGTTAGCTAGCTAGCCATAGTTAAATATAACTTGTTTTCTCTGTCACGTCCTGGCCATAGAGAGCCCTCTGGGTTCTCTATGGTGTTTTAGGTCAGGACGTGACTAGGGGGGTTTCTAGTTATTTATTTCTATGTTGGTTTTGTGTATGGTTCCCAATTAGAGGCAGCTGTTATTCGTTGCCTATAATTGTCGATCATACTTAGATAGTCCTTTTCCCACCTGTGTTTGTGGGATATTGTTTTGTGCTAGTGCCTGTGAGCGCTACGTATTTGTACGATCAGTTAGTTCTTTGTTGTTTTTTGTATGTTTCACTTCTATTAAAATGTGGAACTCTACGCACGCTGTGCCTTGGTCCATTCATTGTAATGACGATCGTAACAGAATATCCCACCAGTCCAGGACCAAGCAGCATGCGCCAAAGGTTAAGGAGAGTTGGACTTGGGAGGAAATACTGGGAGGATGTGAGACCCTTCCTTGGCGGGAGTCGCCGAGGAATAATGAGGGACAGCGATGACGCCGTTGTCCGCGGCCACACCCAGCCCAGGGGCAACCCCAAGATTTGTTTTTTGGGGGGGCACATGGGGCGGTCGGCCGAGCCAAGGGGAGAGCCAGAGCCCGAATGGGAGACTATTGAGGAGTTTAATGAGGGATATCGGAGAGAGGTGTTGGCTAGGAGTATGCTGCAGCGCAGGCGTTTAGAGGAGCGTGTCACCAGTCCGGTGCAACCTGTGCCGGTTCCACGCAACAGGCCTCCAGTGCGCCTTCCCAGCCCGGTACGTCCTGTTCCGGCTCCCCGCACTCGCCCTGAAGAGCGTGTCACCAGTCCGGTGCAACCTGTGCCGGCTCCAAGCACCAGGCCTCCAGTGCGCCTTCCCAGCCCGGTACGTCCTGTGCCGGCTCCCCGCACTCGCCCTGAAGAGCGTGTTACCAGTCCGGTGCAACCTGTGCCGGCTCCACGCACCAGGCCTCCAGTGCGCCTTCACAGCCCGGTGCCAGGGCCGGAGCCCTCCTCTGCGCCGGTGCCCAGTCCAGGCACGGCGTCCAGCCCGCTATAAGGCTGGAGCTTTCCTCGGCGCCAGTGCCCAGTCCAGGCATGGCGTCCAGTCCTACTCCAAGGCCGGAGCCTTCCTCTGTGCCGGTGCCCAGTCCAGGCACGACGTCCAGTCCCGATCCTAGGCCGGAGCCTTCCTCTGCACTGGGTCCCGCCACCGACGCTAGTTGCCCACCCAAACCCTCCCCAAGTTCAGGTTTTGCGGCCGGAGTCCGCACCTTTGGGGGGGGGGTACTGTCACGTCCTGGCCATAGTGAGCCCTCGGGATTCTCTATGGTGTTTTAGGTCAGGACGTGAATAGGGGGGCTTCTAGTTTTTTATTTCTATGTTGGTTTTGTGTATGGTTCCCAATTAGAGGCAGCTGTTATTCGTTGCCTCTAATTGGGGATCATACTTAGATAGTTATTTTCCCACCTGTGTTTGTGGGATATTGTTTTGTGCTAGTGCCTGTGAGCGCTACGTATTTGTATGATCAGTTAGTTCTTTGTTGTTTTTTGTATGTTTCACTTCTATTCAAATGTGGAACTCGACGCATGCTGCGTCTTGGTCCATTTATTGTAATGACGATCGTAACATTCTCCAACGTATCATAGCTATGTTGGCTATATTAGGAATATAACGACCATCTGCTGTCGACATCAGCAAACGTTTTGAGAACACTTTAAGCTCCAAAGTAGTTAGCAGCTTTGACTGCATGGACAGTGCATTCAGAGATATCCAGTGGTAGCCACACTACAAACTTAATTTGACCATGTTCCCATGAAGCAATTGTAATGACAGTTCACCACAACATACCCGAAAGAATACTGATCAGCAAGAAAAATGTAAAAACAAAATGTGTGCATTAAAAACAGAGTGAGATCGGTTTGAAAGGGAATTTGGGCTTTCCGGAAAAATGTTGACCGAGGTTGCAACAGTATCACCTTGTCCTGCAAGGGGAAGGGCCGATCAAAATGAGTGAGAAACCTTACTACTCAACATCTAGGACACGATTTAGTATAATGCCCTAAGCAGCCCATAAAGAATAGTATATTTCAGTAAAGGAAAATAAAGGGGGAGAACATGCTATAGTAACTTGGTATTGTATGCCTGTGGCTGGTGCTACAAGGTGAATGGATTTTCTCATTGAGTGTTTGTCGGCCTCGAGTCAGGACACTTAGGACACGACTCAGCATATGTGCTCACGTCATATGGTCTACCTCTGCTACTGTACCTCAGAAGCCCATAAAGGAGAATAGAGTTCAGTATAGAAAAATAAAGGGGGAAAACACTCCCCCCCCCCTTTCCAATCAACTGAGACAGCCGGTAGGCCCAGTCTGTTCCTACCTTCTTTATTACAGGTTGAAGGGAAATGATGAAATGATGCCAGGAGGATATAGAACAACTATTGAATTAAAATAGTATTGAGAGAGCGAGAGAGGCTCAGGTACAGTTCTCAAAGATAATTCCACTATCTATTAATGTTGTCTGAAAAATAAGAGTTACCTTAATGCTTTCATTATGGAGCTCTGCCTTCGGGCTCAGATCATTTAAGGTTGTCTGCTCTCTCTCTCTCTGTCTCTCTCTCCCCCTCACACACTCTCTCTCTCTCTCTCTCTCTCTCTCTCTCTCTCTCTCTCTCTCTCTCTCTCTCGCTCTCTCTTTCTCTCTCTCTGGATTCTGGGGGAAGGCTAAACCCAGAAAGAAAGGTGAACCCTGTGCTATCTCTACAGCACCTGTACAGTAAAGCAGAGGAAAATAGATGCCTCCCACACACGCGCACAGAAACACACACACACACACACACCTCTATAGCTGGTACAGACCCAGGTGTGATTTAGCACACATAGCCAGACCCCAGTAAAAGGGCAAGAGCAGACACACAGTGACATTTTCCCAGCGCCATGCAGTCTCTCATTCATGTGTACTGCTCTCTCTCCTCCAAGTAAACCAATCGTCAGACTATCAGACTGCCTGCATCACTAACTTTTAGGGCCCTGAGGTTTACGTGACCTGTCAAGGTAAAACCGCTAGGGGACAGAATTTTTCCATGACAGCTTGCATGAGTCGGGCAAATCAAAGGGGCCTTAATTACACTGTAGCCTATGCATGGGGGGTAGATACTGTAGAATAAAAATAATTTGATTGCTGCGTTATGGCAGACTATAGCCCTTAGCTTTATCCTGACCTGTCCTGTGTCCTACCTATTCTCTGTAGACTTTAATTGTAGTTGGAGGGCCAACGGGATTGATTGTTTGGTCATGAGTCTCCATTTTGTCTACAGGACCAGAGACTGAGTGACTGATTCCTCATTGCCTCGTCTGCCTATATTAAACCCGCTCTAATTTAATATATTCAGCCTCCCGCTCTGCAGGATTTGGCCATGTCTCTCTAACCCGCTCAGAGGGCTCACAAAGGTGAAGGTTTAGTGGGTGTCTGTGTTGTGTGTGTGTGTGTGTGTGTGTGTGTGTGTGTGTGTGTGTGTGTGTGTGTGTGTGTGTGTGTGTGTGTGTGTGTGTGTGTGTGGATGGGAAAACACCTGCTCTTCCATGACATAGACTGACCAGGTGAATCCAGGTGAAACCTATGATCCCTTATTGATGTCACTCGTTAAATCCACTTCAATCAGTGTAGATGAAGGGGAGGAGACAGGTTAAATAATAATTTTTAAGCCTAGAGACAATTGAGATGTGTGCCGTTTAGAGGATGAATGGGCAAGACAAAATAATTAAGTGCCCTTGAACAGGGTATGGTGGTAGGTGCCAGGCACACTGGTTTGAGTGTCAAAAACTTTAATGCTGCTGGGTTTTTCACACTCAACAGTTTCCAATGTGTATCAAGATTGGTCCACCACCCAAAGGACATCCAGCCAACTTGACACAAATGTGGGAAGCATGGGAGTCAACATGGGCCAGCATCCCTGTGTTATACTATGTTATTGTTTATCTATCTTAGTTGAATCCACTGACTGTAAGTCACTCTGGAGCTCATTAGAATAATACTCAGCATGCTTTTCAATTGTTCATTTTTACATTTACATTTATATTTAGTCCATTTAGCAGATGCTCTCATCATACCATAGTGCCAATAGACTGCTGATTCCAATGCAGGGTGAAAGGGAGCCACAAAATGTAAACTGCTATAAAAATAGTATAGAAAAGTATTTTGTATTTTGAAAATACAAATTACAGCTCTCGAAAGTATCTTGTTACAAAATACACTGGAGTGTGGTTCAGCCCAATGTAATTCAAATAACAAATTACTCAGAAGTAATTGAAATGCATATTTCAAATACATGTAACATAAATACTGCCAATTTGTGTGTGTGTCTGTGTGCATGAATGAATGACAGAGGTAGGGATTCTACTATAGTGTTGAATGGTGAATGAAACACGGAAGCCTGGGGCCTCTAGCTCTGCCTGTATGTCTATGGATGATCGCCAGTGAGGTTAGGACTATGCCTATGACTCATGCTATAAAGTACATGTATGACTCGTTCATTGTATAAATGATAAAAGGCTGTCTGTGCTCTTTTAAGGTCCTTACTACTGAATAGTGTCTGTTCCAGGTGCGTAGGAGTCATTCATTGTATAGAGACATTATTCTTGTGTAATTGAGGTAAGATTATGTCTGTGTAGTGACATGCATAGGTAGAGTAAAGTGGATGTTTACAGGAAATTAATATTGAAGAATGAATGTTTCTAGACAGGCATGATGTGAGTGATGATTACTTGCATGATTAAGAACATCTTGGTCAAACCGGACAAGCACATGTTGCCCACAAAACTGAAAAAACATATTGTCCCCACACACGCAAGCACGCAGGCACGCACACACACACACACACACACACACACACAGAGAGAGAGAGAAAGCAGCCAACCATTAGGCAGGCAGGCAGTTAAATGACAACCCAACACAGCCCACAGCCCCCATCCACCACGCTGCAGGCTGATTGTCCACTTCCACTTAAGACATGGTATTACAGCTGAGCACTGGGGAGTCTGGGTAATGGAATGATCCTTCAGTAACAGTCACTTACCAGTACATCAGTAACAGATAACAGCAAGGTCATAGTCAAAGATTCACAGCTATGTGGAGACGGGAACTAGCCATTAAGAATCACTGGGTGGGTGGGTGTCCCAAATTGCACCCTATTCCCTACATTGTGCGCTACTTTTGACCAGAGCCCTGTGGGTGCCATTTGAGACACAGGCTGAGAAGAATCAACGGGGTATGGGACTGTGAAGACACCCATGATTGAATCCTTGAATCTGTCTTGTCTGGGAAGCACTGTATATCTTCTACCACCACCAGCAGCAGGCCCTCACCAACCTGTCACTGTCCATGACTATCAGCTTTCTCTCTAGCATGGCGATGGTCCCCATCCTCCCCGGACACCTCAGCTTGACCGGTCTACCACACACAGCAGATAGAGAGAGGAATACAGATGTGGGCAAGCATGCATGCACTCACGCACACACACACACACACACACACCACGGCAACAATGCCACACAGATGTGCAAGTAGGTGAGCGTGGAGCAGAGTCCTTCTGTCACCTGTTCACCTACAGTCAGGAAGGTTAGGATAGAGAAACACCTGGAGACTTCTACTGGTGACGGCAAACAGCACATCTGTCACTCCCTCCACATTAACCTGTCCTGGGTTGACACTAGTTGTTTTTTTGTATAGCAGTAAAAATATGTGAAAAATATTGTAAATGTCAACATATGTGACACTGTATATTATAGTATATTCACGTAAGCCTGACTGGTGATTTCTAACTAAGAAATTGTGTAGAGTATTACTCCAATTAGGTTTAATTTCCTTGAATCATTGAACATGAATAAAAAGCCAATTAAAGGGATGTTTTTGAAAGTGGATAAAACGTATATCAACAGTTGCCGTCCTGACTGCTTGATAAATAATCTACTATCTAACTGACCATAATATACTATTAAGAGACAAGCCGGGAGAGTTATCAGCAAAATGTTAATCTAGTAATTCAAGATGGCATACTGTACTATGTGTGTGATGACGACAAACAGTTTATCTTTGCTCCGCTTATTGACAGTGTGCTCTCTTTGATTATCAGTCACACACATCCGTTTAATACACATACATTATAGAGATGCAGACAGGATATATCATTAATGACTGAAGACTATCCTCTTTATTTGATATTTATTAATTATCTCAAGTGCATCTGCTCTCTAAACTAATAAAGGTCAGCACCGACTAGTTGCCAACTTCTATACTGACTGACTGAATGACAACTTGACAGTATGACAGCTTGAGTTACAGAGTGAGTAGAGCTCTGCAGTTGCACATAAATAATGTGTTCTTGCTTTGTAGCAGAAACAAACCAACACACAGCCCCTGCTTCAGAGTAGCTCATAGACAGGCAGCAGAGGAGAAGGCCTCAGCTGAGGTATTTTGGCAGGTAGCTAGGTTGTTGTTTGACAGTGTAACACTGCATTTATGTAAGGGAAATATAATAGCTAGCAGGTATCTGCTGTTGATAGCGTGTGTATGATCCAGGTAGGTTAGTGTAATCATAACTGAAGACTTGTGTGTAAATGTGGTATTGTTTGAAGCTATTCCACATGTGTTGGTGATTGTATGTAAGGAGAATGAGTAGAATCTATCTGCTTTAGTTGATATCTTGTGCATGACACAGGTAGGGTAGTATTTCTAATCAAAACTGTCAGATTATATGAAGACTTGTAAATCATCATTGTTTCATCATGTCAGTGGAAATGAGTAATGAAGCATAAAGGAGAAAACGTAATCTCCGCAACGGATACCTGAAACCCTGAGATCAAATCCAATACATAGAAAAGCTTTAAATATGCATCGTAAGATCAAATCTGCAAGCAACAGTCAGTGTTCACTAATTATTGCTACTCTATATATACAAAAGTATGTGGACACCCCTTCAAATTAGTGGATTCAGCCATTCGGCTATCGAGCACACAGCCATGCAATCTCCATAGACAAACATTGGCAGTAGAATGGCCTTACTGAAGAGCTCAGTGACTTTCAAAGTGGCACCATCATAGGATGCCACTTTTCCAACAAGTCAGTTCATCATATTTCTGCCCTGCTAGAGCTTCCCCGGTCAACTGTTAGTGATGTTATTGTGTAACTGAAACGTCTAGGAGCAAGAATGGCTCAGCCGCGAAGTGGTAGGCCACACAAGCTCACAGAACGAGACCGCAGAGTGCTTAAGTGCGTAGAAATAGTCTGTCCTTAGTTGGAACGCTCACTACCGAGTTCCAAACTGCCTCTGTTCTTTAGGGAGCTTCATGACATGGGTTTCCATGGCCGAGCAGCTGCACACAAGCCTAAGATCACCATGCGCAATGCCAAGCGTCGGTTGGAGTGGTGTAAAGGTTGCCGCCATTGGACTCTGAAGCAGTGGAAAAGCGTTCTCTGGATTAATGAATCACGCTTCACCATCTGGCAGTCTGATGGACGACGGGTTTGGCAGATGCCAGGAGAACGCTGCCTGCCCAACTGCATAGTGCCAACTGTAAAGTTTGGTGTAAGAGGAATAACCGTCTGGGGCTGTTTTTCATGGTTCGGGCTAGGCCCCTCATTTCCAGTGAAGGGAAATCTTAACACCACAGCCTACAATGACATTTTAGACGATTTTGTACTTCCAACTTTGTGGCAACAGTTTGGAGAAAGCCCTTTCCTGTTTCAGCATGGCAATGCCCCCGTACACAAAATACGCGTGATGCGACTGTGTGTAGCTGGTGTAGAGGAGTCAGGCACAGGACAGCAGATATGAGTACATATAGCAATTTACTCAAATATAAGAACAAATACACGTCAAATATATCCAAGCCCACAATAACGGACCGCACTACAATAAATAATCACTCACAAACAAACATGGGGGAACAGAGGGTTAAATAATGAACAAGTAATTGTGGGATTGAAACCAGGTGTGTAAAACAAGGACAAAACCAATGGAAAATGAAAAATGGATCGGCAATGGCTAGAAAACCGGTGACGTCGACTGCCGAACGAACAAGGAGAGGGACCGACTTCGGCGGAAGTCGTGACAATAAGGTCCATACAGAAATGGTTTTTGAGATCGGTGTGTAATAACTTGACTGGCCTGCACACAGCCCTGACCTCAACCCCATCGAACACCTTTGGGATGAATTGGAACGCCGACTATGAGCCAGCCCTAATCTCCTAACATCAGTACCCAACCTCACTAATACTCTTGTGGCTGATTGGAAGCAAGACCCGCAGCAATGTTCCAACATCTAGTGAAAAGCCTTCCCAGAAGAGTGGAAGCTGGTATTTCAGCAAAGGAGGGAATAACTACGTATTAATGCCCATGATTTTGGAATGAGATGTTCAGTGCGCAGGTGTCTACATACTTTTGGTCATGTAGTGTATATAGGTCCCAGGAAGAGAAGCTGCTGCTTTTGCAACAGCTAATGGGGATCCTAATAAAATACCAAACACACATACATACACACACCATATTTCATTGGAATGGGAGCATTGTCACCTCCAAGCACACCAGGTCATGCAGTTTGAGGCGTGAGCAGTGAAAATCTATTTGTTGGAATCAGCAGCCAACGGGCTGGCACCAGGCGGGCAGCGGCTGAGATATGTTACCGCAAACAGCATGGAGAGATTAAGAATTTATATCCCGCTCTCTCTTGGCTATCACAGATAATACACACAGATGTATAATGACACAGCATTCCCCCATGGAAGAGGCCGGGTTATATTCCTCTCCTGATGCATTGTATATCTGAGCCCTGGAGTTTATTTTCTCTTTTCCAGGAAACTTATACCACAGACAGACCATGCATGCATCCCAAATAACACCCTATTCCCTGTAAAGTGCTATACTTTGGACCAGGGCCCATAGGGTGCCATTTGGGAAATAGGGTTCCATTTGAGATGTGCATATTCCTGAATCTCTTTAAGTGATTCTTGTATTCATTCTGCTTCCAGAGTTTGGTCTCGCATGACTGAGCATGGCTCAGCACAGAGGGGAGAAGAGCAGCAGACAGAATCCATAAAGCCAACCCTGAGGACCAGGCCTGTCAATTTGTGTTTTTCTGAGAATACAAATGTCTGTCCTTCATGCTGATCCAGTCTTCTACAGTCAGAAGGCTGAGTTCTGGGCTGTGAGTCTCGGCTCTCTATGACAGATACACGGCTGGGCTGTGGGTAGATCAGACAGGATCAGGCCTCAATTCTAAGATATGAAGAGGAAGGCTGGACTGGGGATCCGATCAGGGCTCTGCTAGGACATGAAGACAGACAGAGGGTTGGTTTGTCTGGTGGGGCTCTACCAGCTTTGGTTTACTTGGTGGGGGATCTGCTGGAGCTCAAGCCCGGGACCTGAACATTCATCCACAACGATATTTTGTACCCAAAAAGCAGCATGGTAGCCCGTAGTCTACCAAAACTGTTGGTCTACCAAAACCATGGCTCTGGTACACTTTGGCAGACCAGTGGCACGCTACTTCAGGTTCTCAGGGTCGATGGGTCGAGCGATACTCACAACAAAACGCCCAGAAAAGATTTCCACCATGATTTCTGAGAGTCCCCTCGTTCAATTACCATCCCGAGAACAATCTGTGCAAATACCTGAAACACAGTCGCAGCCTGCTGCTGCTGACAACCGCTACCGCCGCTTAAGATTCAAATTACAGTAGCAGCGAAACGGTGTGGAAAATAATAAAGGGAGTAAAGAGAGAGAGACAGAAATATATGAGCAGCTAAGGACTTTGGGAGAGAAACAAGTAGAGGAGAAAGAAAGAGTGAGAAAGAAAAAGAAATGAGCAAACGAAGGATTCTGAGACTCAGCCAAGCCCCATAAACAAACAAACACAGAGACACAAGTTTCTGAGCAAGGCAAGGGCGCCTATTGTTTTCAAATAAGCAGTTAGGTGCTGTGAATTATGCCTTTACAGTCCTCGGAATAACAAGAAGCACTAGGCTATTTCTCTCTCAATCTCTCTCAGCAAAGCATTGCTTTGGTGTTAAAGGGAACTGTCATCCTGTGTTATTTGAGCAAAGCCAGCCAACTCCGACACTCCATGATGTCATGTGCAGGGTATCCTCACTGTCACGGAGGCGTATTCAATAGGCCTTTGATGACTGCAGAAAGTATGTTGGAGAAAAGAGATACATAGCTTACAAAATGTCGGTCAGTAAAGGTACATGTACAGTCATGGCCAAAAGTTTAGAGAATGACATAAATATACATTTTCACAAAGTCTGCTGCCTCAGTTTGTATTATGGCAATTTGCATATACTCCAGAATGTCATAAAGAGTGATCAGATGAATTGCAATTAATTGCAAAGTCCCTCTTTGCCATGCAAATGAACTAAATCCCCCAAAAACATTTCCACTGCATTTCAGCCCTGCCACAAAAGGACCAGCTGACATCATGTCAGTGATTCTCTCGTTAACACAAGTGTGAGTGTTGACGAGGACAAGGCTGGAGATCAATCTGTCATGCTGATTGAGTTTAAATAACAGACCGGAAGCTTCAAAAGGAGGGTGGTGCTTGGAATCATTGTTCTTCCTCTGTCAACCGTGGTTACCTGCAAGGAAACACGTGCCGTCATCATTGCTTTGCACAAAAAGGGCTTCACAGGCAAGGATACTGCTGCCTGTAAGATTGCACCTAAATCAACCATTTATCGTATCAGCAAGGACTTCAAGGAGAGCGGTTCAATTGTTGTGAAGAAGGCTTCAGGGCGCCCAAGAAAGTCCAGCAAGCGCCAGGACCGTCTCCTAAAGTTGATTCAGCTGCACCACCAGTACAGAGCTTGCTCAGGAAAGGCAGCAGGCAGGTGTGAGTGCATCTGCACGCACAGTGAGGCGAAGACTTTTGGAGGATGGCCTGGTGTCAAGAAGGGCAGCAAAGAAACCACTTCTCTCCAGGAAAAACATCAGGGACAGACTGATATTCTGCAAAAGGTACAGGGATTGGACTGCTGAGGGATGGGGTAAAGTCATTTTCTCTGATGAATCCCCTTTCCGATTGTTTGGGGCATCCGGAAAAAAGCTTGTCCGGAGAAGACAAGGTGAGCGCTACCATCAGTCCTGTGTCATGCCAACTGTAAAGCATCCTGATACCATTAATGTGTGGGGTTGGCCAGGAAACTCCCTCGACCTTAATCCCATTGAGAACTTGTGGTCAATCCTCAAGAGGCGGGTGGATAAACAAAACCCCACAAATTCTGACAAACTCCAAGCTTTGACTTTGCAAGAATGGGCTGCCATCAGTCAGGATCTGGCCCAGAAGTTAATTGACAGCATGCCAGTGTGGATTGCAGAGGTCTTGAAAAAGAAGGGCCAACACTGCAAATATTGACTCTTTGCATCAACTTCATGTAATTGTCAATAAAAGCTTTTGACACTTATGAAATGCTTGTAATTATACTTCAGTATTCCATAGTAACATCTGACAAAAATATCTAAAGACACTGAAGCAGAAAACTTTGTGGATATTAATATTTGTGTCATTCTCAAAACTTTTGGCCATGACTTTACAGTTGAAGTCGGAAGATTACATACACCTTAGCCAAGTCCATTTCAGCTCAGTTTTTCACAATTCCTGACATTTAATCAGAGTAACAATTTCCTGTCTTAGGACAGTTAGGATCACCACTTTATTTTAAGAATGTGAAATGTCAGAATAATAGCAGAGAGAATGATTTATTTCAGCTTTTCTTGTTTTCATCACATTCCCAGTGGGTCAGAAGATTACATACACTCAATTAGTATTTGGTAGCATTGCCTTTAAATTGCTTAACTTGGGTCAAACGTATCGGGTAGCATTCCATAAGCATCCCTCAATAATTTGGGTGAATTTTGGCCCATTCCTCCTGACAGAGCTGGTGTAACTGAGTCAGGTTTGTAGGCCTCCTTGCTCGCACACACTTTTTCAGTTCTGCCCACAAATTTTCTATAGGATTGAGGTCAGGGCTTTTTGATGGCCACTCCAATACCTTGACTTTGTTGTCCTTAAGCCATTTTGCCACAACTTTGGAAGTATGCTTGAGGTCATTGTCCATTCGGAAGACCCATTTGCAGATAAATTTCCTTTTTCATGATGCCATCTATTTTGTGAAGTGCACCAGCCCCTCCTGCAGCAAAGCTCCCCCACAATGTGATGCTGCCACCCCCGTGCTTCACGGTTGGGATGGTGTTCTGCGGCTTGCAAGCCTCCCCCTTTTTCCTCCAAACATAACGATGGTCATTATGGCCACACAGTTCTATTTTTGTTTCATCAGACCAGAGGACATTTCTCCAAAAAGTACAATCTTTGTCCCCATGTTCAGTTGCAAACCGTAGTCTGGCTTTTTTATGACAGTTTTGGAGCAGTAGCTTCTTCCTTGCTGAGCAGCCTTTCAGGTTATGTCGATATCGGATTTGTTTTACTGTGGATATAGATACTTTTGTACCTGTTTCCTCCAGCATCTTCACAAGGTCCTTTGCTGTTGACCTGGGATTGATTTAAACTTTTCGCGCCAAAGTACATTCATCTCTAGGAGACAGAACGCGTCTCCTTCCTGAGCGGTATGATGGCTGTGTGGTCCCATGGTGTTTATACTTGCGTACTATTGTTTGTACAGATGAACGTGGTACCTTCAGGCGTTTGGAAATTGCTCCCAAGGATGAACCAGACTTGTGGAGGTCTACAATTTTTTTACGAGGTCTTGGCTGATTCCTTTTGATTTTCCCAAGATGTCAAGCAAAGAGGCACTGAGTTTGAAGGTAGGCCTTGAAATACAGTAAAGTAAAGTACACCTCCAATTGACTCAAATGTCAATTAGCCTATCAGAAGCTTCTAAAGCCATGATATCATTTTCTGGAATTTTCCAAGCTGTTTAAAGACACAGTCAACTTAGTGTATGTTAACTTCTGACCCACTGGAATTGTGCTCCTTATTATACGTGAAATATATATATTATAAGTGAAATAATCTGTCTGTAAACAATTTTTTGAAAAATTACTTGTGTCATGCACAAAGTAGATGTCCTAACCGACTTGCCAAAACTATAGTTTGTTAACAAGAAATTTGTGGAGTGGTTGAAAAACGAGTTTTAATGACTCCAACCTAAGTGTATGTAAACTTCCAACTTCAACTGTATTTATTGCATTGCCTTAAAGAATGTAAAATTTATGATGAAATATTAGCTTAAGATCTCACTAGGTGAAGGCAACAACCATGTCTCTGTCACTAACAAATACAGTCATGGGTGGTAACTCTACAATTCACTCGAAAGGCAAGGCAACCTGGGAAATATGGAAATAAGGAGCAGTGTGTTAATTTAACACTGAAAAGTGTGGACCCATATAGACACTCGAACAATAGTAAATGTAACACTCTCAGTGTTAATTTAACACTGGATAATTTGTGTAGTGAGGTTAATCTGGTCCTACTAAATAATTTCCAGGTCACTGAGTTCCTTCCATTTTAACTCTGTGTAAGGACACAGTATCTGCAGTGACCTCTCTAATAGGGTAATTTAATGTCCCAAATTTTGCTCTCCAAGTGCAAATTATCACTGGGCGTATAATCGCACCATCAAAATGTCTCAAATGCCATTATATAATCACTGTTATTACATTCCCTCGAGGATCCATTGTCTGCATAGCTAGATTTGGTGCTCTATTTCTGTACATCATCATCCCTCTTGAAGATGATCACTGAGAGAACAGGATGTACAGAAATACTTTGGTCATCAGGAGGACCTGACCTCTTTATCCCACATGTCTAGATTATCAGGCAAGTATTCATAGAAGATTCCAGCATTGGAAGCATTGGAACATGTATAATAACACTGTTTAATTATGTTGTTGCTATATGTTCCGGCTGCTAATATTGTATATGACCCACAGGAGGATGTTCATGTTTGCATCTCAAATGGCACCCTATTCCTTATGTAGTGCACTACTTTTGACCAGGGCCCATAGGGAATACTATAGGGAATATAGTACCATTTGGGATGCAGAGTAGGCCTATGTTACCATGAATAAAGGGGTGAATTGAATAAAAAGTAAAAGACATTCAAGTCTACCCATGTATAACTATTGTGTTTTGAACTAGAACATTCAGCTAGAAACAACGCACTTGATTTTCTCGAACATGATAATGAATGTGTTTGGAGGCTTATTTTGAGAGAGGCCCTCTGTAGCAGACTGTAATTACAGCACCAGAGACAAGCGGTCTATCCTGCTGGATACAACGCTATACAAAAGTATTTTTTCTGAAATCTCCAAGTGCAGTAGAGAACAAATTCTACCTGATTAATCTATTATGCATGGACAGATTGTATTTCTCATGGACCTTAGGAGACTTTAGAACCAAAGTGGATTAGTGAGAACCTATTTGAACAATGTAGTGTGTTCCAGGGTGAAGTTTAGGTACAGAGTTAGGATCAGCTTCCCCACCCCCAATCCTAGCCTTTACCATTAGTGGGGGAAGTGCTAAACTGACCCAAGGTCAGCGACTAGGTACAACTTCACCATACACCAATTTTACTGTAGCTGTAATACTTCTCCTCTCTAATGGCCTGTTTCTGTTTCAACCATGGCTCACCACCTGCTGTTTAATAGGTTTGTATTGTAAATCTCTCCCATCAGGAAGTGTCCTCAGTGGGCATGGGTAGCTCAGTGGGCGACACGCTGAGTTCAAAGCCACTTCACCATCCAGCTAGACCCAATAAAGAGGAAGTCATCACGTCTAGCCAGATCAAAGGGATAGCAGAGAGAGAAGGTCAGGTCAGTCTGTGTCTGCGTGCCCAATGGCACTCTTCTGCCTAAATAGTGCGTTAATTTGGACCAGGCTCTGGGTTCCATTTGGGATGCACACTATCACAGACGGCTGTGTGAGGTGGCATCAGGAGAGGCTCCCTACTTAGTGGTGTATTACCAGAACAGAAGCACTACAGGAAAGGGCTAGGATTGCATCCCAAATGACACCCTATTCCCTTCATTGTGCATCTAATATGGGCCCTGGTCAAAGGAGTGTACTACAGTCGTGGCCAAAAGTTTTGAGAATGACACAAATATAAATGTTCACAAAGTTTGCTCACTCAGCTTGTATGATGGCAATTTGAATATACTCCAGAATGTCATGAAGAGTGATCAGATGAATTGCAGTTAACTGCAAAGTCCCTCTTTGCCATGCAGATTCACTGAATCCCCAAAAAACATTTCCACTGAATTTCAGCCCTGCCACAAAAGGACCAGCTGACATCATGTCAGTGATTCTCTCGTTAACACAGGTGTGAGTGTTGACGAGGACAATGCTGGAGATCACTCTGTCATGCTGATTGAGTTCGAATAACAGACCGGAAGCTTCAAAAGGAGGGTGGTGCTTGGAATCATTGTTCTTCCTCTGTCATCCACGGTTACCTGCAAGGAAACACGTGCCGTCATCATTGCTTTGCACAAAAAGGGCTTCGCAGGCAAGGATATTGCTGCCAGTAAAATTGCACCTAAATCAACCATTTATCGGATCATCAAGAACTTCAAGGAGAGCGGTTCAATTGTTGTGAAGAAGGCTTCAGGGAGCCCAAGAAAGTCCAGCAAGCACCAGGACCGTCTTCTAAAGTTGATTCAGCTGCGGGATCGGGGGCACCACCAGTACAGAGCTTGCTCAGGAATGGCAGCAGGCAGGTGTGAGTGCATCTGCACGCACAGTGAGAAGACTTTTGGAGGATGGCCTGGTGTCAAGAAGGGCAGCAAAGAAGCCACTTCTCTCCAGGAAAAACATCAGGGACAGACTGATATTCTGCAAAAGGTACAGGGATTGGACTGCTGAGGACTGGGGTAAAGTCATTTTCTCTGATGAATCCCCTTTCCGATTGTTTGGGGCATCCGGAAAAAGGCTTGTCCGGAGAAGACAAGGTTACCATCAGCGCTACCATCAGCGCTACCATCAGTCCTGTTTCATGCCAACAGTAAAGCATCCTGAGACCATTCATGTGTGGGGTTGCTTCTCAGCCAAGGGCTCACTCACATTTTTGCTTAAGCCATGAATAAAGAATGGTACTAACACATCCTCCGAGAGCAACTTCTCCCAACCATCCAGGAACAGTTTTGTGACAAACAATGCCTTTTCCAGCATGATGGAGCACCTTGCCATAAGGCAAAAGTGATAACTAAGTGGCTCGGGGAACAAAACATCGATATTTTGGGTCCATGGCCAGGAAACTCCCCAGACCTTAATCCCATTGAGAACTTGTGGTCAATCCTCAAGAGGCGGGTGGACAAACAAAACCCCACAAACTCCAAGCATTGATTATGCAAGAATGGGCTGCCGTCAGTCAGGATGTGGCCCAGAAGTTAATTGACAGCATGCCAAGTTGGATTGCAGAGGTCTTGAAAAAGAAGGCTCAACACTGAAAATATTGACTCTTTGCATCAACTTCTTGTAATTGTCAATAAAAGCTTTTGATACTTATGAAATGCTTGTATTTATACTTCAGTATTCCATAGTAATATCTGACAAAAATATCTAAAGACACTGAAGCAGCAAACTTTGTCAATTAGTGTCATTCTCAAAACTTTTGGCCACGACTGTATATAGGGAATAGCTATCCATTTGGGACGCATCCTGGGTCTGGGTTTCTTACAGAACAGATAAGGACAGAACCCTGGGAAAGAACCCTGTCTTCGCACCATAGGACACAACCCAAAACTAATAACCAAACTTCAGGAAGGAGTCTGTAAAATCTGAAGGTCGTGACCTGAGCATATTTGACAGGAAAGTTAGTGTATTGGAATAGGGAGACATAGTGTTTTCAAACACAAACTTTTAGGAAGAGAGTAGACTTTACAAGAAGAGCTTTGGTCCCACTTTCAGAATGACAAAATGCTAATTGAATGACTAATACCTGATTTTTTTATGAACTATGTAGGCCTAATTCTGTATGGAGGCCGCTTATGTGATCAAGCTTCTCCCTGCCAATACTCAGAATAAATGTGCTGTGATTTAGCTATTACAGGGGAATGCCATCGGTCAATGGTTGCAGCTTAAGCTACTGATTCACAACAAGGTTTATCTTTTCTACCATACCCCTGTTTATTCATCCCTAGTCATTTCTACCCATATCAACAGACTGTACATTTGGTGCTTGGAAAAACCAGTGAGAAAAAAGTGAGGGAGTGAAAAACAGATGTAGGCCACACCTTGTGCCTTGTCTCCTGGCTGGAATTAATGCAGCAGGCACTGGGTGAGTGTGCCTCGTGCCAAGGTGCGGCCAGGCCTGCTGTACCTGACCCACTGCCAGTGTAGTGTGGGCACCGTGCCAACCGCTCTCTTTCCCTTCCCCTCTCTCTCTCTCGCTCTGTCTCTCTCTGGCTCTCATTCGAACCATCTATTCATGCACTACTTTCCATTTAAAACAGGCTTAGAATTTAAAATGCTTAAGTCCTGATGTGAGAAGAGAGAGGGGGATGGGGGAATTGATGTAGTGGAAAATAGTATTCAGACTCAGCTCTTGACTGTTATAACTAAGCATAACTCTGAGCTCTGGGTCTTTCAGATCACTGAAGTATGTAAGAGAGTAAGGCTCATAGAAATATAATCATTTTTCTAATAGGGATTGTATTTTTATGGTAAGGCAGTATGTGGGTCCAGTCCATAGCGTCATTGAATGGTTTGTAGGCCAAAATTCTAACCAAGAGATAGGCCTATAAAACATTCAAAGATGCTATGAACCCACATACTGCCTTATCGTAGAAATACAATGCCTACTTTAAAAAAATATAATTTCTCGATTTTAGGGTATTAATTAATTAGATGTAATGACTCAGGTCATTAATGCATGGTCATTAATGCATAGGGGCTCATACCCCAAAAATAGAAATGTACAGCACTTCTCTTCTGCTATGCCATCATCCCTGGTGCTGTCCAGTAGACGCGTTGTGCTGATCTGCAGTCGTGGCGCTGTCTAGTAGCAGTGGGGATGCTGAACTTCGAGTTAGGGCCGGCTTAGACACAGTCGCCATGGGATTCCTTCCCAATAAATGATGTTTACTATCAATCAACTAACGTCCTCTGACATCCTTAATATGTTTCTACACTATAGGACATAAACTATGCTCAGCACAGATAAAATAATGTTGTGTGTGTGTGTGTGTGTGTGTGTGTGTGTGTGTGTGTGTGTGTGTGTGTGTGTGTGTGTGTGTGTGTGTGTGTGTGTGTGTGTGTGTGTGTGTGTGATTTTGTTTATTTCCAGGAAATGGCTTACAGATATAGCCTGTGCTCTCGACAAAAAAATCAACACACACACACACACGCCACCTGTGAGCATCCCAGTATGTGAGTTTAGGGAGGGCTGCTTGCTGTATGTCCTGTATATACAGAAATAATCACATGATTTATTTTTTATGAGTACAGATGTCAGATTTATTTGTATTATTATTTTATTCCAGTGATATAATTTTCATTCAGGTCTCAAAATCATTTGGAGGGAATTTACGATGCATCCTGCGCTCACTATCTTCTTCTCTCTGTCTCTTGTTATTTCTCTCTCCCTCCTCGGTTCTATTCTGCCGGTATAGAATAACGGTGCGCTTGATGGTGATCTTGATCATCTGCTAGTTTGGGTTTGGGGACAGTCGATAGTGACTCGTGATCTCCAAGGACTTTCTTTCTAGGGTAGATCCCATATATTATTCTTTATCAGATTTAAAAGGACATTGTTAATTAACTATTTCCAGTGTGTCTTTACCTGGGAGCCTAAACGATTCACATATCCTCTACCACAGTTTAATTAGAGGAGCTTTACGACGTTGCGGTACACGTGATTGCATCTTTCACCCCTTTAAAGCATATTGGAGATCATACTGCGATTTCAGGATTTTCTCCTGAACTAGCCTATTACTTCTACCAATATCACAAAGAAGTAGGTTATTTTTGGAATACGGAACATTAAACATGTAATTGCATCACATGAGAATCCCAAGCGTGTCAAGACAGCTTTTTTCATCAACTTTGAACCTCAAGAAGATGCAACCTTTTTTGCACACCGGCTGCATAGCCATATGACAGCTTTTGCAATGAGAGGTTCGTTCTCATCATGTTTTTCCCACGGATTACACGTGCAGAGAGGCGCTTCGTGAGAGGAAGACCTGGCTGGTGAAATTACTTTAGATTTTTGTGAGAGGATATCGCTCTGTTCAATGGCTCCGGCGTTAAGGTTGACTAAACGTAAGGATGCCAGCCACTGGCCAAGGATGTCTTCAACTTTCTGGGCTGTGATACTGTTGACCAGTCTCCTAATCATCTACTGCGGTAATTCCTCTTTCTCTGGCTCGTTTTCCCTGGTCATATTGGTTCATATTGATAAAGTGCTGCGGCGGTAGACTATAGGGTGACCGTGGTGTCACTGTCTGCTGCTTTGACATGAAAATTATGCGACAGCCATATCGGAAATCACTTCAAGGGTTATTGGTTTTGTCATTGCAGTTGAGCTAATATCGTTTCAAAAGTAGGCTATGGGATAACAGTGCAAGAACGCGCCCATGCAGTATGCACAATTACACACACACACGCACGCGCGAGCACACACATACATACATGCATACACACACACACAAACACAACAAATAATTAGAGTAGCACACTCACTCTGTTGAATGTGTGGAATTGTCAAATTGGCTGCTTACTTCATCATGACCATCATCCTGTGGGAAGGACAGTCATGCATCAGCCACTGTTTGTGCTATTGGATCATTGCTGCATTTCACCTGGTTGCAGTTGGATTGCACTGGACTGTGATAGACTCATTAGGGAGAAGCTTCATCATCATCAAATTTAAATGAAGAAAAATCCATACGCAGGTCATAAATTTAAAATCAAATTTTGTATTTATTTTATCTAATCTTTATTTAGCCCACCCAGGTTAGTCTCATGGCTGGCCCTAACTCATCTGTGTATTCTGACCATGAAAGGATAGCATGCAATGCCAGTATTATTCACCTCCAGGGAACCAGTCACCCAGTCTGAGTCACTTGAGAGAGATCTCCAGCTGGCACTATACGTTATGTGTGAAAACGTATGGGAAAGGAAGCGTTCCTTCTGCATTTACCACGATAAGCCTATTACAAGCTAAGCTATTTTATTAGCACTTAAGCTAATGACTAATATAATCATTCCATTGTCTAGGGGCACATTTACCACAAAAACATATCCCTCTTTTTCGCTAGAATTTCATTTAATATTTTTGTCATTTAGCATACGCTCTTATCCAGAGCGAGTTACAGTAGTGAGTGCATACATTTTCGTACTGGGCCACCATGGGAATTGACCCACAACCCTAGCATTGCAAGGGCCATGCTCTACCAACTGAGCCACATGGGACTCATTTCCTCTCCTCTGCCAGGGTCTTAGGTTCATTATCGGCTGCAGCAAAAGTCGAGGAGGGACTTCTGAATCTGCATTTCTTTTCTTCTCTTTTGTCTTGAGAATGAACGGCCTGTGTGTTTCAATCACATAGAGACTGTGGCTGTTTAATCAGTGTTTCTCTGGATGTTTCAGATCAGTGTGTGTGTGTGTGTGTGTGTGTGTGTGTGTGTGTGTGTATGGTGTGTGTGTGTGTGTGTGTAGCAACTCTTCCTCAGTGGAAACCTAATGTAGCAGGCGTAAAAGAAAAGCCTGAAACTAGATCCCCCCCACATTCTGGTTTTGATGAGAATAGAAAAAATTGTAGAGAGAGGTTCTCTTCTGCAATGGCTGTTTGATCTGGTCAGCAGTCTACAGAGCCATACTGATCCTTCCTACTGTTAAACATCCTTTTGTTTCTAACTTGATTTTACACTTGTTTCCTGTGTCCCTCTCCTTGACGATTTCTTCTTTGCCTCACTTTCTCCTTTCTGTCTCTTCCCTTTTGTCCTGACCTACATGTTTTGTCCATTTCTTTGCTCCTGGCTTGTCTTTTCAGCCATGGCCTGACTCCTTCCGCTGTCCCTTTCCTTGTCCTGGCTTGTCCCTCTTGTCTGTCTTTGCCCATTTCCTGTCCAGTCCTGTCTCTCTTGCCCTAGGCTGTCTCTCCTTTCTACTTTCGCCTGTCTCTCCTGCACTCTTCCCCCTATCCAAAATGGCTTCTGAAGCAGTGCCCTGACCTACTTAGGGTCTCTGACATGAATCTCAGAACCTGACTGGACTGGCTGACCAATGGATCGCATGCTTCTCTTCTGTGAGTCACAGAGCAGAGACATAGCCAGAGCTGATCCATGTTTGTTATGCTGAGACATAACTCTCCTCTTGGGCATGAGATAAAAGTATAGCCTGTGGGTGATTACAGCAGCTGGATGAGAGGGTTTGGACTAGGGCTGGGTGGTGTACTGTATTTTATCGGTATTGATGCATGGACCGGTTTGGGTTTTTACTACCTGTTTTTGTCAATTTCTTCCCTCCTGGCTTGTCTTTCCTACCATGGCCTGACTCCTTCCGCTGTCCCTTTCCTTGTCCTGGCTTGTCCCTCTTGTCTGTCCTTGCCCATTTCCTGTCCAGTCCTGTCTCTCTTGTCCTAGGCTGTCTCTCCTTTCTACTTTCGCCTGTCTTTCCTGCACTCTTCCCCCTATCCAAAATGGCTTCTGAAGCAGTGCCCTGACCTACTTGGGGTCTCTGACATGAATCTCAGAACCTGACTGGACTGGCTGACCAACGGATCGCATGCTTCTCTTCTGTGAGTCACAGAGCAGAGACATAGCCAGAGCTGATCCATGTTTGTTATGCTGAGACATAACTCTCCTCTTGGGCATGAGATGAAAGTATAGCCTGTGTGTGATTACAGCAGCTGGATGAGAGGGTTTGGACTAGGGCTGGGCGGTGTACTGTATTTTACTGGTATTGATGCACCGAGCGGTTTGGGTTTTTACTTTACCTTCTATAACAGTATTTCAGTGTTTGGTTTGTTAAATGTGATACGCCACTACAGCGTGTTGTAATGTCATTTTTTTTAAATAGTTTACTCCGTTTGCTACTTGAGTCGTCTCTCTCCCTTTTCTTCCTGCATGTCGCTTCCCCATGCACTTCCCACACCAAGCCCTGACCCGTCACTGAAGTTGTTGCTCAACCAGACAACCACGGAGTCACAAGCACTTGCCATGCCGTTCACTCTGTATGCATGGTCAGATTCAACAAGATTTTAACAACGATGCTGATTTCCACTTTGGTTCTTAATATAAATCCGCAAGCGTTCTATAATTCCACTATTAGTTTGTGTATCTTACTGTCTGTAAACAGCTAGTTTGTCTTTTCTTAGGAAGCTGTGGCTAAAATAAATTGTCTTAGCCGCTAATGCTAATTGCAAGAAGGATGGCTTGCTAGCCTAATGTATAAATAGTCAGAGCAAACTTAGCTAGCTCATACAGCCTGGTACCAGTGCTGGTGTAGGCAAAGATCATCACTGTGTATACAAAACATTAGGGACACCTGCTTTTTCCATGACATATACTGGCCAGGTGAATCCAGGTGAAAGCAATGATCCTTTATTGATGTAACCTATTAAATCCACTTCAATCAATGTAGATGAAGGTGAGGAGACAGGTTAAATAAGGATGTTTAAGCCTGGAGACAATTGAGACGTGGATTGTTTATGTGTGCCATTCAGAAGGTGAATGGGCAAGACAAAATATTTACGTGCCTTTTGAACGGGGTATGGTATTAGGTGCCAGGCGCACCGGTTTGAGTGTGTCAAGAACTGCAACGCTGCAGTTAGCATATATTGCAGAGGAATGTCATCTGACCTTGTGTACTATTGACCATAAATACACACACACCATTGCATGTTCCGAGTGACACCTATTTGCTCACGAGTGTGACCGTAAGCGCCTGAGAGGAGAGAAATGGGAGGTCTGTGATTATGGCTGTGACTCATATGGTAACTGTCTCTCAAAATTAGCATCTCACTGTGAGATCTGCACAGACACAGCTGAAAGCGAGAGAGAGAGAGAGAGAGAGCAAGAGAGAGTGAGAGAGCAGGGAAGAGAGAGCGGGAGAGAGAACAGGAAAGAGATAGAGAGAGAGAGCAGGAGAGAGCGAGAAAGAGAGAGAGAGCTAGAGAGGGAGTGTGTGCAAGAGAGAGAGACACACACACAAGGCTGCACACTAGAGATGACACTTCAACCTAATTCAACAACAGCATGTCGAAGACTTGTTTTAGTTCATTCCCATGGATATCCTGATTAAGTTTAAAATACGTCCTTAGCCACTGATGATATTTATTGTTATTAAGTGAATTACACACATCTGTTTAGTTATAGAGACAGTTTTATTCAGTGCACTGTAGCTCCCTCCTCTGGATGTGACTCGAGATGCGTTTGTTTTCCAGTCAGATTGTTATTACTCATTCATTGGTTCTGCTTGTTAGCTTTGAAGTGCTAACGATGAGGCCACAGAGATCAAAGTCAAAATGGCAAAACGTTAGCACAGTGCTAGTTAGAACCATAGGAACGTGTCTGACTGGGTCCTCTGTTGGGTTACTACATGAGTATCAGTCAGATGGTTCTGAACGTTAGCACAGTGCTAGTTAGAACCATAGGAACGTGTCTGACTGGGTCCTCTGTTGGGTTACTACATGAGTATCAGTCAGATGGTTTTGAACGTTAGCACAGTGCTAGTTAGAAGCATAGGAACGTGTCTGACTGGGTCCTCTGTTGGGTTACTACATGAGTATCAGTCAGATGGTTCTGAACGTTAGCACAGTGCTAGTTAGAACCATAGGAACGTGTCTGACTGGGTCCTCTGTTGGGTTACTACATGAGTATCAGTCAGATGGCTCTGAACGTTAGCACAGTGCTAGTTAGAACCATAGGAACGTGTCTGACTGGGTCCTCTGTTGGGTTACTACATGA